>BOPN01000165.1:292876-295376 GCA_017312705.2 Penaeus japonicus
GAACACGCGAAGCCCCAGACAACCAGAAAATATTACTTCCAATATATCCCGCACGTAAGTTGTAATTCGTGTCACACGCCGAGGAAAGAAGATGAAGAAAAAGAAAGAAAGAAAGAAAGAAAGAAAGAAAAAAAAAAACAGCGTAAGAACTAAATGAAAGAGAGAAGGAAATGAGAGGAATAGAGAGAAAGAAATAGAAAATGAATCAAAAGAACACTTTAGGAAATCTAAGCCTCGGGTGTGTGTAATCACCTCACAAACCCTTCGACCCTTATAAAACACGCTGGGGGAAAAAAAAGAAGAAGAAAAAAAAAAAAAAAAAAAAAAAACGCAGGCTAACATTAGCACTTCATGTGACTCCTTGCTGCCGGACACAGCTTCAAGGGGCAGAGGGTGTGGCGGCTAGAGAGAGGGAGATGATGAGGGAGAGAGAGAGGAAGAAGGAAAGAGAGGAGGAGGAGAGAGGGGAAAAGAAGGGGAGTGGGTAGAGGAGAGAGAGGGGAAGAGGGAGAAAGAGGAAGAGGGAAGAGAGGAGGAAAAGGAGGAGGGGAGTGAGAGAGGGAGAAGGGAGAGGGCGATGGAGGATGTGTGTGAGAGTGAGTGAAAAAAGAGGAAATAACAGAGAAAGAGAGAGAGAGAGAGAGAGAGAGAGAGAGAGAGAGAGAGAGAGAGAGAGAGAGAGAGAGAGAGAGAGAGAGAGAGAGAGAGAGAGAGAGAGAGAGAGAGAGAGAGAGGATTGGTTGAGCTACGCAGGGGAAAAGGCAAGGGGAGTGAGAGTAAAGCAGGAAGAATGAGACCGGGATTTTGTGCATACTTATATGTGTTTTGTGTGTGTGTGTGTGTATGTATGTGTAAAAAAGAAAATCAAAACTAAACACAATAATAATCTTCATCTGATTAACAGCTCACCTCAATGTACTCTGGTTTGCTCAGCTGGCGTGTGGAAGTTACAAATCACTCCCATGAAATATAATAACTATTACTTTCCCGCTGTAATTCCTCAGGTTGCCGCCAAAACTTGGTTCTCCACAAGACGTAAGTGTATACCATCTCTTTTCTCGCTAAATTGCCTTGTTTCGTTATTAAGAAGAAATAGAGTAATATAAAGAGCAGTTCAGCATTTAAGATCAATTACAAGGACCGAGCGTGGCGGCAGGAAATTCAAGGTAATAAGACCAATCATCATTCATTATGTTCATTCTAGATTTGCCTTTTCCTATTATTCATTTTATCTTGCGGTAGGGAGAAAGTGTAGATATGATGATAACCTTATGATACGGAAGTGAATAGATCATTGCAATGGATGAGTCATGATAGTAGATAATATGGATAAATTAGTATGCCACTTGCCTCTCTGGGAATGAGTAATAAAGATAATGATAATGATGGCTACCTAGATAAAATGAAAAACAAATAAGAAGAGGAAAGAACCAGAAGATGATGAGTATAAAGATATTGATGTCGAAGATGATGAATATTTTACAGAAGGTGAAGAACTAGAATACACAGATCCGTAATAAAAGATAGAACAATACAGTAGATTATTATAAGATAATTAAAGAAGATGCGTATGATTAGGGAAGATACAAAAGTAATCGAGTAGGTAAACCAAGTGTTTAAGCTCAGAAGGTGAGCACTCGGCAGAGAGAGACAAGCGTAGGAGAAAGGTGTGATAGATCCAAGGGGAAAGAGAGGGGAGGACACAGGGGCAGTATGGCGAAGGGAGAGTAAGCTGAGATGAGATGAGGGAGAGAGGGGAAGTGCCAGGGAAGGGGAATAGGGAGAGTAAGGAGAACAGGGAGGGGAGGAAAATGTTAAGGACGGGGGTAGGGAGAGTAAAGAGAGACGGGGTAGGGCCAAAGGACCAAGAGAGGGAAAGAGGGGAATGGGTAGAGCCAATGGGTGAAGAGGGGGAGAGGAGAGGGGATGGGGAGAGCCAAGGGATGAGGAGGGGGAGAGGAGAGGGGAAGGGGAGAGCCAAGGGGGAGTCGTGAGAAGACAATGTGGGAAGGAAAACCGCCACGAAAGGGTAATGAGTTCCAGCGGCCGCTTATTGTATTCTTCGTGGAATGTCTCCCTTATTATAAAACACTGGGAATGAAAGTGTGTCGGGCTGGGATGTCTGCCTTTTTTAATATAAAAAAAAAACTTTTATATGAAAATATTTAAGAGAGAGTGGGGGGGAGGGGAGGGGAGCCTCGTCCTACTTGTTAGAATTTTTTTGTCGTTTGAAAAAAATGGTTGTTCCATGGGGTGTATATTGTGTATTAAAAATGGAAATAACAATACAGATGTGAAGAATAAATGTACCTTTTGTCTAAATAGCGGAAAGAGTGAAAAAAAAATCTTGGTCATTTTGCAAGGAAGAAAAAATACCGCATTTCTTTTTCATAATTATTTTTTTCTAAGAGTAATTTTCTCTCTCTCTTTTGTATTTCCAAATCTAGTAAGGGATTATAGGACGATAAAATAATATGTTGGGACATGTTTTATTAAGCAA
>BOPN01000165.1:320376-322876 GCA_017312705.2 Penaeus japonicus
TCGAACTACCACCAGGTGTCTTCCTCGTCTTTTTCGTGTTTTTACAGCTTTCTATATCATGCTACGCACACACGACGATCTGGGCGCCTGAAATTACTTCATTGGCATTCGGCTGAGGGCTCGTAAAGTCGACTGACGTACACAAAAAAGTAGAAACAGAAAAAAATGTGTACACGTTATCCCTAACCAAATATGGCGACGAAGACTCAATCATGAATATCCGGCGGAAAAATGAACCGACACGAGGATAACGACATGAAAAGAAAGGCTAAACAGCGCCTGATGATAGACCTCGGAGGGAACATGTCTGACTATTACATCATTACCAAGAAAGGGTCTACCGATGTGAGGTGGGCCTACAATTCGTTTTTACGGGCGCTGTAAGAACGTGGCCTGGCGCTGTGATGGCGGGTGGAGGGCAATCACGCAAGGTTTACCACTGACTACACTCATTACGAGGGATTATTTTGAGTCATGAGTCTTGTAGGGTAGAGGCAGTTAGATAGATAGATATATAGAGGGAGAGAGAGAGAGAGAGAGAGAGAGAGAGAGAGAGAGAGAGAGAGAGAGAGAGAGAGAGATCTGATTCACTATCACTAATCAGCATTGAATATTTTCTCGGAATATTAAAATACAAACAACACACACACACACACACACACACACACACACACACACACAGATTCATGAGTCATGGTTCAAATACCCAACTGCCAATGTATAATGAGGGTGGATTTAGTATGAATAGTTGGGGAGACAGACTATTAAGAACAATTTTGGCTTGGTTCAAAACAGAATGAAGAAATTGCATGTAAATATTCAGCTTTTGCTTACATTTAACTTTTGCATCCACTTGCCACATGCTACACATAGACATGCATTACGAATGATGATGCATTATTTATATCTATGAATAACATATTAACATAGTATTTTCTTCTTCCATAAGCCAATACTTGCACGTTAAGGGCAAAACCCTTTTAGCAGAGAACCCACGAAACAACATAGAACACTTATGAAACTTATCTCCATCTATCCTTCGAGCATAATACGAGGGAGCTGTGACAGGTCGTTATCCAGTACAACGCAAACTTAGTCCCAAACCCCCAAAAAGACAAGACGAGTTGAGCTCTAAAGCTTACGAGAAAACGACAGCTTTTTTCCTATCGCAGTGCCACGTGGAGATAGATGTTATCAGTCGGGTTAATTCGCGATGGCCGTAAAGAAGCAGCGGGCGACGAAGGATCCTCCCTTCTGCAGGCCAGGAAAGATAGGGGTTATCTCCGCGTCGTCAGCTGTCAGACGGATATCTGACAGCTGGATATCCGTCAGCCTCGGGCCATCCGCGTTGATAGTTTGGTGAGGGTCTGGGACCCCTAATTGATTATTTGCATAATTCAACCAAACAAAAGGACTAGTTATGCCTGATAATTCGGACAGGAATGAAGATTTGGCAGGCTCTCCTCATGCAAATGGGGGCGTCTTGGGTGGATGTTTGGAAACTCTGAGCTGGAGAGAAACTTTAAAAGGCAGAGAGAAAAAATATATATCCCACACCTGGTCACTTTGAAGGACCGACAAGGCCATTGAGCAGCTTTTAAGCCATAACGAAAACCATGACCTCAGCCCCTTTCTTTTTTCTCCTTTTAGATTTTTTTTCCCTTTTCCTTCTCAATTTCTTAAATTTGGAATATTTCTTATTAGAATATCATAGGCCTTGTCTGGTGTTTCACATAACAAGTATATAACTTTTAATTGCCATCTTCGTAAATAATCTGTATCATAGATATTTCGTTTCTTTTTTGAGAGAGTGAGGGAGAAAAAAAATCAAGTGATAATATTTTTCCTCCTTTTCTTATTCAAATTTCTGACGACCGTCATTTTGCTGAAACTATGTAGTGAAGCTATGAGGCTAAATACCTCATAATTTGTAGAACTTGTAGATATTACTAGACCAATTACCCTATAACACATCTTGCAGGGGATAATCTTGAATTATGTTATAATAATTTTCTCACAAGTCAGGCACGATTTCAATTACATCTTGATTTATATAATTACTTGAAATAATATCCAGCAATTTAAGACCCTGTTATTCATTTTAAAAAGCTGGCGAATAAAAAGTTTCTACATTATGTAAATTCTGTAGATGACTTTAACGCAGTTTCTTTTGGTGTGGTATTACACATATTTCATGTAGTTAGGCACACACACACACACACACACACACACACACACACACACATATATATATATATATATGTATATATGTATATATATATATATATATATATATATATATATATATATATAATATATATATATATATATACATATATATATATATATATATATATATATATATATATAATATATATATATATATATAATATATATATATATATATATATATATATAAATATATATATATATGATTATATATATAATCAAATATATATATATATAATATATATATATATATATATATAATCATATATAT
>BOPN01000165.1:327876-332876 GCA_017312705.2 Penaeus japonicus
GAGAGAGAGAGAGAGAGAGAGAGAGAGAGAGAGAGAGAGAAATAGATAGAGAGAGAAAAAAAAATAAAGAAAGAGAGAGCGAGCGTATGGCGACCTAAGAAAGACGACTTAATGAAAACGAAGACATGAGAAAGATAACATGAGGAAAACGAAGACACACAAAGAGACGACATAGCAAGACACTAAATCAAAATAGACGACCTAACGAAGCCAAAGACACACATAAGACACAAGGAAACCCAAGACATGAGCAAGACAACACAAGCAAACACGACCCTAGGACACGACCTGGGGCAGGGAGACGACAGCTTCGGAGAAACGACCCCTAAAATCAGTTACGGGAACGCAATCACCGGCCATAACGGAACGGGACGACCTCCGCCACGACCGAGAGCGCCAGAAAGCATAAATCCGAGTCGTAATCTGGATATTGGCAGGTGGTCGTGGGCAGTTTATTAGGAAATAGTCGCTGATTATCTTTTATCCGGAGCAATAAAATCGACGGGGCGCTATGTTATCGGGTGGACTTTCGCGTGTGGCCGAAGGGGAAGCCCGCGATAAGAGGCTGATAATGGTAACGCGGGTCGTTTCACGGGATATTATTCTCCTTTTCTTGGTTTCCGTAGCTTTATTTCGATTGTTGTACTATTCGAATTGTATATATTCGTGTATTTATTATTTCTATCGATATGGTTTTCATTATCATCACTAGTCATCATCTTCATCTTCATTTTCATCTTCATCTTCATCGTCATCAGCAACAGTGGCAGCGTTATCATCTTTGTCATTATTTTCTTCATCGCTTTTATTATCCTTTTCACTGTTAGAATTATAATCAACTTTCAATTTATGATGAAAAAGAGAATCATGATTTCTATATCGTTTCATTAGCAGTATGAAGCAGATTGTGTCCTAATCAGTAAATATTTTAATTCCACTTGCATTGACTTAATTAACTGTAGCTCATAGAAGTACCCTCTGATTTTGATTTCCACGTTCTAAGTACAGTAATACCTTCTATGCATACGTTTGACATCTTAAATTTCTTTATTTATCCTTGTCAGATTCATTTCTCTCACCAGTTTCAAGTGATAAACACTGTACCACGTGGAAAATGAGATAAAACCGCCATAATAAGTAAAAGAAACACAAACACATTTCACTCCGGTTCTCTTCCAATGCAGGTAGATACAAAAAGCCCTTATGGTCACATACAGACTTGACCCTCGTTTTCATACTTTTTTCACATTTGCATACTAATCTACCGTTCATAATGCGTGGCTCTTATCACTCATAGCTTAAAACCACATTCTTCATATCGTGGTCCATACTTCTCATACTATGGTCAGCCTTTTCCAAACGTTGGTCGCCAGCTCTCTCATTATGCATCGTGCATCGGTCCACACCTCTCATTCTGCGGTCCACCAAACTCGACCTATAACTTTCCTCTGTTTAGAACTCTCGTAAAACTCACTCTCAACCTCAACCTGTACTTAAAGGTCAGCGAAATTTGAGTTTCTTGAGGAGAAGAAAGAACAAGGAAACAAAAAGAAGACTGAAAAAAAGAGAGAGAAAGAGAAAAAAAAAGACCCTTGGTTAGGATTTTCGACTCGGTGTGTTCGGTGATTTTGGGAGGTGGTTTACAGGGGGTGGAACCAGCTGGGTGCGTCGTTGTGCAAGGGTGAACATGCGAGCTACACTCTGGTAATAGGGGGTTACCCGCAGCACAGAGGGTTCAGGGAGACTGCCAGTGGTTCTACAACTACTGCGGCTTTTAAGGGTAGTTTGGAGAGCAGCAGTAACTTGGGTAGAGGAAAAAGGGGATGTGTTTATGGTGGCGTACCGTAGCGAAAGTATGTAGATGTAGGGTGGAGATATAGGGATAGATAAAAGCTGTAGGAGAAAAAGTGGTGAAAATATATCCCTATATCATACTGGTAACATACTCTACGATCAAGTTGTAAAGTAGTTTTACCGACGTATTGTTCTTCTTAACAAATATGCTACATCTCAGAACATGTATCGGCTATGGATTAAGTTGATTTAGTTATTATTAGCAGTAAAATAATGGACCGTAGTAAATGGCTAATCGCTCCAAGTATTAATAATAATGTCATTTTTACTAAATGTAAAAATAAATTATACAGTATGATAATATATAAATGTGAATAAGAAAACATATACATACACACACATACATACACACACAAACACACACACACACACAAACACACACACACACACACACACACACACACACACATATATATATACATATATATTTATATATATATATGTATATATATATATATATATATATATATATATATATATATATATACATATATACATATATATGCGCATGTATATATCTTTCTATCTATCTATCTATCTATTTATCTATCTATCTATCTATCTATCTATCTATCTATCTATATCTATATATCTATATCTATATATATATATATATATATATATATATATATATATATATATATATATGTGTGTGTGTGTGTGTGTGTGTGTGTGTGTGTGTGTGTGTGTGTGTGTGTGTGTGTGTGTTTGTGTATGTATGCATTTACGTATGTATGTATGTGTGTGTATGTATATATATATATATATATATATATATATATATATATATATATATATATATATATACGTATATATACGTATGTATATATATTTATCTATCTATCTATCTATCTATATATATATATATATATATATATATATATATATATATATATATATATATATATATGTGTGTGTGTGTGTGTGTGTGTGTGTGTGTGTGTGTTTGTGTATGTATGCATTTACGTATGTATGTATGTGTGTGTATGTATAAAGAGTCGTAAAACTGATGTTCTTCCTTGGTCCCCTCCTAACTAGCAACAAAACCGTCCGTCTAGCCATCCAGCCATCAATAGCTGTCTCATTAGGCTCAGCCACGCCCCTTCGCCAGTGCCTCTTCACGTCCACTCCTAATCCTCGAAACCTCCTTTGTTTCACCCACATGAGGCTGCTTAAAACCTCATGCATGCTTACATCCACATCATTAGAGTGCAGTGTGTGGTTCGCAGTTCTAGATAATCATAACATTATATGTAAAAAAAAAGAGAATACCTCAGCCACTCAACAAATCAGAAATCTGTAGCATCTCTCCTCCTCGGTAAAATGATTGCGTAAGTATATGTTATCACTCTAAGTACACTCATAATAAGATCTGCCCCCCACCTCCCATATCCCACCTCTCTTTTATCTTCTGTCCTTCCCCATATTCCCTCCCCTCCACTTCCTCCTCTTCCTCCTCTTCCTCCTGCTGCCTATCCCCTTCTTCCCTGTCCTGTTCCTCACGCTCTCCTCTTCCCTCCTCTATTTTCTCTTTCACCTACTCTCTCTCCTTCCTATTCCTCCCCCTCCTCCATCTTCTTCCTCATCCCCTCCTTCTTCTGTCCCTTCTTGCTCCCCTCTCAATCTCCTCCTGTTCCTCCTTTTCCTTCTCTTCCTTCTTCCTCCTTTTCCTTCTTCCTCCTTTTCCTTCTCTTCCTTCTTCCTCCTTTTCCTTCTCTTCCATCTCCTTCCTCCTCTTCCTCTTACTCCTCCCCTTCCACCTCCTCCTTTTCCTCGTTCCTCCTCTCTTTCCTTCACCAAGCCGCCTTTCTTGATCCCCTCCTCTAATCTCTCCTTCTCCTCCCCCCCTCCTCCTCCTGCTCTTCCTATTTCTCGCCTTCCTTCCTCTCCTTCCATCTACTATCCTCACCTTCCCCCTACCCACTCCATCCCTCTCCCCCAACCGCTACTCGTCCTCCTACACTTTCCACCTCCTCCACTTCAACCCCACCTCCCTCTTTCTCCTCCTCCTCCTCCTCCTCCTCTTCTTCCTCCTCCTCCTCCTCCTCCTCCTCCTCCTCCTCCTCCTCCTCTCCTCCTCCTCCTCCTCCTCCTCCTCCTCCTCCCTTCCCCTCCCTTAGCTGCCCTGATCGCCCTCACGCCTATCAGGTCTGGCCGACGCGTAGTAAACGAGACAAGATCTTGCAAGAGGCAGCTGCTCGACTCTGGAGGCGCTGGGCTGTTGTCTCGCCGTCTTAACAGCGGCCGAAGGGAAGGGACCTATCGCCGAATGGGACCTGTTAGTGATAATTTTATTTTGGGGTGACTTGTTGATTAACTAGGTTCTAAGTCGGATTCTGTGATATCTTTTTGGGAGTGTTTGTGTTTCAACTTTTTTACTGGTTGGTTTATCTGCTGATATGTCTACAGAGCTCATTTGTCAATACGGCCTTACTTTTTATGGGGGATGGGGGCTCTATCTTTCTTAACTTGTTTGGTTCATCAATATTTTATACATACATACATACATACATATATATATATATATATATATATATATATATATATATATATATATATATATATCTATATATATATATATATATATATATATATATATGTATATATATATATATATATATATATATATATATATATATATATATATATATATATATATATATGTGTGTGTGTGTGTGTGTGTGTGTGTGTGTGTGTAAAATACTAGCGAATGACGGAAATAACAACAATAGTAACAGGAATATTCATAGAAAAAAAATAATAATAATAAGTAAATAAGTGTTGCAAAATACATAACTAAAACTAGAATTTTGAACTCCAAAAGTAAACGAAAATGAAATAAAAGTAATTCAAAATAGATAATAGATAAATCAAAGTAAAATCAAAGCAAATTCAGGGAAAAAGAATCAAGGATTAAAATATGAACTAAAATAAGTGCATGAGATATTCACCCAAATCAATACCTGAACACATCTCGTCATTGTGATTTTTTTTTTTTTTTTTGACCACAAAGAATACCAGGAAACTCGAATGTTTTTTTTTCTTATTTTTTATGAAAATTTTATGAAAATTTCTTATGAAAAAAGAAGCAAGTCTGCAAGAAAGATCGTTGCAAGAGAAGTAATCACAGAATGGGAAGCTGCCAT
>BOPN01000165.1:337876-340376 GCA_017312705.2 Penaeus japonicus
TAGAATTGGGAAAATTTAGAAAATGAATCTAAATATTCACTTAGAAAAAGCACAGAACAATCATGTTATTGTATATTTATGTATAACCATACTTCGCAAATGTATACTTGATCATGCAGTTATGTGTATAAACACGACTTTTGCTTTTTGCTTTTTTTCTATTTTCAAAGAATACAACAGTAAACAGATAAGATAGATAGAGATAGACAGATAGAAAGAGATAGAGATAGAAAGAGAGAGAGAGAGAGAGATAGAAAGAGAGAGAGAGAGAGAGAGAGAGAGAGATTATGGATCCAAACCCAAACTTCACTAAAGATCTTTCATATTTTGGAAACCCAGCAAAAATGTTGATGTATTTCCATTTTTCAAATAGTTTGTATTACATTCAGTTAGGATCGTTATTCCCATAAAACTTTGAGTTAAGGAAAAGAAAATTTTAACAGTTTTATACTAGTACTATTGGTGATATTGATACTGACAGTACTATTGATAATGATAATAGTAACAATAATAGTGATGATAAAGATAAAGCAACGATATTGTTAATAATGTTAATTGTGATTATGATGGCAATTATGATAACGATGGTAATGATGATAGTAGTTGTTGCATTAGTAGTAATGATAATGATAACGATAATGATAATAATGACAACAATGATAATACTAATAATAATGATAATGATAATAATAGATAATAATAATCATGATAATAATAATGATATTAATGATAATGATCATAACAATAAAATTTATGATAATAATAAAGACATGATGATAATAATGATGTTGAAAATAACAGTAATAGCAATAACAATCTAAACAAAAGTTGAAAGGTCACATAGGAAAAAATCATATATTGTTTTTATGTTTCACTTCCTAAATATTGGTAGACTTAATTAATAAATCAACATGTGGTTTTCAAAATTAATATGGGGCAAATTAGGCAACTGTGCCTCATTACGAGAAAGATATAATGCGTAATAAAGAACCTATTGATTATCTTTCCATATAATTATTCATTTCATTTCCTTGTTGCAGACCGTGGTTATCGGTACAAAGCATACATTGACAATTTATTTACTCTCTTTGTACATTTCTTACTTTATTGTGAAATGAATCATATATTGTAAACTTTCTCTAATTCAGACAAAATCTGCAATATATTTTCTCAACATTTTCCCCCATTTTTGCATAATTCAATAAATACTCGAACATACTCGATAAGAAATGAAATATCACTCAAATTGACACGATTTCTGTAATACCGACCTAATCACCTCGTTGTATAAAGGCGAATATCCTTTATCTCCGTTCTCGACATGCCTCGTTGATTTTATTTTCAACATGAATCTGAAATAATGTTTAATTACGGCGGGGGATGATGGAGGATCTAACCTTTTGTATATTAATGTGATGCATGGGGCAAGGGCAAGGTTAATTATCACGTTTTGGATGTTTCGAGTAAATTATGGGCAGTGTGGGGCGTGAGGGAAGGGCGCGAGGGTGGTCACTCAAGCAGGTCGGCTTGTCATAGTGGGGTATACAGCAGGCCGTCACTCTACCACTGATGGCTGGTGTCAATGCTAGTGTCAGTACGTCAAAAAAATGGGCGAGTCCGCGTCACGCTACGTCAGTTTCATTCGCGATGGAATTCGCTTTAGTTTCGTCAGATCCGGAGGGAGGGAGGGAGGGAGTGGGAGGTGTGTTATGTAGATGTTTTCACTGGCGGGGGTATTTGCTGTTTTCCTTCTTTCTTCTTGTTCATGTCATTGTGTTGTTGTTGCTCTTCCTCCTCTACTTCTTCCTATCGTTCTTCTCTCTCAATATCTCTCTCTCTCTCTCTCTCTCTCTCTCTCTCTCTCTCTCTCTCTCTCTCTCTCTCTCTCTCTCTCTCTCTTTCTCTATTTCTCTGCGCGCGTGTGGTATGTATATCTGCCTCTCTCCTAGCCCGAATTCCGCTGAGTGTTACCACCATTCGCCGTCACCTTACTTTATGTTGATCACCTGTCAATGTGTTGCCCAGCTGCCAGCCCGCTTCTCCTGCCGCTGGTCCGTGCGGCTGTTTTCTGCCAGTGTTATCAATCCCTCCTTTGTGCCTGCTGGTAGTAGTTAACTCTGCCGCAGTAGATAGTTCATTCAAGTCGTGGTATTCCCATGAATGTTCCTGCTGTTTTCGGATCATTCATCTTTTGTGCCAGCGCTCTCTTTGTAGTGTATTTGGGACCGGGTCTTCCCTGCTGACGGTACGGTACGTCCGTACATGTGAGATCACGCCTTCTGTTCTAAAGCTTTACAACGCAAGAGGCTCTATTCCTGGTGGCACTATTCCGGTCGGGGGCGCTATTCTCGTCAGTGCCACTCGACGGAACCCCTTGATACGGCTTCACACTTGTCCTCCTGGGTGTCGGTGGAGATGCCTGCGCGTGTGCAACCCATCGCCGTCTGAGTCTTCCCTCCTTCAGGGAATCTTTAAGAGCTGCCAATGGTTTGTACAGACG
>BOPN01000165.1:405376-417876 GCA_017312705.2 Penaeus japonicus
TAGAACCGCATTCACTCACTAGGGAAACAGATGCGTAGGCCTGAACTAAAGTGCGCGCACGTGTACACATAAATATATATATATACATATGCCTCTGTGTGTTAAAATGTATTGTTTGTTGAGACCAAAATATGACCGACAATCTAGAAATATTGTCAGTTCAATTTAGTGAGATTTGCAAAAGCAGACTTCATCCTAGTCTTGTTTATGGCCCAGAAATATAATCTACATGAAAATAATTGTCGCGTTTGAAAGATTTATCTTTCAATGTGATTTGTGGTGGATTGATATATCTATATTCCTAACTATTGATCTACACTTAAGCTTCTTTCTCTCTCTCTCTCTCTCTCTCTCTCTCTCTCTCTCTCTATATATATATATACATAGATACCCCCCCCCCCCCTCTTTCTCACACTCAGACGCAGATACAGTTATACGTTCGTTCCACTTTTTACTTTTGGCAGTTTCGAGTTCATGTATATATGAAATATGTAAATTTACATGTAATTTAATCTAACTGTAGTTGACGATAAGATATAATGTTACATGGAATAACAATCATGACATAAATGGAACCTTTTATTTTCTACATGGTAATCAAATACAAACCTTTATCGTATAATTGAATACACGTCATGAGAAAAATAAAATTCGTTGACAACTTAATACTCTTATCAGACCCATGTTCAAATAAACAGTAAACATCAGTGTATCACGAATGAGTACTGATAATTAACAGCCTGTCAACCTGTCACTTATATGTGTTTGTGTTTGTAATAACAGATAAATCCTTGACCTTCAATTTGACCTCACTTGTTAATTACCCCCCCCCCCCCCCAATAGTGCTTCAATCTCAGGTCAATCTATATTTGTCCTTATTTGTTACACATGAGTGAAATCAGATTGTTTACTGATCTTGAGTAATTTGAGATTCTGAGGGTTGAGGGATGAGGGGGTCAGGGGGTGAGTGAAGTGATATGTAAGATTATGGTCATATTTTAGTTGATATTTGAGGTCATTTCTGTTTAATGCCTTTTTTTAATATTTTGGTAGAATCCCCATAGTGTTCATAGTTATATTCCTCATCCCGCCCTCCAATTATACTCGTTAAGCATTTGATATTATTCAAATTAATTGTCTTCTCTCTTTCACCTCCTCCATCTCCTATCTCCATATCCTTTTTAATTCCTGTCTTTCTCTTCCGATCTCCTTCCCCTTCTCCTATCTCTACCTCCTCCCCCTTCTCCTGTCTCCTCTCTTCCACCTCCCCCTTCTCCTATCTCCATATCCTTTTTAACTCCTGTCTTTCTCTTCCTATCTCCTTCCCCTTCTTCTATCTCTACCTCCTCCCCCTTCTCCTGTCTCATCTGTTCCACCACCTCCATCTCATATCCCCATATCTTTTTTACCTCATATCTTTCTTCTCTGCCTATCTCCTGTCTCCTCTCTTCCACCCCATCCCATCTCCGTTTTACCTCATATCTCTTCTCTCCCTATCTCCTTCCCCTTCTCCTCCCATCCTCTATCTCTGCCTCCCCCACCCATTCTCCTGTCTTCTTTTTTCTCTCTTCTCTTCCCATCCTATCCTTGGCCCTGTCGCCGTCGTTATCGCCTTCTGTTTCTCTCTGTCTTCACAAGTCATCTTGAATTTCGCTGTCCTGCTACACTTTTCCCTTGTGTTTGTAATATACCAATTCATCCTCACTATTTTTTTCATTATCAGTTATACTGTTATCATTGCAATTGCTATAATTATCATTATTATCATAAGTATCATTATCGCTTTCATCATTATTACCATTATCATTTTCATTGTTTTCATTATCATTACTATAAATGTTACTATCATTATTACTGTTATTATTATCACTATTATCATTATCGAAATTGTTCTTATCTTTATCATTATCAAAATTGTTCTTATCATTATCATTGTTATTTGTTATCATTATGATAATCATTTCCATTTTTTCTTGTTTCCGTATCTATTTTTTTTGTTTCCTTTCATGTTTTTGTTAAAGCACCCAACAACAGAACTGAAGTAAATTATCTTGAGATTTTCACATGAATGAAATCGGAATAAGAATCACAGTAACTAGGGAAGAGTCACCCCCCCCTCCTACTCCTCCCTCTTTCCCCTCGTCCCCCCTTAACCTCCCTCCCCAATCCTACCCTCTCCTCTCCCCTCTGTTGTTTATCTCACCTGCTGTGACGTAATGGCTGATAAGAAATTGAATAAGAAATATGGCGAGTCATTATCTTCAAGGAAAACAGTCTTTAAGAAACGCCATGGAAATGACTGTTAGACAAGCAGACAAATCGCCTGGCGACATGCAAACAAGAGATTAGCATTATTTTTGCATGCATGCCACTTGCTTGACGGGCTGTCTTTGGAGGACCGATAATTTGGGAGAAGGAATTCCCCTACAGTTGTTATCTATCTTTTTCCAAGATCAATTTAGGTTTGTCTTCATTAGGCACTTATCTAGCTACTGTATACCAACATGTCTATCCATTTAGGGGTAGACACGTACCGTCTATTTGTTTATATATCTGTTGATCTACCGATGCCTTTTTTTTAACCAATTTGTCTCTATCCATCTATATATTTTTTTATCCACCAATCTAACTATATATTCATCCATTAGCTCTCGCTTCCCCTACACACACACACACACACGCACACACACACATATATATATATATATATATATATGTGTAATATATTATATATATATATATATATATATATATATATATATATATATATATGTGTGTGTGTGTGTGTAATATATCTACATATATAATATATATAATATATGTATATATATATATATAATGCATATGTATACATATATATACATATATATATATATACATATATATACTTATATATGTATATCTATCTATCTATCTGTTAATATATATATATATATATATATATATATATATATATATATATATATATATATATATATATATGCGTGCGAGTGTGTTTACATGTATGTATACAAGTATGTATTTATACATATATTTTTTTATAATATGGATAGATTAATAGATAGATAGTTATACATGCATGAACGTATATGAAATATCATACATAGATAATACATCCTCGCACATCCAAAAATACATAACCGTTACTCTCCTAAAATCTCACAAAAAAACAACAACAGATAAACGTGTAAAATATATAAGCCGCAAAAATGTAATAATATTTTGGAGAAAAAAGAATATCCACAATAGAAAAATATGATAATCTCCACCTCTCATTCAAGCCTAATTGGACAAAAAGGAAGGGAAAGAAAAAACAACATTGCCTCGAGTACAGTTCCCTTGAGCAGAACTCTTGGTGAAAATATATATATATATTTTTTTTATAATGGAGTATATCTTTCATTTAATCGAAACGTTGCTTAATAGTTACTTTGGTTTTCTTTTATTGTTTCTTGTCATCGTTATTATCCTTAATAATAGTCATTATGTATGTTGTAGCTGTTATCATATTTACTCTTATCATTACTATCACTATTATTATTACCATTATTGTAAGATGAATCAAGTGAAATTCTATTAATGTGTGTTTCAACCTGTTAATATATACTTAATGAAGCATACAGAAAAAATACATATAGATAACCTAGCAAATATACAAAAAAAAAATGATATACAATTAAACAACGCCTTTTGAAAAGGTAAATTTATCCAAATACTTTCACTAGAAAAAATATGAACTAATACAAACATAATGCACTTGAATTCTCCTATCATTTATATACCACATACATTACTTGATATAACAGCATGATATGAAAGATAAGCAGATTTAGATTGTCACAAAAAAGACAAGTAAATAAAATAGAAATCACTTCACTTTCGCGGAACCTCCCACCACTGGAAACCCATCAAAGTAATATATCACAACATCAGCTGAAACCCATACATAAATTAATAATTTCTTAGGAAACATAAGGCACAGTATATATACAATTACACAAGAAACTGACAAAAACAAATTAATATCCCGAAACATAATTATCACAATACAGCATTAATCATATAATCATTACACGAATTGCAAAAATATTTATAACCTATCAAACATACATCTAATCCAATATATATTCGCCAATAATCTAAATACAACAATATACTTACAAAGTGCAATGCTAAGTGGTAAAACAATGAGACTGTTCAAGGAAATGACTGGCATATATAAAATACCGATGGCTGGTTGACCAGTAACTCCATCTATTAGTAAAGAACTGAGATTGTTTTCATCTTGAACAGTGAGCAGATTACCAAACATAAAAATGAACTAGAAATATCAGCAAATACAAATAAACTATCGTTTCTGGTGATACAATTATCATTATCATCATTATTATCATCATTATCATTGTTATTGCTATCATCCTCTTTGTTTGTTTTATTGTTATTATCATTGTCATTATAATCATCATCATTATTGTTATCATTATGATTATCATTATAACTATTATCACCATTGTTATTATTGTTATTATCTTTATCATAATCATCATTAATATTGTCCATTAAAGATACTATTACTATTTTATTACCATTGTTATTATGGGCCTTATCATCATTATAACCATTACAAATATTGTTAATATTACCATTACTATTAGTATCATTATTGTTATTGCCAGTACCATTACCATTGTCATAAATATCATTATCGTCATTATAGTTCTCAATATTATAATCATCATCATCATTAAGATCATTACCATTATCATCATCATGATTATCATCACTATTATCAGTTTTGTCATTATTATCTTTATTATTGTCATAAATATTATTATGAGCATTATAATCATCATTGTTATTATCAGTCTCTTCGTTATTATCAGTTTTTTTCAATATCAAAATGATTTTTGTCATTGTCATCATTATCATTGATATGTATCATCATTATCATCCTTATGCTTAGCATTATTGCTATTATCATTATTGCTATTATCATCATCATTATTGCTATTATCATCATCATTATTACTATTATCATCATCATTATTATTATCATTATTATTATCATAATTATTATCATTATCATTATTACTAATCGTCATTATTGCTAATATCATCCACATCATTATCACTGTCATTACTCTAATCATTGTTATTATCATTATCACTATAATCATTATCAATATTATAATCATTATCAAAGTTGTCTGTTAATATTACCATTATCATTTTCATTATCATTAACGTTATCATTATTACTATAATCATTATAGTCATAATAATAATGATAATTATTATTATTATCATTATCATCATTATCAATATCAGTACCAGTATCATTATCATTACTACAATCATCATTTTTTATTATGATTATCATTCTCAATGTCATTATTGTTATAATCATTACTATTGTTATTTTATTATCGTTGGGATGATTATGATAATTATTGTTATCATTAACATTATCATTATCATTATTATAATTATTATCATTATCATCATTATTATCATTATCATCATTATTATCATTAATATCTTTATTATCATGAATATTGTTATTATGAAGACCATTGTTATTATCATTACCACTATTATAATTATCACTGACAATGCTATTACCACAAAGAATAAATATAAAAACACATTTCACCATACGTGTTTGGCGACCCTACAAACAGCGTGCAAGATTCGATCTTACGGACTCCGCTATTTGATCGTGCGTGAAGTAAGAGTTTACCTGGGATGATATATCGATGGAGGTCAAACTCAGGTCACGATCCTTCTCCCATGACAGGTCAGATCTCACGCTGGCCAGGACCTGCCTTTGTCTATTGGCACATGCTGATGTGTGTATATATTTATAACCTGTTGGCGTGTTTATTAATAGTGCAGGGAGAGAGAGAGAGGGGTGTGTGTTTGTCTTAAGAGATACGCCTGTGTGGTGTATGTCTTAAGCGGAAGATAAAATGCTGGCTCGTTTTTTTTTTTTTTTTTTTTTTTTTTTTTTTTTTTTTTTTTTGTATATATATCTTCTGGTCATCTGTTACTCGTAATCATCTTGTTTTGTTTGTTTTGTCTTCTAGATGTTAAAAACAATAAGTCTGAATATCTTTTAAACATCGTTTCTCGATTAAACATAAATATAAGATGTTCCTCTCAGCGCTGACATTAAGGGACTGTGACCACTAACACATCATCTAGTAAAGGAACAGCCCCGACATCTTGTCTCTATTAATCATTTGAATTTTTTCCAGCACGTAGGTGTTTACAGCGAGGTTTAATAAAGGCAGAAACCAAACGGCCGATAAAAGGTGAATTGCTTATGCACTTGCAACATAATGCACGTTGGAAGGTGTATCACAAAAGTAAAAGCACTGATATCGGATATCACATTTGGTTCACTACCATCACGCACATAAATGATTTTATGTGTTCAGTATAAGATATCTAGGCTATGCAAAGTGACCAGACGAGTTCATATTGCAACAACTTTTCATCATCGCCAAGAGGGAATATATTTTGTACTGTGATTTTGTTCTCAAGCACACCCTTATTCTTTGAATGTAAATGAGAAAAAGAAAAAGAAACAATGAGAAAAAGAAAAAAAAAAACAGAAAAAGAGAGATAGAGACCGTAAGGTAGAGAGGAGGACATACACATATGAAAAGAAAGAGAACAGAAGAAAAAGCGAATAAGAGATTGAAAGAAAGAATGGGAGGGAGGGAGGGAAAGAAAGAGAGAGAGAGAGAGAGAGAGAGAGAGAGAGAGAGAGAGAGAGAGAGAGAGAGAGAGAGAGAGAGAGAGAGAGAGAGAGAGAGAGAGAGGGAAAGAAAGAGAGAGAGAGAGAGGGAGAGAGAGAGAGAGAGAGAGAGAGAGAGAGAGAGAGAGAGAGAGAGAGAGAGAGAGAGAGAGAGAGAGAGAGAGAGAGAGAGAGAGAGAGAGAGAGAGAGAGAGAGAGAGAGAGAGAGAGAGAGAGAGAGAGAGAGAGAGAGAGAGAGAGAGCAAGAGAGAGAGCGGGAGGGAGGGAAAGGGAAAGGGAAAGGGAAAGAGAGAGAGAGAGAGAGAGAGAGAGAGAGAGAGAGAGAGAGAGAGAGAGAGAGAGAGAGAGAGAGAGAGAGAGAGAGAGAGAGAGAGAGAGAGAGAGAGAGAGAGAGAGAGAGAGAGAGAGAGAGAGAGAGAGAGAGCGAGCAAGAGACCAGGGGGAGGACACACGCAGGGACCGAGGGCAGAGCGAGGTGTTGGGACGCATGACTGCCCACCATCAGGGACGGCGATGAGGGGACGCCATACTGCCCCTGACAGACTCGAGTGAAAAATGATCTTGAGGGAAGAGGGCGAAGAGATGTATGGGAAGTAATTATCTGTTATTATTCCCCATGAAGACATAACTGACGCAATCTCTCAAAAAAGAGATTGACTGTATCGGTCAGTATGAAAACCAATCTACGTAAAACTACATTTCTGTAATGAAGCAGTTAATCCTGTCAAAACATCGGGGGAATATCGAATTCTCACATCATGTTTTCTCCCGTACTTGGCTACATGCTTCAGATGCTTCCATATTTCGTTTTGATTTATTTATATAATGATCGTAGGTTTGATTGCAAGGTGATTTCTCAAAGGTGTCTCTAGTGTATGTTGCTACATTTTTTCTTTGTTAATTTTCCAAATTACTTTACTCTTTTCCCCGTCTATCTTAGTGCTATTATACTGCAAGTGTGAGTTATCTTAATTAATCTTTTAATTTACGACCATAGCACTCTCTTCTTTCCACGCTAGTAATTTTGCAGGTTAGAATTTCTTTCAGTATCATTTCACATATTCACTTCTGAAAGGTCTGTCTGACCAGTTGAGATGCTTGCTACCCTTTCACTCGGTCGTGATAGCTCTGTATCTACCACACGCTGCACGATCCATGCCCTTATTGCTAACCGCTGACAAAGCAATGCGGAACCCACCCCTTAGCAAGTATACCTCAACGTCCCATATTAGGAGTCAGCTGATCCTTCGTGCAATGCTAAGATGCTAGAGCCCACCTGTACCTCAAGAGACAAGAGTATCTGCCTACAGTTTTATTTTTCTAACTTTGGGTGTAGAGGAAGAGGAAAAAACAAAAACAAATGAGGAACTGAAAAAAGTAAAGGAAAAAGAGAAATAGAGGTGACTGGCCTCAGCGAAGGGGCAGCAACAATAAACTCATGGTCGTGACGGAGGAGACGAAGAGTGAAGGCCGTGTTGTGGTGTGTGATCGCCTTTGCTGATACCTGAGTGAGATACAACCGTCTATGTGTGCCAGTCAGGAGGATCCACAATTCCTGTTATCTCAGACGGCGATGCTACGACGTTTTGTTTTTGACTTCTGATCCAAAATTCTGATCGTCTCGTTCATTTAGGTTTGTTGGTGGGGGGGGGGGGGGGGGGGTTAAGGGTAGAGGTAAGGGTGAGGGGGAAGGTTTCGAGTTATTCACAGTAATAGGACAGCAATGGCGTAGGAAATGAAACCTGTGCTTAGTGTGCTATCTCTCATTAAAGCTTTCCGCTCGCTGTGACTGATGCCGAGTTTCGTGGAGGTCCAGAATTACCTTGCTATTTTGGAGTCCTTTTTTTAATGCAGGCCGAAGAACAATGTGTCTCTCTTCCTGGGAATGTGAGCGTCGGAGATGCCCCGAGCGTGAGTGTTCCCGGGTGATGGGCAGAGCGATAAGCGTGTGGGGTCTTCACGCTAGAAGTAAAAGTTCGCCAACATAATTTCGTTTCGACAGTTTTGTCTCTGTCTGTTTTTCCGGGTGCTTCGAGGTGGCGCAAGATTCTAATCTTGAATGATGCTTCGACCTTCGTCCTTTTTTTTTCCTACGGTAGGAAATGGGTTTGTGAGCCGAGCCGTAGAGCGAAAGGAATGTAATTTTTCCTCGGCCTTCGCGCCCTCCCCTCGCCGCTCTCCCCTTCGTGGGCGCCAACAAAGGGAACCAATCGGGTGGCAGTAGTCATGCGACACCTTTGCTGACTACACGTGCGCGAAGTTGAAGAGAGGAAAGGTCATGTGTGGGTGTTTTCTCTCCCCCAGCGGGTGTTCTACATACCCTTCCCTTCCCACATTACCCTTCGGGAGGTAAAGTAGGGTAATGGATGTATAATGGATGGAGCCACTTAGGGTAACCCATTGTCGACACTCTCTCTCGGCAGCGGCAGCCATTACGCGGTCTTAGCTTGTCTTGTGGTTCTTCTGTTGAGGCGAGGTTAATTAATACAAACGCTTTAGATATTATTCGTCTGAAGGATAATCATTCTCATGTTTCCTTCAAGAACCTTTTTCGGATTATCCATTTATCTTTGTGGGGGGATGGGTCAGATTTGTCTTTATTCCTTCAACAGAATAGCCTGAATGGAGAAAAAAGGCAGAAATAGACTGACTAATGTGCAATGAATATGAAGTGCATACATCTTGCATTTCATTTCTATTAGTTCAGTCTAACCCAAAACAAATATAACTTGTTTCCGTACCGCTGATATCGTTGTAAAACGGAAATTGGTAAAACAAATCATCAACATCATTGACTACAAAATAACCCGAATTCGTTCTGAAGAAATACCCATAAGAAACAAACAGATCTTTTGAACGTAAAATTGCTTCCACCTGCAGGTAATGAATCAGCTGTTCTTCCCCCTTTTTCCTGCGGTTAAGAGGCTCTCTCTAGCACCCAAAGAGTCTTCATAACGCCCAAGAGTAACCTCTGGCCGCCACACACAGCTTCAGTCAACCAATTTCCACTCCCAAAAAGCCATCTCCATCTTGTTAACGTCTAGATTTCTCCCTCCTTCGCCTTTTTCTCCATCTACCTTAATTCCTCCAAGTAATCTCATAATGATAATTTACCTCTCTCGGCAGAGTCTCTTAAATCATCATTATTCACTAACCTGATTTTGGGGTTGAGTGTTCCCGCGAGATTTATCGTTTTATTTTTCCTGGCCTAATTATTTCGCATGGAAGACGGGCTATTTCGAAATTAGTTGAGGCGTTTGCAATCGTGTCTTTGTCGAGTTTGACACAAATATGAACAAACCATATTCTTTTGAGGAGAATTTAATTGCCTCTTATTATAATTGTTATTACTATTATTAATTTTTTATTGGAAAAAAAATCTGTGTCCTTGTTTAATCTCATAATGATACATGATAGAGTTACATGTTAGCATTACGTTCGCCCGATTACTCATCCTTGTGTTTACACCCGTTTTCACCCGCTAAATAATAGTAATCCTTGTGTTTACGTTCAGAGCATCTCTTAATGACACGACAAGCTCTCGCGTGAGTGTGTGTGAAGCTCCGCCCTTTACTCTGTCGGTGTACCTGCGTCTCTAACATTAGTTAAGGCCGATTCCCGATGCAAATATGTTTACTAATGCTCTCTTTCGGTGCATAAATTTTCTATTCGAGAACGAGCAATGTATAAGAAGAAAATAAGACAACAATATAGAAGAATAAGTGCAAAGCCAAGACACTTACCATATTCACACTTTTTATAGCAATTAATAATTCACCCGTCTCCTTATTTAAGTAAGTAAAATTGACCGAATGGCATTATCCTCATTAGAGGCTTTACCGAATAAGACAAACCCACACCATAAACATAGCCATTTTACCATATTAATGATACCAAAAGTCGGCTCGCATTAAGGAGCGCGTTAACGGCGTCCTTATCCCAACGAGCTGCTAAAAGTCCCTGATGGAGTGACAGAAGGCGCCGCTTCGGAAGACGTGTTTGTGAATACGAGAGGCGTCCTCGGGTAACAGAAGCATCGGAGCGTCGAGAATAAACAGCAGTGTGACCTTACAGATCCGCCAGAGTCATTAATGGGGTTTCCCTAAAAGCCTTGCCGATTGCTAGTAAATACGCGCTGGCCCTCTAGGTGGCGGAAGTTGTAAATAAGGCGACTGCGCTCTTGTGTTTATTTAACTCAAGCTCCTCGGGGCCGCGAATCGACCGTAGGGCAGAGGGGAATAGGGCTGAGAATCCCGCGTTATGTTAATTAGAGCGCCCCTGGCCAACGGGGGTACCGTAAATATAAGGAAATTCAAGAAGAGAAGAAACATGTGTCATTGTGAAGTGGACGAGGAGAGAGAGAAAGAGAGAAAGGTGAAATCTGCAGACAGGGAGTGGTGCTTAGGTGCTTCTTGGACGTTGAGACTAGGAGTATTTATTATATACCACGGTTAAAAATCATTGAGATTAATGCATGTGCTCATACACACACGTACAGTGATTTCGATGCTAATGATAATATCAACAGTACTTTCTATAACTCAAACAATGATAATTGCCATGATAATGATAATGACAACAAAAAAATATAATGATGGTGAGGCAAATGAAAATAACAATAGTGATGATGGCAATGATAGTAATGATATTTAGTATAATGATAATGATGGTGATTATAACGATTGTAATACAGTACTAATATTAGCATTAATGATAATATTATTGTAATAATGATAATGATATGATATTAATAACGATAATAATAATGATATTGATAATGATACTAATAAAGATAATAATGATAACAATGATAAAGATAATAATGATAACAATTATAATGATAATATGGTTAATGATGATAATAATGATAATGATGATATAGTTAATAATGATAACAATGATAATGATAATATAGTTAATGATAACAGTAATGCTAATGATATAATTAATAATGATAACAACGATAATGATAATCATACTGTTCATAATGATGATTATGATGATAATAATGATAATGGTAATGATAACCATAAAAATTACATATGTATGATGTATATTTATACATATGTAATTGTATATATAAATATATATATATATATATATATATATATATATATATATATACATATATATAAATTATCATAGTCAAAGTGCTAATGACGATTAACACATTAATTCAATCCAGACTGACTATAAAAAAATATCAAATACTTCCTGCTAGCACTTTTAAACAAGAATTATACGAAAGACGCAAACAAGCCACTTATTCATTGCATCTGCCTTGCCTTTTCAATTGCAGTGTAAAAATCGCCGTCACACTGCACTGCTTTGCTGACAGGAGAGTCTGCTGCATAAGCATTTTCGCCCAGAGAGGTGTCATGTTTGGGCGAAATAAAGTAAAAGCATTTTATGACATTAATCACATGCAGATCTCGCAAGGAAGAAGGAGGGAGGAGGAACACGGGGTGAAGGAAAGAGAGGGAGGGAGGGAGGGAGGAGGAGGGGGGTCAGTGTGGACGCTACTGTGTGAGCGAGAAAAAGAGATAGAGAATGAGGTAGAGGGGAGAAGCAGGTGGGATACAGGAATTTAATTCACTGGATAGACAGTTATGAAAAGGAATCTGTTACATTTTCATAACTTGATGTTTAGTAGATGGAGATCTTTTCTTTCTTTTTTTCAAAAAAACTTTCAGTTAACGCTCGAAGATATTCCCATATTAATATTTCTGGGTCAGAA
>BOPN01000165.1:437876-445376 GCA_017312705.2 Penaeus japonicus
AGTCTCGTATTTATGTGCCACCTTGAAACGGCTATGAAATGGAATTGACTGTAACTCATTCGAGTAATAAGCGTACAATATATGTTTTTTTTTTCTCTCTCGCCACCCATCCTAGCTTTCGAAAATGATTTGACCATCCTCCATCTTTATGCAGGAAGCGAAGACGTTTATTGCAGAAGTTTGGCGTTGTAACATATCATTTTACTTAACGGGTTTATATTTACATTGCAAATTTGGACCGGCAAACCCATGTAAAACTTCGTAAGCACAGATACAAGCAGGTGAATGAGGAACAGACTAATATACGCTTTGCACTTCCTCCATTTTTCTTCCTCATTTTTTTTTCCTTTTTTGAAAGAGAGTAGGAGGGGAGGGTACGCCCAAGAAACATAACTTTTTCTCTTTTCTCAACTTCCTTCTCACTCTCTCATTTCCTTTCGTATTTTCCCCTTCCTGTACACTTACGGACCATTTTACTTATTAGTATTTTCTCCAGTTGCCGTGAAATTAAAGAGGAACCAGTAACATTTGGCGTGTCAGGTCATGCGAAACGTCTATGACCCAGGAGAAACAGCTTTCGTTTTCCCTAACTTCCTGCCCGGTGAGGTCATGTCTCAAACACGTGTAAGAGCAGAAAAAAGAGAAATTATTTTGGTGAAATCTTATTTAGAGTTCATTTTGGAAAATTTCTCTATAATATATGATTCAAGGAACAGTTTGGTGCTCTCTCTCTATCTCTCTCTCTCTCTCTCTATCTCTATCTCTCTGTTTCTCACTGTCTGTCTGTCTTTCACGCACTCTCAGCCATCTCTTTATATATATATTTATCTCTCTGTCATTATCCTACTTCAATTTTCTTGTTCTTTGCCCCCATACATTTCTTTTTTTCTCTCTTCGCTTTCTTTCTCCTTCCTCAACTCTTCTTCTTGCTCTCCTTACTCACTTAACTCAAAATTATACTCTCTCTCTCTCTCTCTCTCTCTCTCTCTCTCTCTCTCTCTCTCTCTCTCTCTCTCTCTCTCTCTCTCTCTCTCTCTCTCTCTCTCTCTCTCTCTCTCTCTCTCTCTCTCTCTCTCTCTTTCTCTCTCTCTCTCTCTCTTTCTCTCTCTCTCTCTCTGTCAATCCAACGCATTTGTGCCCAGTTCTATCATACCGTTTTCACTCGTTATAGAACAGCCAAAGTCAGTGGAGAAGTAGGTCCTGTTTCCACAGCATCTTCTTAAGGTTCCCCACGTGCAAGGGGAGTTTCTGTCTCCTCGTGCAACTACTGAAGGTAATTTTGTTTTACGGTCCCGTTTAATTACAAGTAACTGTTCATTACTCTGTGCTAATTGATATCTTCGGCGAAAGATTTATTAGTTGTGGGACTCGAGAATTTTAAAGATTTTTGGGGAGGTTCGCTTTTCCCAATTGTTTATTTATTTTTTTTTAGAAACGGGGAAACTTAACGGCGATGTTAAGTATACGACGGAACTCTGCGGTTTGAAGGAGAACTAGGTAAATGAGCTTCGATGCTGGACGAAGACGAGAGGAATTCGTACGAAGAGAAAACATAATTAAAGCGCATTTATGAAGGTTCTGTCTCGGCAGCCAGGACGCATTTGTCAGTTGAGACTTGGGAAGAGGAAGGGAGAAGGGAGAGCGGAGGGAGGGGATGGGAGAGGGATAGGAGCCCCTTGCTACTGCTGTGTCGTCGCCCTCCTTTTCCTCGTCTCCCCTCTCCCCCCCTCTCCCTTCCCCGCTCATCCCCCGCTCGCTTCCAAAAGTCCTTGCTTCCGGCCTGTTGTCATGCCCCACGCGGGAGAGGAAATTGTGAAGGGGGAGACAAAAATGCTGGAAATGGGGAAGATAATTTCATTCGGCGACGGGGCAAATAGGTTTTAGGTTACGGTATTGTGGGGTGAGTGCTGGTGACGTCAGGGATGTTAGCTGGGAAAGTATAGAAGTAAAAAAGGAAATACTGGGAAGATGCACAAAATCATTCAAAGCCTAATGAATACCTTTATGTAGTAGAGATGCATGGGAAATCACAAACACACATATACTAATACGAATATTGTTCAGCACAATGAACACATACTACATACTGGTTTGAGAGAATGGAGGGATAGGAAAATCTACGGGGGAAAACAGCCAAAATTCAGTGCTGAAATGTTTCCTTGTGGAATTATTCTGACGAACCCTTTTACTTTACCGAAATATAGGTACAATAAACAAGTAGGATGTGCGATTAGATATACTAATAATTACCTTTCAATTTGCCTTAAATCGTAAGTAAACGCCCGTATGTTATAGTTAATTCGTGTTATTTTTGGGGGAAAAAATGACAGGAAAGGAAAAGAACAAAACACACGAGACAAGAGGCAGAACTCAAAAGTCGACCTCATAACATACCAAAATAACAGTAAATTCTACACGTATTTCTTTTCTCTGCTTTTTCACGAAAGATATTTCCAAGCAACTAATTTTCGGGCTTAACGCATAACTCTTTTTCACTTCCGACCTAGATGTCAAAAAAATAATACGAGAAGAGAAAAAAAAAAAATTAAACGGTTTCAAATTATAAGTGGATGTTGCGGGTAACCTAATAGCCTAATTAAGTTCTTTAGGTTTCATGAAAACCTAAAATAGCGAACTTTTCCATCCTGCCCAAGTTAGATCATCATGAAGCTGTTGAGTCGAAAGAGGTTCGGAGGTCATGTACACTCATGTCAGGTGATCCCATGGGATTAGTGGGTGTGGTGTCTCGGAATTCCGCTATTCTCACTCTCACTCCTTCCTCTCTTTCTCTCTTGTATATCTGTTGGTCTTTTCCTTCGAGTCTCTCTGTAGGTCTGTCATTATCTCTGTGTCTGTAAATGAAGTTTTGTTTCTCTACCTCCCCCCCTTCTCTCTTCAGTTTTCCCTTGTATTTTGCAATTGCACGAATTCCTCAACAGGCAGGATGTTCCAACTGTTCCAACCCTCAACCCCCCCCCCCTCTCTCTCTCTCTCTCTCTCTCTCTCTCTCTCTCTCTCTCTTTCTCGTCCCTGTCCCGAAGTGAGTCTTCCCCACACGCGTTCCGAGGTGTGAACAGTCCCATAAGGTACAGCTTCCTTTGTGCAAGAACAAGTTGCAAATGACTGTCGTGGGAAGCTCTGTGGCGTGGGTGCGAGGCGGTCCTTAAGAAGGAGTAGTCTGGTCGTTCGAGAGGAGGGATACGGGTCGTTGCCACATCTATTTTTGAGAAGTTACCCTGATCTTCGTTGAGTAATTTTGGTCGTTCAGTGGTTGCCGATATCGTGTTATTTTGTGAATAAGCTCTTCTAGGTATTCATCTCACAGCTTTCTCTTTTCTTGCAGGGCGAACCTCTCTCTCTCTCTCTCTCTCTCTCTCTCTCTCTCTCTCTCTCTCTCTCTCTCTCTCTCTCTCTCTCTCTCTCTCTCTCTCTCTCTCTCTCTCTCTCTCTCTCTCTCTCTCTCTCTCTCTCTCTCTCTCTCTCTCTCTCTCTCTCTCTCTCTCTCTCTCTCTCTCTCTCTCTCTCTCTCTCTTTACATTTTTCTTTTCCTGTTTTCTGTCTCTCTCTCAGTTCTTCCTTAGTCTCTCCCCGTTATATCCCTTTTCGATATATCTTCCTTTCCTTCCAGCTACACCGTCTTCAGAACTCAGACCTTTACTGAATAAGAAACATAACATAGAGCAAACACAAAGGAAACAATTACACCCCATGCAGAAATAAATAACGGATTAATAACCCATGTTTTTATAAGTTGTGCTATAACTTAAGATCCATTTTCTCACAAAAGGAAGGAGTTAACAACAGGTTTTACAAGGTCTTGACTTCCATTACCTTCCCTTTACTGCTTTCTCGCCACTGCACAATGCAACGGCTTTACTTTTGTCTCCCTCTCAAATGCGTATCATTATCCCAATTACCGATATATGACCAATTTGTGAAACAACTGCGAGGGTGATCGCTGTCGGTTTTTAAAAGCAATCTGTATTAATGACTGTAAATGTTGGCCATTTGGTTTAGTGTGTGTGCAGTTTATTCAATTGTCCGGATGTTAAAGACTGTATTTGGTGTGTGGAGTGAAATGGAGTATCTGTATTAGAAGGATAGTTTTGATGTCGAACGTTCTGATTTTTTGTTTGGTTTCGTGCTATTTCATCTTTCTATTCCTTTTACTGTGCTCCTCACAGAAGATGGGTAGTAATAATTTCGAATGAATAAAAGGAAAGTACACTTGGAAATAAAGGTTAAACAACACATGGGAAATTTTTGATAAGTATAATATAACACGGGAGCATCACATGATATGTAATAATGGCTGCCACTCGTCTTCGGTACCCAGGAGTTTAAACCAACGACTAATATTTAATAAATATTCTGCGTGTGATATAAGAGAATGGGTGGGTCCTGTTATTGCTAGTGCAAGGAGGTGTGACGGTGTGAATGCTCCTACTTGAATCATTTTAGAATTCCTTGTATGAATGATTACATTTTTTTCATCAGATAGTGAGATTCATATACATTTGAAGGATATTTATTTTGAATCTTGATAATGCAGTACAAGCAAGAGGTTGTGTTACCATGAAAATTCTCAGTTCTAAAGTATTTTATTCTTTCTTTCACAGCAGGCCCACCAGTGATCAAGGAGCACCCGAGCAACGTGGTGGCGCGGCGCAACGACCCCGCCACCCTCAACTGCGCCGCCTCGGGAGCCAGCCGCATCCGCTGGTATCGCGACGGCGAGGAGGTGACGACGTCGACGCAAGACCCCCGCTCCCACCGGGTCCTGCTGCCCTCAGGCTCACTCTTCTTCCTTCGCGTTGCCACCTCCAAGAGGGACAGTGATGCCGGCACCTACTGGTGTGTGGCCTCCAACAGCCACGGTGCCACACGCTCCCACAACGCCACCCTCACCGTGGCCACGCTCTCCTACGACTTCCAGAGCCAGGCCGACCCCGCGGTGAGGGCGCGCGTCGGGGACTCTGTCGTCCTGCCGTGCCGCCCACCCAAGGGCTCTCCGCCCCCCGAAGTCACCTGGCTCAGGGACTCCCACGAGGTCACCAACTCCAGTCGGATCTCCGTCACACAAGCGGGCGATCTGCTCATCAGTCAGGCCGTCGAGGAGGACTCGGCCTCCTACGTGTGTCGCGCCCGCAACGCCGCGGGCGCCCGGGAATCCACGCCCACCAAGCTCACCATCATGAGTAAGTAGCCTTCCCGTCCTTGGCTTTGAGATGCATTGAATAGCTCTGAGCATATCCTTTTGCTATCACAGGTCCTTAGTCCTCAGCCCTCACGCAGTTCTCTCTCCCGCAGCGCCGCCCTGGTTCGAGGAGCGTCCGGCGAACGTGACCGTCGCGTCGGGCGTGGCGGTGGAGCTGGCGTGCCGCGCCCGAGGCTCGCCCGCGCCCACGGTCACCTGGCGGCGTCTGGACGGCAAGATGCCGCTCGGGCGCGCCTTGATCGAGGACCAGCGGCTGGTGCTGGACCACGTGGCGGCGGCTGACTCCGGCGTGTACGTGTGCGAGGTGGAGAGCGAGGCGAGGATCGCTGCGGCCCGGGCCACGCTCACCGTGATCGACGCCCCCGAGTTCGCTCAGCGGCCGCAGGATATTCAGGTGGTGGCCGGCCAGAGCGCCAGACTCTCGTGCAAGGTCGAGGGCGACCCCAAGCCTCTCCTGCTGTAGCGGCTTCCACCCAAGACAGGACTGCTCTCCTCGCGCCGGCACAGAGCAGCGGCCACGCCTCCGTCGCCGACCAGGGCCAGACTCTCCTGCTCGACGACGTCGCCGCGCGCGACAGCGGAGCCTACTACTGCTGGGGCGTCAGCAGCGGCGGCGGCGTCAGCGCGCGCTCGGAGGTGGTGGTCGTGGCGGCGTATCCCCTCCGTGATCGGCGTAGGACCCCAGGATCTCACGGTGTCCCCCGGGGGCGCTGCGACCTTCCCCTGTGAGGCGGTGAGTGAGGCTGCCTCGCCCTCCATCTCGTGGAAGTACCGTCCGGCGGCCCATCTCGCCGCTCGAGAGCTCAGCAGGGGCAGCAACAGCGGCCGAGTGTCCCTCCCGGCCAACGGCGCCCTCATCCTGAAGGACGTCCGCGCCGACGACGCCGGCATCTACAGCTGCCACATCAGCGCGGAGACCGGCAGCGTGGAGCAAGCGGCGGTCCTGCGGGTGGAGGAGGGCGCCCAGGACGCGGCCCCCTTCCTGCTGCCGGCGCCGCCGTCCAAGCCGCGCCTCATGGCCGTCAACCAGACCGCTGTGCACCTGAGCTGGCTGCCCAACTCCCAGATGGGCGGAGGCTCCGACCAGACGTACACGGTGGAGTTCTGGCGCCAGGGCTGGGAGGAGTGGAGGGTGGCAGACGCCCTCATCACGCAGGAGTCGTGTGTGGTGGGCGGGTTGACGCCTGGCCACACCTACACCTTCTTGGTCCGTGCGGTCAACTCGCGAGGGGCGTCGTTCCCGAGTCCTTGGTCAGACCCGGTCACGACCCGCTCTCCCCGCGACCCGAGTCTCACGGAGGACGAGGTCCGGCACGTCCGCCGCCGCCTCTCGCGCCCCGCCGTCACGCTCACCGACGCCACAGTCACCGCCCCCGACAGCGTCCTTCTCGGCTGGGAATTCCTCGCCCTGGCCGACGAGGCCGTCGAGGGCGTGCTCGTGTATGCTGTCAGTGACTCGGGCGCCGTGCAGGTGGCCACCGTGCTCGGCACGTCGTCGTCTTCCCACCTCATGCACGAACTTCATCCCAACTCCCACTACACCTTCTTCCTCGTCCCCTTCTGGCACAGCGTCGAAGGCACGCCATCCAACTCCAAGTCGCTGCGAACTCCACAAGATGGTGAGTTACATTGTCTCTTTTTACTTCAATGCTATTTTAAAAATCACGAAGGTGAAAGTCTTTGTATTTCATTTTTATATCTCTGGTCGTGACATCTGATTTAAGTCATCCACTAAATGTTTTGATGTTTTACTCCACAGTTCCATTAGTGGCCCCTAGGGACGTGCGCGTCAAGACCCGCGAGGAAGGAGCTGTACTCATCACATGGTCGACTCTGACACCCGAGGAAGCTCGAGGCGAAGTCGTTGGCTATCAGGTCTCCTTCAACTACAACGGCACCCACATTATAGAGACAGTAGCCAACCCATGGCTTGAAGCTGATGGCCTGATGCCGGGTCGTCTGTATGCCGTCCGAGTCGCCGCTCTTACCGAGGTCGGACCTGGCCCCTTCACCTCCCCAGTGCTGATGGATACGGGACTCTCACACATTAATCCTCGGCACCAAAACAATGATAGCAGCTCGCCTTCGGTCTTATATTCACCACCACAACCTGCCTGGTTGATTTACTTGTTAATACCTATGGTGCTGCTGATGTCTATTGCCACTTTGTTCTATGTACGTCACTTGCGTGGAAAGTCAGCAACCTCTAACCAGTCTCACACTCCGTCCATATACCAGGATGCGTCCCTCTACTCTGCCCATCACTCCATCAATATGTACAG
>BOPN01000165.1:459917-462417 GCA_017312705.2 Penaeus japonicus
TATATATATAAATGTGTATAATTCCCCCAGTTTGATAATTTTACTACGCACATCCTTTGAATTCTCTTATTTAACATCACAATTCGACGAAGCTCGATCAAAGAAAGTACTGAAACTTTTGAATGTTCCTTCCATCCATATAACAAGAAAGTTATATATTAAACTTGCAATAAAGAGACAAACGAATTCCCGTGTGCCCAGTCTTTGCAATCTGAACATTTTCGTGCACAACAGATAGAGGCCTTTTTTCCTTGCCACCTTTGATACCATCTGCTGTCAAAGAAGAGTTCAATGATTAAGAATATGCTGTAATATCCTTGATTTTCATATTGCCCAATAACGTTTTAATATTCCTCACTCGAGCAACCTATATGTAAAAGTAATCTGGGCTTTGAAATTCTCGCTGTCGGAAGATACGGTTGTTTTATGAAAGCTGAAGACCAGAATCTGTATGATTGTAATGGATCAATAAGCTATTCCTTGATTGAAAGCTCTATGCAGCACTCACCCTCCCCCACGCAATATTCGAAAACTGGTGTAATCTGAGAGCAAAAGTAATATATATACATATGCAAACACACACACACACACGCATACTCATACACACACACACACACACACACATATATGTATATATATATATATATATGTATATATATATATATATATATATATATATATATATATATATATATATATATATATATATATATATATATATATATATATATTTACATATATTTACAGATTCACCTTCTCGCTATCAACAGGAATTACGCATGTCACGGATTCAGTTCACGGAAGGTTCCGCTGACGAGTCACGGGCGTACGACGTGTCGCCGACCAAAGATGACAAGTTGCGTGGCATCTGTTGTGGCTACGCATCGCCGTCTTCCGTTACACCTTAAGGGCGGACTTCCGTTTTGCTCGAAGGAAGAACTGAATGACGGGAGATTGTGAGGCGATTATGTAGAATCGAACTGCATTATGTAGAATGAATGAAAACAAAATGAGGTGTATGTGATGTGTGGATATCTGTTTATTGTACACACTTTTGTAGTGAATATTTCTCCTCCAGAAAGATTTATCAGCTAAATCTCGAGTCGAATCGAAATAAAAGACGAAAATCTGATTTTTGATTTCTCGAACACTTAAAAGGAGGTGTAAATGACCTCCTTTTTCTTCGACCCTTTCTATTATTCGCAAAAAACCCGTGGCTTTACACTGACAAAAATAAAAAGAAAATAAAAAGAGATCACTAGGCGCCTAAGTCACTCAGATCAATCCCTAATGCGAAATATATTGTCGGATTTCATCTCCCTCTCCTTATCTGAAGGGAGGGAGGGAGGGAGGGGGAGGGCGAGGTGAAGAGGGAGGACCCAGGTCTTGTAAGGTCAAATAGGGTGAGGGCGGCGTCGTCTTGGGATTTAGTTATATTGTGGCGATGTCACTCATGTATGTGCGCGTCGGGATAGAAGGAAGGATTAAGGAGAATATAAATGGAGGCGGAGGAGTGAGGTCATTATAATGAGGTGTGAGACTGTGTGGGGTGGGGGGGAAGGGGGGCGAGGATGGGGGAGAGGGGAGAGAGGGAAGGACAGGGCGAATGCAGGTATATGGTGGTTGTATGTTTTAAGTATTTGATAGTATAGGTTTGATAGTTACGGTATAGATGATAATGATGGCGATTCCGACGGTGATGATTGTAATTATTATGATGATAATAATGGGGAAGATTAGGATGACAATAATGGGGAAGATTAGGATGACAATAATGGTGCTAATAATTATAAAGATAATTGGGAGGATTATCATGATTATAATGGTACTGGTTATTATGATAATCGCGATGATGATTTTAATAACAATGGTCACGATTGTGATTTTGGTCATAATACTAATGGTAATAAAAATATAATTGTTGGGTAGCTATTGATGATATCCTCTTCATTCATAAACATGTCATCTAAAACTTTCTTCGATGCAAATCTCAAGGGTCAGTATAATTATGTCCCGACATCCATATGCATGAACAATCAAGATAAAACATTCAGAGATATATGAATAAAGGGGAACACCATTTGATAGTCGGGCTGATTGCTAACGTCGATGCATAGTCAGATAATTCATCATGTATAAGCTCAACGAATTGATCACTTAATATGCAGGGTTGTTTGATGGTCAGAGACAAAGGAGACAGAAAGACACTTATAAATATGGATAAGCAAGTAAACTTTTCAGTCATGATAACATGCAAATTAGCGGATATAAACCTAATCCCGTGCCAAGAGGTATTGAGTCTGCAATATATTTTTCCTCTCGGCAAGTCAGGGCGCGGTAAGGTCAGAATGTCACCATTCACAACAAAAACACCTTAGCCAAGATACAGAACGCTTGTTGACTCCGCCCACTCTGACCTTCCGACACCTTACGTCACCTGTACGTCACACAAAGGGGCGGAACCCGTGAAGAGGTTGTCAGGAGGGAACACGTGGTGCCT
>BOPN01000165.1:489917-494917 GCA_017312705.2 Penaeus japonicus
AAATGAAAATAATGCAAAAGCAGAACAATGCTTTTAACAATAACATATTGATAAAGGCAAATATATAAGGTTGAAAACAAATAGATAAAAAGTGCAGGTAGAAAGAACAAAGAAAATAAGAACAAAGAAAGTAAGAAAGAAAATAAGAAACGAAATGCGAAATGTGAAACCAAAAAAAATATTTACAATTATCATTTTATGATTGCAATATTTGTGATGTGATGATATTATTTCAATCAAAAGAGGATGTTACATTATCATGATATGGTAATTTTCATTATCATCATCATAATGATATAAAGAAAAATATTATCATCCATTTTATCATTTCATCATCATTATAATCATTGTTATTGTTGATGTGATCACAGTTATTGATCTTTTTATCATCAGTTATTATCATTGTCATTCTTGTCTTTATCGTCATAATGAGGATGATGATTTATGCAATCATCTTTGTCATTATTAGTATTATTATTATCATTGTTATTATTATCACTATTGTTATTATTATTATCATTATTATTATAATCATCATTATTATCGTTATTATTATTATATTTTCATTACTATTATTGTTGTTATTATTATTACTATTTTCATTACTATTATTATTACTATTATTATCATTATAATTGTCATCATCATTACTACAGTTGTTATCATCATCATTATCATCATTGTACATAAAATTATTATTATTGCTGTTATCATAATTGTTATTAATTTTATGATTTCTATTATTGTTATTGTTATCTATATTATTAATATCATCGTAATTATCATCACCATTATCACTATTATCACTACCCTATCATTGCCATTATCTTTCAGTATTATAATAATTGCTATAATTAGTGTTTTTTGTCTGTTTTTCGGTATACTTTATGCAATGCTAAAGAAAAATATAATATAATGGCGAAAGAGAAGGAGGAAGTACGATACTAGAAGACAAAAAACGTAAAAATAAAAATAAATAAATAAATAAATAAACAATGCAAAGTCGAAGTATAATTGCATAAAAGAATACGAGTTTGAAAAAAATGGGAATAGAAAAAAAACTATTGAATACTTAAAGAAAAATCAAAAGGGAAAGATGTTAAGAGAAAAATGCATAAAATCGATGAAAAGTCATTATTACTATCATAATCATCATTATTATCATTATCATTGTTATTATCATTATCTGAATTGTTATAATTTACGTTATTGTTGGTGTTGTTATATTATTGGTTATTGTCATTATCATCATTGTTATTATTACTATAAATATTATTCTTCATTATCATTACTATTATTAGTGGTATCATTATTATTGGCAGTAGTATCATTATTATTGTTATTATTATCATATTATCATTATCACTATTATCATTGTTATTATCATTATTATTATCATTATTATCACCATTATTGTTTTCATCATCCTTAGTATTATTATCATAATTATCATAATTATCATCATACAGTATGAAGAAAAAAAAGAAAGAAAATAGATAAAAGAAAAAAAAAGAAGAATAAGCAGAACAACAACAGAAAACAAAGAAGAAATAGATGAATACGAAATATAAGAAAAGTATAAGAATAAAAATAATGAATATAGCAAGGAGACAAAAAGGACACAAAAGGCGACGAAGAAAATAAAGAGAACAGGGAAAAAAGGAGAGAAGGAAAAAAAAATAAAAAAAAGGGTTCATATGTATATAGTATAGAAGGGCAGAGGAAGGCGTCTCTGCAACATTTAAAGATTTCTGCAACAATATCTATTGAGGGCTCGGTGGCCGAGTGGTTAGAGCATCGGACTCAGAATTGTCGACATTCTGAGTTCGAGGGTTCGAATCCCGACTGGTGAGTTGTTTCCCTGGGCAAGAGACTTTACCTTAATTGCCCACTGTGTGGAATGCCTGTGTGTGTATATAATTGTGTGTGTGTAATTGTGTGAGATATATGAATTGTCAATGTAAGTATATACGCGACGTGTAACCAAGAAGGCAATATCAGCAACAAAGAAAAGTTACTGAAGACAGAAAAAAGCGTACGGAAAAGACAGATCAAATTGAAAATAATAACGTGCGAAAATTGAAAAATCAAATCGTTGATAAGAAAAGAAAATGTGCGAAATAAGAAAAAGTAAAATTAGCAAGAGCCAAATGATATCGAAAAAAAAAAAACGTAGGAAATTTACGGAAATGAAAAATGCAATCGAAGATGAAATAACACCAATGAAAGCGTACGATAAATGCGGAAATGAACAATGAAACGTAAATAAGAAAACAAATAACGTGCGACAATTGAATGAAATCGGAAAAAAATAAATAAATAACGGAAAAAGAAAAAGTAAACGCAATGAAAAAATCAAATAGTATCGTGCGAAATAAGAAAGAAAAATTAAACAGAAAAGCAAATGAAAATAATGCAAAAGCAGAACAATGCTTTTAACAATAACATATTGATAAAGGCAAATATATAAGGTTGAAAACAAATAGATAAAAAGTGCAGGTAGAAAGAACAAAGAAACACAGTAAGAAAGAAAATAAGAAACGAAATGCGAAATGTGAAAAAAAATTACAATTATCATTTTATGATTGCAATATTTGTGATGTGATGATATTATTTCAATCAAAAGAGGATGTTACATTATCATGATATGGTAATTTTCATTATCATCATAATGATATAAAGAAAAAAATCATCCATTTTATCATTATCATCATCATTATAATCATTGTTATTGTTGATGTGATCACAGTTATTGATCTTTTTATCATCAGTTATTATCATTGTCATTCTTGTCTTTATCGTCATAATGAGGATGATGATTTATGCAATCATCTTTGTCAGTATTAGTATTATTATTATCATTGTTATTATTATCACTATTGTTATTATTATTATTATTATCATTATTATTGTAATCATCATTATTATCGTTATTATTATATTTTCATTACTATTATTGTTGTTATTATTATTACTATTTTCATTACTATTATTATTACTATTATTATCAATATAATTGTCATCATCATTACTACAGTTGTTATCATCATTATCATCATTGTGCATGAAATTATTATTATTGCTGTTATCATAATTGTTACTAATTTTATGATTTCTATTATTGTTATTGTTATCTATATTATTAATATCATCGTAATTATCATCACCATTATCACTATTATCACTACCCTATCATTGCCATGATCTTTCAGTATTATAATAATTGCTATAATTAGTGTTTTTTGTGTGTTTTTCGGTATACTTTATGCAATGCTAAAGAAAAATATAATATAATGGCGAAAGAGAAGGAGGAAGTACGATACTAGAAGACAAAAAACGTAAAAATAAATAAATAAATAAATAAACAATGCAAAGTCGAGAAAAGGGAAAAAAGGAGAGAAGAAGGAAAAAAAAAAAAAAAAGGTTCTGTATGTATATAGTATAGAAGGGCAGAGGAGGGCGTCTCTGCAACATTTAAAGATTTCTGCAACAATATTTATTGAGGGCTTGGTGGCCGAGTGGTTAGAGCATCGGACTCAGAATTGTCGACATTCTGAGTTCGAGGGTTCGAATCCCGGCTTGTGAGTTGTTTCCCTGGGCAAGAGACTTTACCTTAATTGCCTACTGTGTAGTATGCCTGTGTGTATATAATTGTGTATGTGTAATTGTGTGATATATATGAATTTGTGTATGAATTGTCTATGTAAGTATATAAGCCATATAATAAACCTTGCGACGTGTAACCAAGAAGGCAATATCAGAAACAAAGAAAAGTTACTAAGTGAAACGAAGAAGACAGAAAAATGCGTACGGAAAAGACAGATCAAATCGAAAATAAGAAAGCAAATAATAACGTGCGAAAATTGAAAAATCAAATCGTTGATAAGAAAAGTAAATGTGCGAAACAAGAAAAAGTAAAATTAGTAAGCGCCAAATGATATCGAAAAAAAACGGAGAAAAATTACTGAAATAAAAAATGCAATCAAAGATGAAATAATATCAATGCAAACGTACGATAAATGCGGAAATGAACAATGAAACGTAAATAAGAAAACAAATAACGTGCGACAAACGAATGAAATCGTAAAAAAGAAAGTAACGGAAAAAGAAAGAGTAAGCGCAATGAAGAAATCGAATAGTATCGTGCGAAATAAGAAAGAAAAATTAAACAGAAAAGCAAATGAAAATATTGCAAAAGCAGAACAATGCTTTTAACAATAACATATTTTGATAAAGGCAAATATATAAAGTTGAAAACAAATAGATAAAAAGTGCAGGTAGAAAGAACAAAGAAAGACAGTAAGAAAGAAAATAAGAAACGAAATGCGAAATGTGAAAAAAAAATATTTACAATTATCATTTTATGATTGCAATATTTGTGATATGATGATATTATTTCAATCAAAAGAGGATGTTAGATTATCCTGATATGGTAATTTTCATTATTATCATCATAATGATATAAAGAAAAATATTATCATCCATTTTATCATTATCATCATCATTATAATCATTGTTATTGTTGATGTGATCACAGTTATTGATCTTTTTTTCATCAGTTATTATCATTTCATTCTTGTCTTTATCGTCATAATGAGGATGATGATTTATGCAATCATCTTTGTCATTATTATTATTATTATTATCGTTGTTATTATTATCACTATTGTTATTATTATTATCATTATTATTATAATCATCATTATTATCGTTATTATTGTTATATTTTCATTACTATTATTGTTGTTATTATTATTACTATTTTCATTACTATTATCATTACTATTATTATCCTTATAATTGTCATCATCATTACTACAGTTGTTATCATCATCATTATCATCATTGTACATAAAATTATTATTGCTGTTATCATAATTGTTATTAATTTTATGATTTCTATTATTGTTATTGTTATCTATATTATTAATATCATCGTAATTATCGGTATACTTTATGCAATGCTAAAGAAAAATATAATATAATGGCGAAAGAGCAGG
>BOPN01000165.1:499917-504917 GCA_017312705.2 Penaeus japonicus
AAAAATAAGCGCAATGAAGAAATCGAATAGTATCGTGCGAAATAAGAAAGAAAAATTAAACAGAAAAGCAAATGAAAATAATGCAAAAGCAGAACAATGCTTTTAACAATAACATATTGATAAAGGCAAATATATAAGGTTGAAAACAAATAGATAATAGATAGAAAGAACAAAGAAACACAATAAGAAAGAAAATAAGAAACGAAATGCGAAATGTGAAACCAAAAAAAATATTTACAATTATCATTTTATGATTGCAATATTTGTGATATGATGATATTATTTCAATCAAAAGAGGATGTTACATTATCATGATATGGTAATTTTTATTATCATCATAATGATATAAAAAAAATATCATCATCCATTTTATCATTATCATCATCATTATAATCATTGTTATTGTTGATGTGATCACAGTTATTGATCTTTTTATCATCAATTATTATCATTGTCATTCTTGTCTTTATCGTCATAATGAGGATGATGATTTATGCAATCATATTTGTCATTATTAGTATTAGTATTATCATTGTTATTATTATCACTATTGTTATTATTATTATTATAATCATCATTATTATCGTTATTATTATTATATTTTCATTACTATTATTGTTGTTATTATTATTACTATTTTCATTACTATTATTATTACTATTATTATCATTATAATTGTCATCATCATTACTGCAGTTGTTATCATCATCATTATCATCATTGTACATAAAATTATTATCATTGCTGTTATCATAATTGTTATTAATTTTATGATTTCTATTATTGTTATTGTTATCTATATTATTAATATCATGGTAATTATCATCACCATTATCACTATTATCACTACCCTATCATTGCCATTATCTTTCATTATTATAATAATTGCTATAATTAGTGTTTTTTGTCTGTTTTTCGGTATACTTTATGCAATGCTAAAGAAAAATATAATATAATGGCGAAAGAGAAGGAGGAAGTACGATACTAGAAGACAAAAAACGTAAAAATAACTAACTAAATAAATAAATAAATAAACAATGCAAAGTCGAAGTATAGTTGCATAAAAGAATACGAGTTTGAAAAAAGGGAAAAAAAAACAAAAAAAAACTATTGAATACTTAAAGAAAAATCAAAAGGGAAAGATGGAGGAGGAGGAGGAGGAAGAGGAAGAGGAGGAGGAGGAGGAGGAGGAGGAGGAGGAGGAAGAGGAGGAGGAGGAGGAGGAAGAGATAGAGGAGGAGGAGGAGGAATAGGAGGAGGAGGAATAGGAATAGGAAGAAGTAGATGTAGAAGAAGAAGAAGAAGGAGTAGAAGATTAACTATAGGAAGAAGCAGAAGAAGAAGATGAAGAAATAGAAGGAGAAGGTGGAAGTAGAAGAAGAAGCAGAAAAAGAAGAAAAAATAGAAAAAAATGAAAAAGAAGAAGAATATACATACATACTTACATACATACATATATATGTGTGTGTGTATATATGTATATATAAATATATATATATATATATGTATATATATATATAATGATAAGGATAAGCCTGATTTGCAGAGTAGAAGCGGAATCAATCAATCAATCTATCTATCTATCTATGTATCTCTCTATATGTATATATATATATATATATATTTACACGCACACACACACACAAACACACACACACACACACACACTCACACACACACACACACACACGTGCGTGTATGGGTCTGTATATATGTAGTATAGAAGGGCAGAGGAGGGCGTCTCTGCAACATTTAAAGATTTCTGCAACATTATTTATTGAGGGCTCGGTGGCCGAGTGGTTAGAGCATCGGACTCAGAATTGTCGACATTCTGAGTTCGAGGGTTCGAATCCCGGCTGGTGAGTTGTTTCCCTGGGCAAGAGACTTTACCTTAATTGCCTACTGTGTGGAATGCCTGTGTGTGTGTATAATTGTGTGAGATATATGAATTTGTATATGAATTGTCTATGTAAGTATATGCGCCATATATAAACCTTGCGATATGTGATAAGTACAATGAGATACCGTAAATACTAGAAAACTACCGAAATGATAAGCGGAAAACTGTGGAACATACGAAAACATAACTGAAACCTAACCTAGTGCGAAAATGCGAAACAGAAAAAAACGCTAGTTGATGAGAAAAGATAACGTGCGAAAAAAAGGAAAAAAATTGAAACTGAAATCGAAATAAATACAAGAAAAATCGTAGAAAATGCGGATATGAAAAATTAAATCGGAAAGCAAAATACAAATAAAAACGTTCAGAAAATACGCAAACTAAAATAAAAATAAAATCGTAAATCAGAAAATAAATAAAACTGTGCGATAAACGAAACCGTAAAAACAGTACTATGCGAAAAAGTTAATGAAATAACAAAGTACCGTGCGAAATAAGAAAGAAATAATAACAGGAAAGCAAAAAAAAAAAATTTTTTTTGCATTATCATATAATAATATATTATATTATTATGCAAAAATAATATAATAATTAATATAATTAAAAACAGATAATGATAATAATAATATAATTAATATAATTAAAAACAGATAATGATAATAATAATATAATTAATATAATTAAAAACAGATAATGATAATAATAATATAATCAATATAATTAAAAACAGATAATGATAATAGATAATGCAAAAACAGATCAATGAGTAAATAATAACATAATATAAAGGCTATATATATAATATAATATAATTGTATATAATATAATATACAGTTGAAGACAAATAGATAAAAAGTGCAAAGTGGGAAGAAAGAAAATAAGAAACGAAGTGCGAAATGAGAAAAAAGAAAAAAATATTTCCAATTGTCATTTTATAATTGCAATATTTGTGATATGATAATGCTATCTCAATCAGAAGAGCATGTTACATTATCAAGATATGATAATGTTCATTATTATCATTATAATGATACAATGAAAAATATTATTATCATCCATTTTATCATTATCATCATCATAATTATTTTTATTGCTGATGTGACCACAGTTATTGTTCTTTTTATCATCAGTTTTATCATTATCAGTATCATTGTCACTATTATCATAATGGGGATGATAATGATTTATGCAATCATCATTGTCATCATTATTGTTATTGTCATTATTATCATTATTGTTGTTATAATTACTATTATCATTATCATCATTATTATTATAATCTTCATCATCATTATTATCGTGTTATTATTACTATTATTATTACTATTATCATTACAATCATTATTACTATTATTATCATTATAATTGTGATCATCATTACTACAGTTGTTATTATCATCATTATCATCATTGTACATAAAATTATTATCATTGATATTATCATCATTGTTATTAATTTTATGATTTCTATTATCGTTATTGGTATTTATATTATTAATGTTATTGTAATTATCATCATCATATCACTATTGTCATTATCATCACTATTCTATCATTGTTATCATTGCTATTATCTTTCATTATTATAATAATTGTTATTATTTGTGTTTTTTTCTGTTTTTTTCCGGTATATCTTATGCACTTTTAAAAAATATATAATATAATGGCGAAAGAGAAAGAATTGGAAAAAGAAGAGAAAATAAGAGAGAATATAAGAGGAACAACAACAAACACTAAAAGAAAAAAAGGAGGAAATTGAAATAGATAGGAATAGAAACGGGAAATGAAGAAAAAAGAAAATGAACGATACAGAGAAACGAAGGAAAGAAAGGAAAAAAGTAAATAAAATAAAGTAGTAAAAACAAAAGAACATTAACAAACGGAAGGAGCAGAAAAAAACAAAAAAACAAGCAAAAAAACTTTTACGGAGTCATTCTCGAAGCAAAGAATGAGAGTTTAAAGAAGTAGAAAAGTTAAAGGAAAAAAGAAGAAAAAAAAAACAGAGACAATGAAAGCAAAATGGATAAAAAAAAAGACATCCCCCTACCCCCTCAAAAAAAAAAAAAAAAAAAAAATATATATATATATATATATATATATATATATATATATATATATATATATATAGAGAGAGAGAGAGAGAGAGAGAGAGAGAGAGAGAGAGAGAGAGAGAGATAGAGAGATACAAATAAAAATAAGAAAACGCAAAGAAACACCATCCGGTCTCGCCCTCCGCCGCGGCATCTGTTTTCAGCCTCCGTGATCGAGTGTTATCAGCCAAATAGGCGACGTGTGATAGGAAAGCAGCCGCCATCCCTCACAAGGGCGTGGAGACCAAGTTATACTTTCTCCTCCGTAATTATACCCTGAGTCCCTGTCATTGAGTGTAAGTTCCCTGTTATCACTAGGCCGAAGCGCATGTGCTGTGCTGTTTCTGCACTTGCTTCATCTTGGAAGAGAATTTGCATATTTTGATTATTCATGATGGGCTGGTTGTAAGAGCTGGGGGATTTGGAGGAAAAGACCTTTGCTTTTCTTTCCCGTTTTTGAGATGTTCTCTTTTTTGTATGTTTTTTTCTGTTTCTGTGTTTATTCTATTTTATTTTATTTTATTTTTTTTCCTTCGTGTACCTTATTTTCATGTATCTTTGTTTTTTTTATTGTTATTAATTTTCTTGGGTTATCTCCAATTTGTCTATATATGTTGTGGATATAAAAATCTCGGTATATTATTGGGGAAAATCATGGTCATCTGTGAGTGTGATTTGCAGTATTACTACGCGCGCGCACACACACACACACACACACACACACACACACACACACACACACACACACACACACACACACACACACACACACACAAACACACACGAAAAATCACCATCTTTATTCATCTCTCTGCTCTAACCAGTTCCATTCAATCTCTACCGTGACCTTTTTATCCATGCCCATTTTCTTCATGCCCTTCATACCCTCCCTATTGGTCGGAGGAAATTACACACCGACTGCAAATCGGCCTCCTGCTGAGGTTAGAATTATTATGCTACATAGACACAGTTTATCACTCCTGCCACTCGCGTTACAGACACGAGATGAT
>BOPN01000165.1:532417-537417 GCA_017312705.2 Penaeus japonicus
TAGTAACAAAAACGATGGTATTAGTGTTACGACAAATAATGGAAATGGTAATGATGATAAGGATATGATATTGATAATGATAATGAAAATAACAAAGATAACGAAAAAATCATAGTATTGATAATAATAATGATAACAATAATGATATCAATAATGGTAATAATAGCAATAATAATGATAATAGTAAAGATAACAGGAATAATACTACTAATAAAATTAATGATGATAATACTAATGATGACAATGATAATGATGATAATGGTAATGATAAGATTGATATAAATGATGCTTATGATCATAATGATAATAGGAATAATTGCGATAACAACAACAAAGGTAACGACAGTAACAACAAAAATGTTGAAATGGGATAATTTTGACTAATAGTGACAATACTTCTAACAGTGTTAATTTTATGATGATAATGATAAGACTGAGTATCATAATGAAGATTTTGATGATATTGACAATGCTCCTAAAAAGAGTGATAGTATTATAGGTATGAAAAATAGCTAAAGATGAATATATATATATATATATAAATGTTTGTGTGTGTGTGTGTGTGTGTATGTGTGTGCGATGATAAAAATGAATAATAAAGGTCATGAACAAAATCATCAATAATGATAGCAACAATAAGTATGTCAGCAATCACAACAACGACAACAACAATAACGATATTAACAACTATAACAACAAAAATGGATCTGAGGAAAGTAATGATAGTAATCCTAACAGTAGATTGTAATGATAATGGTGGTTATACCAACAGTGATTGCAATGATAATGCAATGATGACGAACAAGGTGATCACCCATCAGATTATAGCATAGCAACTAGACCTAGATTTCTGTCTCAAAATCTATTAAGAATCACCGAAGATCTGAGCTATCCAGATAGTTACTTATAGAATAAATGGGAACACAATTTATATCAATCTCTCAAGCAAAGGCAACTCGACCACTATTGCAATTTACAGAACCATAATCAGTGAAGAAAGGGAGAGGAAAAGTAAAGTTTCGAGGGAAGGGAATTCAAAGTTGCATTCTTCAGTTATGCAACATATGCATATAACTGATTCACATTGACACTTGCCAGATACCTACAGAAAACACAATTGCGAAGTCTCTAGTCATTGATACAGTATATCACAGTATCTCATAAGTATATTACAGTATATCACAGTATATCACAGTATATCACAGTATCTCATAAGTATATTACAGTATATCACAGTATATCACAGTATCTCATAAGTATATCACAGTATCTCATAAGTATATCACAGTATCTCATAAGTATATCACAGTATCTCATAAGTATATCACAGTATCTCATAAGTATATTACAGTATCTCATAAGTATATCATAGTATATCACAGTATATCACAGTATATCACAGTATCTCATAAGGATATCACAGTATCTCATAAGTATATTACAGTATATTACAGTATATCACAGTATATCACAGTATATCAAAGTGTGTCACATCTTCGAGGCCATTGGGAATTTTAAAGATTTTTATGTTAAAAGACATGCGTCGAGGTTTCCAGGATAATTCCTATCACTTCATCTCCAGTGGTTTCCATACGCATGAACTGAAGAACAGATCGGAGACAATGAATGAGTCGACAATCGAACAGCTAAACCTCTCATCACACATTCTTGCATAGCGAATGACCAAGACACTTCCATCCTTTTTGTATTCAAGTCATCAATGACACGTATTCTCAAGTATTTACATTGCGTACAAGGATTTATAGGATGATCTGATGCATATCATCTATATATCTACATGGTATCGCAACTCAACATGTAACTTATTCATTAACCATGCGTTAAATGCCGCTGATTATACATTGCAAGAGGATGTTGCAGTAAAGATGACGGAAAGGAGAATGATGATGATGATGATGATAATAACATCATTAATGATAATAGTGATGATAATGATAACTACAATAGTAACAATAACGATGGTAGTAGTGTTATGACAAATAATGGAAATGATAATGATAAAAATAGTAATGATGATAAGGATATAATAATGATAATGATAATGGAAATAACAAAGATAACGAAAAAATCATAGTATTGATAATAATAATGATAACAATAATGATATCAATAATGGTAATAATAGCAATAATAATGATAATGATAATAGTAAAGATAACAGGAATAATACTACTAATAAAATTAATGATGATGATACTAATGATGACAGTGATAATGATGATAATGGTAATGATAAGATTGATATAAATGATGCTTATGATCATAATGATAATTACATACTAATAGGAATGATTACGATAACAACAACAAAGGCAACGACAGTAGCAACAAAACTGTTGAAATAGGATAATAAGGACGATACTAGTGACAATACTTCTAACAGTATTAATTTTATGAAGATAATGATAAGACTGAGTATCATAATGATTTTGATGATATTGACAATGCTCCCAAAAAGAGTGATATTCTTATAGGTATGAAATATATATAAAGATGAATATATATATATATATATATATATATATATATATATATATACATATATATATACATATATATATGTATATATATATGTATATATATATATATATATTTGTGTGTGTGTGTGTGTGTGTGTGTGTGTGTGTGTGTGTGTGTGTGTGTGTGTGTGTGTGTGTGTGTGTGTGTGTGTGTGTGTGTGTGTGTGTGTGTGTGTATATATATACACACACACACACATATATATACACACACACACACACACACACACACACACACACACACACACATATATATATATATATATATATATATATATATATATATATATATATATATATATATATTATGCCATTACAGTCTATAAGGAGGGTAAAGTCTGCAATTACACAGGCAACAAAAGAAAGTTCCACATTCTCATCATTAATAACTATCTGTATTCAATCCACGATGTACCACACAATAATTAGGACAGGTGAATTATTTCATCGTTTATCAAGAGGGAATTTCATCGAAACAGTGGAAGTAGACACCATGATGTTAAGGAGTTGTGGGCGTGAGAAGCAGCTACCTTGAGCAAATGAAAATTCTTAAAATAAACAAGAAGTTTCCTTCGTTTCTTGTCCTTCTGTTTAACTCAGCTTTGTGTGGACAGCTTGAAGTTTTTTGTGTGCATTGTGGAAGTCCCAAATGTTTACAGACAATTTTTGGTTTAGAGGTAAAAAAGAGGAAATCTTCGGTGTTTATTTGTTCTCTCTGGACTGTGAATGACATTGTTTATTTGTTGGTTTGGAGTTTTACTTGACTTGGAGTGTCACCCCTTCACTCGAGACATTTTTAAGGGTAGCTCTTGTTGGGCTACTTGAGGTCAGGTCAGGTCACAAGGTTTGTAATATTTATTTTTCCAATTTTGTGTATGTGTTTGTAGGTCACTTGTTTTGAATCGTTCGAATCTTTCATATATGGCGGGCTCATTCTTTTTTACATTATGAACCACAAGCAGAATGTGAAAGGAGAATTATATCGTCATATAAAAGGAATATGAAGTAACTTCGTAGAGTCTGAGCTAACCATGTGCGAGTGCTTTTTTTCTTTATTTTTTTACCTAAATGAATCCTCTCTATTTATCTCGCTATAGATGCATGTCAGTCTTCCCATATGAAAATTTCGATTTCTATATCATATCTTCGTGTGTGTGTGTTTCCATGTAAACCACAGCGAAGCCTACTTATGGAAAATTGATTATCAATCCGTCCGATGCACATTACACATAACTCAATCCCGTCTTCGAAGCCCCTCGTAGCAACAGGCACATGCCCCATTGCCCCCCTCCCCCTCCTCTCCCGTCGCCTTGCTTGCCACCGTCATCTTCGCAAACACGCTCCAGCCAGCAGCAGTACTCCCTCCGCCAGCCACCCGGCCACTTGATAGACGAAGGTCATCATTTTTGTATAGCCTGGGTACTCAGAAGCAATATTTGAGAGGTTCAAGTGCATGAAGAAAGTCAACAAGGAACACCCTACGACTGTTCTCTCCTCATCCAAATCCGAGCTTGAGTTACCGGGTAGGGGGGGGGGGGGTTGTGTACTGACATCTGGACCGGGAGCTTCGTCCGCCCTCACTGTCCATCCCTCCTTCAGAAGGCCGGGAGGTAAATAGGACACGTTGACAGAGGACAGCATTTTGTAATCAGAGTGAACATTATTTACATGAGTCTGTCGGTGATAGTTCCATTCAACAATGATTAATGGAAGGGCTTCCGTCATTTGCATATTGGTGTATTCGAAACAAATACGAGTTTGAATAATAGGATCGGCATTCACTGAATCGGGACTGAGTCTTCATTAGTAGCGCGCATGTCCACTGTAAATTATAGCAACACTATTGTAGAAGTGGGTATCTTATGCATGTGAGACTAGCAATAGCATGTTAATGGTAATTTGTAGATGAAACAATAAATAAAAAAACAGAAATAATTGATTACAAAAAATAATAATAAACTGACTTCCATAGAGTGCTTCCCTCCCACATGAAAACGGCCTTCCTTTGTACAAAACCAAGATTCCTTGGTGATTTCTTCGCTTGTATCTATACTGCCAGTGGAACACACACACACACACACACACACATACATACATACATACATACATACACACACACACACACACACACACACACACACACACACACACATATATATATATATATATATATATATATATATATATATATATATATTTATTTATTTATACACACACACACACACACACACACACACACACACACACACACACACACACACACACATATATATATATATATATATATATATATATATATATATATATATATATATATATATATATATATATATATATATATATATATATATATATATATATATATGCACACACACACACACACACACACACACACACACACACACACACACACACACACACACACATATATATATATATATATATATATATATATATATA
>BOPN01000165.1:552417-557417 GCA_017312705.2 Penaeus japonicus
AGAGAGAGAGAGAGAGAGAGAGAGAGAGAGAGAGAGAGAGAGAGAGAGAGAGAGAGAGAGAGAGAGAGAGAGAGAGAGAGAGAGAGAGAGAGAGCGAGCGAGCGAGAGAGAGAGAGAGAGAGAGAGAGAATATCTGAATGTCTGTAAGTGTAAAAGACAATATCATCACTATTTTATTACCTTAATAACTGTTCTTATTGTATCACATATCTCGAAAATTTTCACACAAAGTTACTTTCCCGAAAGCTGCAAATTTTCCTAAGTGTGAGAAGCAGTCCGAGAAGTAGTTTAAGAAGTAGTCCGAGAGGTAGCACGTTCTCAAGGCAAAGAATTGGCAAGTCAGAATTTTAATGAACGAATTTTTCACGTGCATACGATCCTATCGTTTCCCAATGTTCTCTCTTTTTCTTTCTCTCTACCCCCCCCCCCCCTCTCCACTCTCTCTCTCTTTTTCTCTCTCTCATTCCCTCCCTCCCCTCCCCTCTCTCTCTCTCTCTCTCTCTTACTCTCCCTCTCTCCCCCCCCCCCTCTCTCTCTCTCCTCTCTCTCTCTCTCTTCTTGACCCCCTAATGGTTCATATCAAAGTATAGAGCTATATATGTCGTCAATTTGTCTCGACATGTTTCACATATTAGAACTAATATCCGTGTTATACAGATGTCGTTCGGTGTTTGCAACCATCAAAGTATGATTGTCGGTGACGCCACAACAAGAAAATCACAGTGCATCTTTACGAACATGCAAATGCAACATGGATAAGGTCATCTGAGGGTAATAAGTACTAATGGCAGAGAGGTCACAGGTCACTCACGAAACCGCGTACCGTTAAAGATATGGGAAATGTGTGAAATAATTGTTCGTATGAACTTTGAACTTCTTGTTTATCATTATTTATATTTATCATTATCATCATCTTTTATGTGATTATGTTTTTGAATCATTATCATCATAATGATAATTTTCATTATCCTTATTCATTATTGTTAATACGAATGTCATTTATAGCATCATTATTATTATTAATGTTATCATTACCATTAACATCAGCATTATTAATATTATCCTTATCATGATTATCATTAATATTATTATTATTGTTATCATTATTATCATTATTGTTATTATTACTATTATCATTACTATAATTATCCTTAATATTATCATTACTATAATTATCCTTAATATTATCATGAACATGAATATTATTGTTCATCATTAACATAATTATTGTCATTATCATTGTTTTATCATTATGACTATTACTTTGATTATCATCATGATTGATATTATTATTACTATTATTGTTGTTATTATCCTCTGTACTATCATCATTGTTATTGTTGTTTTCAATATTATCATTATCATCGTTATTATCATTATCACCTTTATCAGTATCATTATCATCATTGTTGTTGTTATCATTATCAATATCATAATTATATTCATTATCATTATTATCATCAGCATTATGATTATCATGGTTATTATTATTACCATCCTGATTATCATTATCATTATTGTTATCAATGTAATTTTGAACATAGTGATTTTGACCATAGTAATGATAATAGTAGAGATAGTAATGATGATAATGATAATGACGATAATTACTATCATCAATATTATACTTTCTATTACTAATATAAGTATCAATGTTATAATATTCATCATTACCGTTTTTGTTGTTATTATTACGACTATTGTAATCATTATAACTATCTTTATTATTACTCTATCCTTAGGTTGGGGCGGTGTTATCCAGTCAGATTCCAGAGGATTATAGGCGTTTCCGGTGCACTAGTTACAGGTGAAAATAGCGGCGCATTTCTTTCAAGCCTTAACACTTGTTCACAAACGCATCTTCTCTACTTAGTTGTGATTACCTTTAATGTTATGGTACATGTTATGGTATGAATTTCTGGCAATAATAGTTGTTTTTTTTCCTTTGATTTTGATTTCTTTTACTGAGTGAATATATCAGTTGCACGATGCATTAGATTACTTGATAAATATACAGACATTGGTACTAAATGGTCTTTATTTTTATTTTGAAAGCGTGTGTGTATATACGTTCGTGCGCATCTGTATGCTCCTTTCTCTCTCTCTCTCTCCTTCTCTGTCTCTCTCTCTCTCTCGCTCTCTCTTTCTATATGATCATGCTAAAATGTAATTAAGTTTGCTCTCTCTCTCTCTCTCTCTCTCTCTTTCGCTCTCTAAGATTATGTTGAAGTATAATCAACTACTTGTACTCAATATATAATCCCCCAACGTAACATCATTACCAACATGAAAAAGAATACCATATCATAATGTGCGATACTTAAATACGCTGTCACTCGTGTCTTCAAGATAACAGCTGACCCAAGTTTATTTCATACTGGAGAAAGAAAAAGCACTGAGCAACAGAGTTAAAGTGTGTTTTTGGCTCTACAGGGACGAAAAATAACTATGACGAATCCGTGCAACAATTTATCCAAAAAGAAGAAGAGAAAAACATTCAAATGAAAGCAGTGGACAGATGTTGAAATATTCACCTCCTTACGAACAAAACCTGGTACTGGAGACGGTAAGGTATGTTGTGTGTGTGTGTTTATGTTTATGTTCACAAGGTTCATTTTGATAACATGAATTGCATATAGTGGATCCTCTTCTGGAGTGATTATTGACAAGTTGTAATTTTTATGTGCAAGATATACCATAAAAAGCAACAACAACAACACATTCCCAAGCAGGAAAGTAAACTCAAAGACTTTCGTTTCCAAAGAGCGCCGAATCGATTTTTTTAAAAGGAAGAATTTTCTCACTTTCTCATCTCACATTTCTCCCCAAAGAGGAGAGCGTTACTAAGCGGGCGTGACATACACAGTTCCTTCACGGAGCCGACGTGTTATCATGATAATAACCCTGCTTAAAAAATACGGGTGAAACATGACTTCAAACATATGTTGTTTCAAGTCACGCGATTATTCTTTTTTTCCACCTGTTTTTCATATCTGAGCAATTGTGTCAGAGCTTAACGAAACGTAAGATTACAAAGAACTAGTAACATACAGTGGCTTACGTCTGTGCAATAGCATTTCCTCGTGTGAGCGTATATGTGTGTTTATATGTGCCGACAAAGACACATAATTCAATGAAATGTAAGCCAACGCGTCTCACAAAACCATTTGCTTCGTAGTAGATTTTAGGCGTGCAGGATTAATTGCAATGATATGATCGAGTGCTAATCATAACAAAACGCAAAATAGACATGTAAATAAAACAATAAGGAAAATTATATGAAATGATGAACATATAGCGACAGAAACAAGACATCACACATACACACACAAATACACATATGTGTGTGTGTGTGTTTGTGTGTGTGTGTGTGTGTGTATGTGTGTAAACAGATAGATAGATAGATAGAAATAGATAGATAAATATATATATATATATAATATATATATATATATATATATGTATATATATATATGTATATATATATATATATATATATATATATATATATATATATATATATATATATATATATATATATATATATAATATATATATATATATATATATATATATATATATATATATATATATATATATATATATATATATATATATATATATATATATACATATATATAAGTATGTATGCATGTATATATATAACAAGAAGAAAAATAAATAAACGAGCCAATCACAACATCAAAACCGAAAAAAATCCTCAGAACAAAAAGGGTAGATAGATTTAGAATTTCGCAATCCCGCGGGAGCTGACCACCCGCGAGCGAGCATCCCGCCGCAGCCCCCAATCGTGCGAGGGGAACGCAGCCTCCGCCGCCATGAGTCCGGTGTAATCAAATGATCGGACACGGCGAAAGAGCATCGTTAAGGAGCACTCGAGCCTTTCCCCGGCCAGCCCTCGCCCGTAAAGAAGGGATCGAACGCTCTTCGCGGGAGTTGGGGATGAGTGCCCCCGCAGCACGGACATGGGCTCTGTGTGTCGCTTACAGGGTTCTTGCAAGTTGAAGGGACTGCTTTTGCAAGTGACTTTGCTTGTAGAACTCTTTTTATGGGACATTTACTCGGCCTTTTATGTAGCTCTTTGTATGCCAATGTCAGCATTTATACTTTTTAACAAGCTGATGCTCGGATGAAAGGTATGCTATATCCAATTATCAATGTGTGGGTAGGTTTGTAAATGATGTGTTTATGTACGCTTGGTTACACACACACACACACTCACACACACACACACACACACACACACACACATATATATATATATATATATATATATATATATATATACATACATATATATATATATGTGTGTGTGTGTGTGTGTGTGTGTGTGTGTGTGTGTGTGTGTGTGTGTGTTGTGTGTGTGTGTGTGTGTATGTATAAACACACACACACGCACACATACACACACACACACACTCACACACACACACACACACACACACACTAACACACATATATATGTGTATATATATATATATATATATATATATATATATATATATATATATATATATGTGTGTGTGTGTGTGTGTGTGTGTGTGTGTGTGTGTGTGTGAGTGTGTGTGTGTGTGTGTATGTATACACACACACACACACATACACACACACACACACACACACACACACACACACACATATATATATATATATATATGTATATATATGTATATATATATATATATATATATATTGTGCACACGAAAACACATACACAGCCAAAGATTTAGCCTTTTATTAGCGTTAAATACCAGGCTGGGGGAAAGACACTCAGACCTGAACCAAAGCCAATATCTGAACGTCACCAGCCGGCGTTCAGTTGAGCAACTTTTTCAATTTCTGCACGATTGCCTGAGGCCACTTCGGTCACGAGGGTCCACCAAATACCTCCGGTGAGCCAAGCTCTTTCGAAACTCGAAGGCTCGGCTTTTTCATTCCTGTATTTCAGAGTAATGTTTAAATACATCGGCTGCAGTTGG
>BOPN01000165.1:572417-574917 GCA_017312705.2 Penaeus japonicus
GCGAGTGTGTGTGTGTGTGTGTGTGCTCAAGGGAGTGTATTGACTAGTCGTCTGATGTGTGTATTAAAAGGGATACAAGTTTCTTTTGTTACGGATATAGAGGCAGACAGAGAGAAAGTGAGGAGAGGAGAAGAAACGGGACATGGAAATATTTATGAAAATGAAAGAGGAACACGAGTAAAGGGGAACAACAAGAAGCAAAAAAATGATAAAAAGATTAAAAAAACAACAACAACAGAAGGTTAATGTGCATATTCAGAACTCGGCTTTCACATTCCTAACTAAGGGAAGTTGGCCCATGACGCGTAACATTAAACTATTGACTTAAGCTAATGAGACCATAAGTCGGTGTCCGTTTCACTCAACAGAATAGATTCTTCTCCATCGCTGAAAATTGATTTAGCTCAGTGGAAATCTGTTTTCGCGTTTGTCTTTTTTGTGCCGCTGTTTGCTTACCTTGGCTGTCCTAATTAGCCATGTCCATTCCGGCCGCAAGAGAGATTGTTTCAGTCTTTCCCTCTTGCGTAAGTGTTACACTCTTACCCCAGGGGTATGATTACGTGAAATTATTCAAATTGAGGATATAATTCGATACCATACCTCCTAATACAGTTATTACATAGATGAGGCTTGGTACAAATGTTCACCTGGAACAATTTAAATCGACATTTAGAAAGGAATTATCAAGGCATTCCATCAGAGTAAGGGAAAACAAAAGAGAGAAAGAAAAGAGATGAGAAGAAAAGAAATGTTCTACCCTTTCACCTCTCCCGCTGCGGACACGGTGGTTGTAAACACGATTTTTCTCACTTTTTGCCCATTGATCAGCGGGGGAGGGAACAAGCCCAGAGGAACCTCCGTCCACGCCAGGCGTCCTGCGTGCTGTCCCTTATCTCTCGTGTGCCCTGCTGTTTCATGGGGCTCACGGGCGGCGGAGGGGAAACTAATCTAATTATTCGTGTCTCCGTCTCCTCTCTTTGTGTGGTTGGATGAGTGTTCGGGTTGTATTTGCTTTTGTTTTATATATACATAGCGAATGATTTGTAAGGTGATTTTTCTTATTAATACTGGGGTAACTTTTGAAAATTATTTTTACATGGATGTTTTTGAGGTACTAAAGACGAATATCAAACAAATTTCTTTTAGAACGTGATCTGAGTACACCAGGAGTACGTGAATCCCCTAGAAAAATACCTCGTAAATTTCCCTCTCATCCCTTCGCTTTATAGAACAATTACGGACCGTTGTTCGGTGGACGATTCCAATATGATTACACATTTCAGAAATATTTCGTGATGTGAAGCGATTACTATAAATTATGTTCCCGGCGCGCCATGTAGGCCTATAATAAAGTGATCTTCCTGAGCCCCGTCGTGTGCGGTCAGGAATTTTGTTAATAACACTTGAAGAAACCCCGTGTGCAGGGTGGCCGCCGAGGGTGACCAGAACAAGGGTTAGTAGCGTCTTCAGTCAGTTTGGAGTTTGTGCCTATGCAAATCATTACATGCGTGTTGATTTTTCGTGTGTGTATTATATATAAATATATATATATATATATAAATATATATACACACACACACACATATACATACATATACGCACAAACACACACACAATCCCTCTCGCTTTATCTATCTATCAGTCTACCTCTCTCTCTAATTCACTGACTCACTGTCTATCTATCTCTCTATCTCTTACTTAATACCAGCCTCTGGTTTTCCTACCTATATATTTCTCCTTTCCTATACCCATAATTATATTCTCATCTGAACATATTTCCTTCGTTCGTCACCTGCTCTTGTACCTTTGTTCCATGTTTTTGCATAGTTCATTTCATATTTATAAACTTCTGGGGTTGCCACTACAGCTCTCTTTCGAAGCATATATACACGTCAGTTTCGAAATAAAGATTTGTTTTATCTTTAAGCATATAACTCTTTCGTACAAGTATTTGCATTTCAACTCGTTCATAAGAGATGACCAGTTCATACGCATTGGCAATTGTCAGAGGAGAGGGAACTAGATACTAGAAATGAAATTGAATGATTTGTAGATATATATATTGTTATTTGAAGCGGCCCCTCCTCCATGAGAACTAAATCAGATAAACTTAACGAGATGTATGTATCGATAGTATCTCAGTTTGGACCCTTTACGTCTTCGCGTTTCATTTGATTCATTATTGCTAACAAGGTGAGTCATCAGCTATATCTTCATGTGTGTACGTCTGCACCCTTCTTCCCAAAGTTATTAATTGAACTGTCGAGTCATATTTGATATATATATGTTTGTGTGTGTGTGTGTGTGTGTGTGTGTGTATGTATGCATATATATATATATATATATATATATATATATATATATATATATATATATATATATATATATATATATATTTATATATATGTATATATATATGCATATATATATATATATACATATATATATACATATATATATGTATATATATATGTATATATATATATATACATACATATAT
>BOPN01000165.1:619917-627417 GCA_017312705.2 Penaeus japonicus
GTGTGATCAATAACATTTAAATCTCACATCATTAAACTCGGAACTCCACAAAGGCAATCATTAAAACCTATTCGACCATCATTCAGTGCCAATAAAATATCAATTACAACTTATGATTAATCGAGAAAGAAACCAAAAAGGAACTCTATAGTAACAATTTCCGATGGTTTAAAGTAGCTTGAATTTACAACGATCTGAGACAGGCAAAGAACACGTAGACTTGAGTCTTTATTTAAAGTGTCAAAATCGGTTTTCATAAATACAAGAAAGTGAATTACGTGGCGTAGTTACAGGAATTTCTTCGCCATCATGTTACGAGAAGCACTACTTAAAGAGATTCATTAAGAAATTTCGAACCCAAGCCCTGCCTTCTTGATTTTGATTTAAGACTGCTAATGACACCTAACAAGAAATTGTTAATGGGTTCTTGTTCTCGGGAAATTAGTGAATGCCAGAGTGAAGGCATAAGTCTCAATATCTTCAGGCAGCCTGTAAACGGACTGGTGTTAATTATTGCGAATAAATCGTTTCTGTTACGCTGTTTCTTCTAAGGGGAAAAAACTGTTTAATGATACCTATGGAGTTTTGTGCTTTCCTTTTTATCTTCCTTGGTTTCTTTGGAATTCTCTCTCGCTCCTCCTACCCCTTTTCTCTTCCTCTCTGTGAGTCTTCGTCTTAATTTGCTTGCTTCTCTCTCTTTCTCTCTCTCTCTCTCTCTCTCTCTCTCTCTCTCTCTCTCTCTCTCTCTCTCTCTCTCTCTCTCTCTCTCTCTCTCTTTCTCTCTCTCTCTCCTTCTAACTCTCCCTCTCCCTCGTCTTCTCCCTCTCCCTCTCCTTCTCCTTCTCCTTCTCCCTCTCCCTCTCTCTAACACTTTTTCTATTTCTCTCTCTCACTCTTTGTCTCTATTTCTCTTTCCGTATCTTTCTTTTTATCAATTCAATTAATTTTTCACTGACATATCTATATTTTCGCTCTGTCTTACAAGGACTCATACGCATTCAAATTTAAATCAGCCAGATTATATGCACGACAGAACTTGACAACGAATTTATTGTATGATAATAATTTATTACAGCGGACATAAGAATAAGAAGGAATATGATAAAAAAGATATAAGAATAGAATAGTAATTATTAGAAATAGAAAAAGAAGTAGAAGCAAATGAAGAAGTAGGAGAAGTAAAATACAATAACGACGAGAAATAAAATCAGAAGATTAACAAGAAAGGAGAAGAAGAAAGATTGAAAATCAAATGTAAATAGACAAGAAGGAGGAAATGTCAATAATTGGCACACACGAAGAAAGATGCAATCATCCTCAAGGAGCCAGAGCGTCGTTGGCATTCATGTACGCGTGCAGTGGGCGTTCACATCTGCAGTTAACCCGCCATTTCTTGCTGCAGCGAAGATAAAAGACATGACTTGGGTAACTCATCACCGCTCTATATCCTGTGGCTCCTAATCGACTCACACCTCTCGCTTGTTGTTATAGCAATAAAGGATAATCACAGTGTTTATTTCGCTTTGATGTTTTTAGTACATAACCGACAATCGGCGACTTGCAAAGCGTCCAGCGGAAGATAAATCGTATCTCTCCTAATAAAAGAACGACTTCTTCTTCCAGCGCGTGCGTGGCCATTAGTCAAGGGAGTCCATTCCCCATTCTCCCTCTTTTTTTATCCCTTAATGGATCACCTACGTACTCGTGATAACACGGCACCGCGCGATTAGTCTCATCAGAGCTCGATCTACCCACTTCACATTTCACGCCAGTTGTCTATACTTTAACCCCCCCTAACCCCCTAACCCCCTAACCCCCCGACCCACCCTCACCTTTCCGTATGTCCTTCGTCCTGCAGGAGGCTCCTCGCATGCTCGCAACCCTGGAAGGACTCGCATTATTGGTTACATCCCCTCCATCAAACCGCACATCCCGGGGCTCGTGTCGATTATGGTAATCTGTTGAAATAATTGTGATTGATTTATCCGGATGGCTACCGCGGACGACCTCTCGGGGCCAGCTTGTAGACGTCGGCGGAGTGGCGAGCCCTTCGCGGCGGCGACTCCATCGCGCTCTTAGTACACATTACCCGTGATAATATGTATTTGTGAGGCGAAGGCGGCCGACCTTATCACAGCACGACGGTGAGATAATGCGAAGATTACGGATCTTCAACATCCTGTGTATGTTATATAGCAGTCTTTGGGGGTTACGAGGGAAATACTTAACAAAGAATGGCTGTCGATAATATGATATTGGCGCAACCATGTAATTCTCCGTCCTTCTCTATCCCCCATACTTCCCTCCTTCTGTTTCTCTCTATCTCTCTTTGTCTGTCTCTCTCTCTCTCTCTCTCTCTCTCTCTCTCTCTCTCTCTCTCTCTCTCTCTCTCTCTCTCTCTCTCTCTCTCTCTCTCTCTCTCTCTCTCTCTCTCTCTCTCTCTCTCCCCCCTCTTTCTCTCTCTCTCTCTATCTCTCTATCTGTTTGTCTCTCTCTCTCTTCTCCCTCTCTCTCCCTCTTTCTCTCTCTCCTTATCTGTATTTATATATTTGCCACTCTCTCTTCTTTTTTCTTTCATGCTTAATTTTTCATTATAAACACACACACAGTTTAGATCTTACAACAAAAAATATTCAGGACACTGAAAGTGTCCCGAATCTTGTTAAAGAATAGTCCTCACGCTTTAGCAATAAATCTGATATCTTCAGTCGAGGTTTTCTTCACCTTGGCGGTTCTGTGTTATGATCGGATATCACACGATCACACATCAGACATTATTGCAGCCCTCCTTTTATTTTATATACTTATATGAGTGCTATAATTTCGTCTATGTATCAAATTAGGACAAGTATTTTGTTCTCGGTAAAGGAAGTTCCCATAGGTAATTGCGTCTTTTCAGGTAAAACAAAGGATGGTAATGATTAACGTGGCTAATGTTTACCTTGGGGATCGAGGGTATAGGAGAAGAAACGTCCTTTTGGATAAATGATTACGGTCTTTATGTGTGGATTCAAATTCAGTGATTGATGAAGGATACTTACTAACATCTAACGTCTTTTTTTCACAACACCATCAATGACTGATATGTTTTAGCTGGTGCAATCATTGCCCATGTAGTGACATACTAAAGTCTTCCTCAATACTCTAAGAAGATCGTTAAACCTTATATTTTTTCCGTTATGATTAACATATCTCCCCTTGGGGTTAAAGAGATCAAGGTTTAGGCTTCATGGCAGACAATCTTCATGCAGTTCGCAAAACATGTGCATTGCGCTGTATTATCTTTCTGATTGTTGTATTTCCTCGTCGATATTCTGTCTGTTTATTTATCTGTCTTTCACTTTCGCTCTCTCTCTCTCTCTCTCTCTCTCTCTCTCTCTCTCTCTCTCTCTCTCTCTCTCTCTCTCTCTCTCTCTCTCTCTCTCTCTCTCCATCTACCTATCTATCTATCTCTTTGCAGTCACTACGAATCAAGTTTTATGTAAAAACTTGTAAATATAGTCATTGCCAGAACGGAATGTTTCAGAATACCTTCACGACGATGTTAATGAGATTTTGGCAACTTCTTTTACAGGAAGTCCAGCATCAGAATAACCAAGTGGCAATCCAGAACTGGAACCAACCTCCAATTATTTCCAGACTGAATCATCTTTGCTGAATAAAAGGAAAAAGAAAAACGCGTGGAAGTTCCAGGTACTGCGTCAGCAAGAAAATGAATGCACATCTTATAACCAATCCTGCGAGTATCTTGCATATACCATGTCAAGATAGGTATAGGATATTATTTTCTTCTCGGACTTGCTTATTTCGATAAGTGCATAAACTAACTATATAAAGTTATCAAAGAATAGGCCCTTGTCCTTGAGGATCATAGGAATTTAAGATAGCCATATGAAGAGATTTATAGACGTTTTTACAGTCCGACCACTAGAATGTTTTCGTTATGTAAGTGTGTTCACTAAATCAGTGCCAAGATGAATCTTTTCAAAGCGATTTATTCGTTATAATTATACAATGTTGTTTTAAGAAACAAATGGCAAAACTTTAACAGGTAGATATGAGATCAACCTAAATTTGTTAATGCACATTTGTTTTTCTCTTTAACATGAACAGACAAAAGAACTCTTTCCTACCTAACATCACGCCTCTGCATAACGGTTCGAAATCATTAGCTCCGCAATTAATACGTTCTGCATTCAAGGGCAAAAGAAACATCTAAGTGATTTCGCTTTAAAATACGACCACATTTGAAACATGCCCGACTTACATCTATTCTAAAAACAAGAAAAAGAAAGAAAGAAAAAAAGTATATAATAATTCTCAAATGCATGACGAGCAGTCGAAGCAGACAGCGCCAAGCCTCAACCGCAGCCGAAAGGCCCTCGGCAAGACCGGCTGCAAATCCGCCGTGTGACCGCAAACCTTGACCTTTTGGGCGAATGCAAACCTTTCTATTTTTTCTGCAGTCCTCCCTACTAGGGTCAGGGATGAATAACGAAATTAAAAAACGAGACTCCTGCGCCACCTTCGTCCTTTGTTTTATTATCTCAATTATTATCATTACTATAATAATCATTATTATCATTATTACTATTATCATTAATGTTATTGTTATTATCATCATCATTATTGTTATTGCTATTATTACTACTATTATTAGCATTATCATTATCATTATTATTATTGCTATTATTACTACTATTATTATCATTATCATTATCCTTATTACTGATATTATCATCTTTATCTTTTTTTAGCCTTTGAAGTATCACTTAAAATGACACAATGTATCTCAAACCCCACAGCTCAGTCCGTGAGAAAAAATGATTTTCAACATATTTCGTTATGGTCATATTCAGTCCTTTTTTTCTGACTCAAAATAAGACTCAGAGAGAAAGGGTGACACAAATAATTTAAAATAGCTGAATAAACTAACTATTTACAGGTGATTGAATAAATCTATAGATAAGACGCTAATTACCTTACGTTAACTAAGCTCTAACTAAAACATGGCCATGTCATTTGTATGGTTATTATCCATTAAGGTAATGATTATGATAGTGTAATGATACTTATCATGGAAATAACATTGATAAAGATGATAATAATGATGATGGTAATGCTGCTGCTGATAACGAGGATGAGGATGAGGATGATGATGATCATAGTAATGATAATAAGAATAGTAATAATGAGAACGATAATATTGATGACACTAATAATGATAATGAGGATAATGATAATGATAAGGATACTAATGATAATAATAGCAACGGTAATGATGATGAAAATAATTCTAGATAATGTTAATGACCATCATAACAGTGAAAACTATTAAAGCAACAGCTATAACAATAATCACAATAATAATAACAACAACAATAATGATAATAATGATAATTACATCAAAAACACTAATTACGAAGAGGAGGATAATACTAAAATGAAATCACTAGCAATAGCACCCGGCACAAGACGCAAGATTACCTGAGATTGAAGCACATTTCCCCAGGCTCCTGCAGACCACCAACAGGAGAAAAGTAGATTGCATTTGCACAAAGGCAAAAGTGATTCAGAGGTTGGAGGCTGGAAGGCAATCCTCGAATTATTTTGCGGCAAATTCTTGAAATCTGAGGTCACTTGGAATCCGGTTTCTGGGAGGTCCTTTAGTTGGGGGGGAGGGGATGGGGGGAGGGGAGTTGGAAGGAGCGATGCGAGTAATTTTGTGGTGGTGATGGTGGTGATGATGATGGTGGTGGTGATGATGGTGGTGGTGGTGATGATGGTGGTAGTGGTGATGACGGTGGTGGTGATGGTGGTGATGATGGAGAGAAAGAGGAGGAGGAGGGAGAATAAAAGGAAGAGGAGGAGGAGGGAGAATAAAAGGAAGAGGAGGAGGAGAAGAAGAAGAAGAAGAAGAAGAAAAAGATGGAGGAGGAGAAGGAGAAGGAGGGATAACCAAAATAAGGATGATAATGATGATGATGAAGATTGTAATTAAAACATTATTGACTGACATAATGATGATAATAACGATAATGAAGATAATAGTAATGATAGTAATGATGATAATAATGACAATAATAAGAATGATGATTATTATGATAAAATAATGACAATGATAATGACACTGATAATGACAATGACAATAGGGATACTAATGCTGTTGATAATGATGATAATGATGCTGTTAATATTTACGGCAATTATGATGATAATGATAACAATGACAATAATGACAATATCAATAATGATATGATAATGATAATGAGGATGATAATAATAATGATGAGGATAATAAAAATAATAATAATAATAATAATAAGAGTCATAATGAGGATAACGTAATAATAATAATGATGATAATATTTATGATGACATTAATAATAGAAGTGATGATAATAATAATAATGATCATATGATGATGATGATAATACTACTACTAATACTACTACTACTGATCATGATAACAAGAATGGTAATAGTTATGATGATAATGATAATCACTTTGATAGCAATAAGGATAATAATAATGATGATAAAAGTGTTGGTAATAGTAATAATAGTAATGATTATAATAAGGATAAAAAAGAAATGATGATAATAATTATAGTATTATTAATAGTGATATTAACAATAAGGATACGGATAATAATGACAATAGTAATGATAATGATAATTATAACGATAATAATGATAATGATGATAATCATAACAATAATGATAACTACAATAATAATGGCAATAACGACAGTGATGATAATAATGATAGCAATAATAATAGCAACAATGATAATGATATTGTGAATAATAAAGATAGTGGTAATCAATATAATAACAATAATGGCAATGATAATAATGATGATAATAATAATGATAAGAATGGTGGTGATGATAACCATGATGATGAAAACAATAATTATAATAATTATGATAATTGAAATGATGATAATGATGATGATGGTGATGGTGATGATGATGATGATAATAATGATAATAATAATAAAGATGATAATAATAATAATGATGATAATAATAATAATAATAATGATAAAATAATAATAACGATAATATAATAATAATTGTAATGATATTGATAGCGATAATAATGATGATAATAGTAACAATAGTAGGTATAATAATAATATGATAATGGTATTAACAATAGAGATAATAATAAAAACAGGAATAGCAATTGTGGTAATTGATAATGATAAGTGAAGGTGACTCTATTGCCTGGAAAATTTTCTCCCAAAATATTTCAATCCGACATCCCAGCGTTTCGTAAATCGACAGGGAACAAAACATGAGCAACTGAATATCCTCCGAAATTCAGGCAAAATCTTCTCCCTTGTTTTTGGAGTTAATGAGGGTCATGAGCGTGCTTATGAAGCTCCATGAGGAAGCATGAGTGACGTAAAAACTGAATCCATTTAAGATAACGTCGGTTAACACAGGACGTCCCTCTCTCGCAATTAACACGACAGCCGTGACCATCTC
>BOPN01000165.1:642417-644917 GCA_017312705.2 Penaeus japonicus
CTGTCTCTTTCTCTGTCTCTCCCTGCGGGCTGAGGTTGAGTTAAGTGGGGTTGTGGGTTGGAGGTATTCTCTATGGCGTTCAGCGGAGGAAGTTAGGTCGTCGCGCGGGAAGTTAAACCGGTGATAAGCAGCGTTAGGTACTATAATTTGATGGGATGCAACAGGTGTACGGGCGTAGTGATGCGACTAATCCGAAAACAGATGGGGGACGGGATGCTTATGCTTATGAGAAAGTTATTGGTAGTTCTTATTGGCATTTGGGATTTTGCTGCATACTATTCGTTTATTGTTGCAATGTAAATCTATATGTGTATTTCATTTGCATCGGTTGATGGTATAATGATTGATAATGTATTGCGTTTCTCTTACAGCAGGCCCACCAGTGATCAAGGAGCACCCGAGCAACGTAGTGGCGCGGCGCAACGACCCCGCCACCCTCAACTGCGCCGCCTCGGGAGCCAGCCGCATCCGCTGGTATCGCGACGGCGAGGAGGTGACGACGTCGACGCAAGACCCCCGCTCCCACCGGGTCCTGCTGCCCTCAGGCTCACTCTTCTTCCTTCGCGTTGCCACCTCCAAGAGGGACAGTGATGCCGGCACCTACTGGTGTGTGGCCTCCAACAGCCACGGTGCCACACGCTCCCACAACGCCACCCTCACCGTGGCCACGCTCTCCTACGACTTCCAGAGCCAGGCCGACCCCGCGGTGAGGGCGCGCGTCGGGGACTCTCTCGTCCTGCCGTGCCGCCCACCCAAGGGCTCTCCGCCCCCCGAAGTCACCTGGCTCAGGGACTCCCACGAGGTCACCAACTCCAGTCGGATCTCCGTCACACAAGCGGGCGATCTGCTCATCAGTCAGGCCGTCGAGGAGGACTCGGCCTCCTACGTGTGTCGCGCCCGCAACGCCGCGGGCGCCCGGGAATCCACGCCCACCAAGCTCACCATCATGAGTAAGTAGCCTTCCCGTCCTTGGCTTTGAGATGCATTGAATAGCTCTGAGCATATCCTTTTGCTATCACAGGTCCTTAGTCCTCAGCCCTCACGCAGTTCTCTCTCCCGCAGCGCCGCCCTGGTTCGAGGAGCGTCCGGCGAACGTGACCGTCGCGTCGGGCGTGGCGGTGGAGCTGGCGTGCCGCGCCCGAGGCTCGCCCGCGCCCACGGTCACCTGGCGGCGTCTGGACGGCAAGATGCCGCTCGGGCGCGCTATGATCGAGGACCAGCGGCTGGTGCTGGACCACGTGGCGGCGGCTGACTCCGGCGTGTACGTGTGCGAGGTGGAGAGCGAGGCAGGGATCGCTGCGGCCCGGGCCACGCTCACCGTGATCGACGCCCCCGAGTTCGCTCAGCGGCCGCAGGATATTCAGGTGGTGGCCGGCCAGAGCGCCAGACTGTCGTGCAAGGTCGAGGGCGACCCCAAGCCTCTCGTGCTGTGGCGGCTTCCCACCCAAGACAGGACTGCTCTCCTCGCGCCGGCACAGAGCAGCGGCCACGCCTCCGTCGCCGAGCAGGGCCAGACTCTCCTGCTCGACGACGTCGCCGCGCGCGACAGCGGAGCCTACTACTGCTGGGGCATCAGCAGCGGTGGTGGCATCAGCGCCCACTCAGAGGTGGCAGTTGTTGAGGCATATCCTCCACCCGTGATAGGCGTAGCACCCCGAGACCTTAAGGTGTCTCCCGGAGTTAACGCCGTATTTCCCTGTGAGGTAGTGAGTGAAGCAGGCCAAGCGTCCGTGTCGTGGTGGCACCAGCCTGCTGCCTCTCTTCCTGTTCAGCATCTTCTTAAAGGCAGTAAAAGCGGCAGAGTTTCTATTCTCGTCAACGGAGCGCTTGTGATCAGGGACGTCCGCATCAGCGATGCAGGAACTTACAGATGTCACGTCAATGCGGACACTGGTGTTCTAGATAGATCAGCAGCACTAGAAGTTGTAGAAGGAGCCGAGGAATACCGCCCCTTCCTGCTGCCGGCGCCGCCGTCCAAGCCGCGCCTCATGGCCGTCAACCAGACCGCTGTGCACCTGAGCTGGCTGCCCAACTCCCAGATGGGCGGAGGCTCCGACCAGACGTACACGGTGGAGTTCTGGCGCCAGGGCTGGGAGGAGTGGAGGGTGGCAGACGCCCTCATCACGCAGGAGTCGTGTGTGGTGGGCGGGTTGACGCCTGGCCACACCTACACCTTCTTGGTCCGTGCGGTCAACTCGCGAGGGGCGTCGTTCCCGAGTCCTTGGTCAGACCCGGTCACGACCCGCTCTCCCCGCGACCCGAGTCTCACGGAGGACGAGGTCCGTCACGTCCGCCGCCGCCTCTCGCGCCCCGCCGTCACGCTCACCGACGCCACAGTCACCGCCCCCGACAGCGTCCTTCTCGGCTGGGAATTCCTCGCCCTGGCCGACGAGGCCGTCGAGGGCGTGCTCGTGTATGCTGTCAGTGACTCGGGCGCCGTGCAGGTGGCCACCGTGTTTGGCACATCGTCCACTTCCCATCTCATGCACGGTCTCCAACC
>BOPN01000165.1:672417-674917 GCA_017312705.2 Penaeus japonicus
ATTGGCTTAATAATAATAATATATATATATATATATATATATATATATATATATATGTACATATATATATACATATATATATATATATATATATATATATATATATATATATATATATATATATATATATGCATGAATATAGATCAATATATACATATACACACATACACACACACACACACGCACACATATATATGTATATATATATATATATATATATATATATATATATATATATATATATATATATATTCATACACACATATACACACACACACACATATATATATATATATATATAAATATATATTTATATATATATATTGTATATATATATAAACACATAATATATTTTGTTTATTCCTAAACCTATGGCAGCATCTACCTTAGACTGTGCTCCGTGAATACCATGGTCTTTGCAACAGCACTCTGAAAAAGGCTGTCATACCTCCATCATTTATAATTCATCATTAGCAAGATATAGCTAGGACCAGAGTGGTCTACAAGCTCTATCTTGCCAGAATTTGCATGATGAACCTTTGTTCATGAAGTACAATTAGAACACTTGATACGTATGTGTGTGTTTGTGTGTGTCTGTGTGTGTGTGGATAACGCAATAATTGGAGACTTCCCGAACATCACGGTAGGGGAATCAAAAGGCACTTGAAAGCATCAAAAGAGGAAAAGCACCAAGAGCAAATGGCTTTAATGTATATTCTATACAAACACGAGAGATTGTGGCAGTAGAGCTAACTATTTTAAACAAAAGCTTAAACGACGATGAAAATCCGGAAGCCTGGGAAAAAAGGCAATAATAATTATCTCACACAAAAAGGGGGGGCACAAAAGATCTAAAGAATTACCTATCCAGAAGCCTCCTGTCCGTAATCTGTAAATTGTTAAAGTAAACCGCACATCTGATTCACTAAATTTAAAACCATCCATGGAACAAGCAGGCTTTCGCAGTTTTTTCTCAACATCAGATCGAATCCACACACACATTTCACCAAGACTATTTATTGATAGCTTGCTTAGAAGAATTATTTAGGAAGAGACCAAAGTAGAAGATATACTTAATAACATTAAAAAACTAATGGTAGTGGACATGTCATATGTATTGGAGACGAAACAACACGTGTGCAATGAAAGCACCAGAAGGGGGAGTAGATAACACAAGGAGACCAAGGGCAAGACCAATGACACGATGAACACGGTATCTTTTTGTCCTTTCTTGTGTGCATTGAGGCATACTTCTGTTGTCTTACTCATATGCCGCACTTGGCTTTGGCCTTGCAATTGGCTGGATGACACCCACTTCTCCAGCACTTGAAGCACCGGAGTGGTTTTGGGCAATACTGGTCTGGTTGCGGTCTCCCCTTTCCGCAGACGTGGAGCTCAAGTGACCTGTTGATAAAGTGTAATAACGTCCATTTATATGAGACAGGGGAGACAAAAAAACACCCTTTTGACTTACCTTTCCGCCGCGTGTCCAGGGGTTAGTGGATAAGCTAACTTTTTCAGAGTTTCCAAAAGGCCCCTAGAAGAAGTTGGATCCGAATTTTCGCTGTGTGACCGCGCCTGAAGGAGAGTGAGGTGAGATGGGGTTTTATATCACGCCATCCTAATTTTTGATACATATGACTGACCTTTTCCGGCACTTCCTTAGGTAAGAGATTTTCATCATGTAGTAAAATCAACGCAAATTACAAAATGTGCCAGCACCTTTTAATGAGGATAGTATCAAAAATAATAAATGATAATAGGAAGGATAATGAGAAAAGAGATGATAATGATATTAATGATAATTTCAATAATGATAATTATGATAATGATGATGATTATAATGATAATGATAATAACGATAATAACAATAATAGCAACAACAACGAAGATAATTATAGTAATAATCATAGTAATAACAAGTAATCTAGTTAATGTTTAGCAAGATATTGTGATATCTTAATCTCATCAAGGGTATTACAATTACATCAGTACATATGATATTAATTAGTTCATTACCCAAGCATATACAATTTAATGAAAAAATTTGAGGAGCACCCTTTCCTTACGTAATATTTGGCTAACAATGGATAAAGATGACCAATAGAGTAAAATAATATATATATATATATATATATATATATATATATATATATATATATATTAATGATAGGAAGATAGCAAACTAGCAATCGTAAGACAGCAGATAATACAGCAGAAGAAAGGAGCGTTCAAAATAAAAATATATGTGAGTGCAATGGGGAGCTCACAAGGGGACCCCGCAAAAATCCGAATCTCATTAAAGATCAAGTAAAAAAAAAGGAAAAGAGAGAAAAAAGAACACTATTTCCTAATATTCCTACAGAAAATTATATCTATTTTGTAGATTAAATCTGAACTTTCGTAAGGAGTCCATATTCATATCAGCTGCTATCAGAAATCACTAGATTCGTATGATCCGACTTGCTATTTTTGACTGTTTCCGTCATAAAGATTCTCT
>BOPN01000165.1:684917-687561 GCA_017312705.2 Penaeus japonicus
AAGTGCCATGTCGATAGGCTTGGGCGACCATGGCTCTTGTTGTCTTGGTCAGCATTCGCTCAGTCCATCCATCAGTCAACTTGTCTCTCTGGCGTCCACGGATCCTCTTACCCCCAGACTTGCCACTTGTTACCAGATGCTCCAGTCTCTCGCTCCTCATGACATGTCCAAAGAATCTTTCTCGGCTGTTTCTGACCTTTCTGTGTAATGATCTCTTCTCTTCGGTTCTTCTTATCATCTCTTCATCATTTACTCTGTTAGTGTACGAGATCTTCTCCGTTCTTCAGGTATGTACTTTAAAACAAGACAGAGGTTTAGACCGACAGCGTCATACTAACACATCTACTTCTACTACTACTGCTACTGCTACTCCTACTACTATTGCCACCACCACTAATACTATTACTACTAATACCACTACTACTACTTATAGCAATATCTATAATGAACATGATAAAAAAATGTTACATCAAAGGTACACTGTCTTATATTTTTACTGCAGTATTGTGACAGACAAAGTTACGCTGTTGAGAAACACATTACTCAGCCCTCCTCTTCCCAGGAGTGAACATTCTAGCATCTCGGTTGGAGGCAGACTCAATTCATAATCACAGGATGGCTGTGGGAATATATTCCACAATAGAATATATATATATATATATATATATATATATATATATATATTGAGTCTGCCTCCAACCGAGATGCTATAATGTTCACTCCTGGGAATAGGAGGGATAAGTAATGTGTTTCTCAACGGCGCAACTTCGTCTGTCACAATCCTGCAGTCAGTTTGTGTCCAAAATTCAGTACTTTAATAAATCGTATTGTACATGAGTTACGGTGTTACTGTATTATTTAGATATCCTAAACTGCCTGAAGAGAAAATGTAATAGGATTCCTTCATAATCACAGGATGGCTGTGGGAATATATTCCACAATAGAATCCGAATATGATGACTATCATCATCGACGATTTGACTTTCTTAGCAAATACGTCCCGAAAACAAGCAAAACTTGTGCAAACGAGATTTGTATAGATTATGTTTTACTGACTCTCCCAGACACAGTATAAGGCGTCATATCAATTTATATTGTATCTGTGTATTACAAATACCTCCATTCTCCCTAGCCACTTGATAAAAAGAAGATAACAAGCGATTATAGAATATGCTCGTCGTTTACCCTATAGAGTTTACGACAAAACATATAGAATACATGATAGAGCTTTGGGAAATGAAGGTGTCTAGTCATAGACGAAGGTAATATATATATATATATATATATATATATATATATATATATATATATATATATATATATGTATATGTATGTATGTATCATATACATACAAGCATACATATACATTTAAGTATACATGCATATGTATATTCATATATATATACACTCATAAATATATAACTGTATCTCTCTGTCTATTTATCTATCCATCCAAATATCTATCTATGTTTTTATAACAATCTATATCTCTCTCGCTCTCTTTCCCACTCCCTCCCTCTCTCGGTCGCTCCTCCCCCTAATGACCGTGGCCTCCAATTGGTAGTTACGTCTAAAAGGCTGACTGTTGATAGGTCAATTCGAATTGGTCCTGCCATCTGAGGGCATCCCATCGAACTACGGTTATGATGTTTTCTTTCGGTTACGATATTTTATTTTTTCTCTGAGTATGGGAGATTTGCGACCTCGTAGGGACATCGTGCCTTACGAGAGCGTAACCCGCTGCGACGTCTTAAACTACCAGAGTTTTGAGTATCCGGCCCCAGTGTTGTAACACCACTTGGTCATTACCTTTCTCTTTACATGTCATGACTGAGACTGATGCACTAAACTTAAACGTATTGCCAAATCCATCTTTTGATCATTACCTAAGTATATGCTTGTTGTAGACCTATTGTTGTCATATAGATAACAATATAATTCTTTCAACTGTATTACAAAGCATTTTATTTTGGACATAAAATGTGTAGGGGAAAACGACTTAAAACAAAAGCTATTCTCCTTGACAGGACAATATGAAGTTGTGACACTCATCGGCGAATGCTAATCTGAATTTTGTTCATGCTTGGAAATATTATTATTGTTGTTATTATTATCATAGAAATCATCCTCATTAGTTTGTTATCATTATCATCATTGTTATAATTAAGATCATTAGCATAATTACTATTAATGTTAGCATTATTATCATTATTGCTATTAACATTATTTGTTTTAAATCATTAGCTTCATTGTTATTGTTATAATTATTATAATTATTATCATTGGTATTATTACTGCTGCTACTGTTACTGCTATCATCATCATTATCATAATTGAGCTTATATGATGTATAAACCTTTATCTTTTCCATACGTATCTATCTATCTATCATTCATATCTGTCTATCTATTTATCCGTCTATCTATTATCTATCTACCTATATCAATCTACATAGATAGAAAGATATCCATATATAAATAGAAATCTACCTATCCATCTTTATATATGTGTGTGTATTTATTTAAATATGTGCATAAATATATATATATATATATAGTTAAACATATTTATATACACATCTCTCTCTCTCTCTCCATATATGAACATATATGTATATGTATGTATATATATATATATATATATA
>BOPN01000166.1:0-7500 GCA_017312705.2 Penaeus japonicus
GTGTTCTGGAGTGCATTCAACTTGCGTGTTCTGGAGTGCATTCAACTTGCGTGTTCTGGAGTGCATTCAACTTGCGTGTTCTGGAGTGCATTCAACTTGCGGCGCAAGTGTATCTTGGGAGTGCAACAAACAAAACGGGAAACTACACCATAAAGTCATAGGCAGTCTCCGGTATAATTTTCAGTCCGCCAATAAAATGGTAACCTGGATATCGAGGAGGAAAAAGCAGGGTAAGGGGGAGACGAGGAAGGGGAAAAGGCGCAACAGCATAAGGAACTGGAGGGACAAAATAAGGGGATGAGAAAAGAGAGGAGAATTAGACAAAAAATGATAGGTGGAACATAAGCTGAGAATTTAAAAAAAAATGGATGAAAATGAATTAGATGATATAAATCAATATGATAAAGGATATTGGAAAGAGGGAATGCGGAAGGAGAGAGGAGAGTAGGGAAAAGTCGGGATTAAGGGATAAGAGGTATGGTTGGGAAGTGTTTAAATGGAAAAGTAAAACGCAAAGGAAGCGGGATATCTTGGGAGAAATTGCCGCATCGAAGGCAGTTTCCTTTTTCTATTTTCTCTACCATGAGAAGCAGTAACTAACTGATCTCTTATTTATGTATAAAATTGGTGTTAAAAAGAGTTTTGCAGATGTGGATTCGAATAATACATTTTTTTAGAGACACATTCTGAAGATTTGTCTATACATCTGAGGACTTTTGCCGGCTTTTTTTCTATATTATCTCACATGAACAGTAATATTATACATACACGCCCATTATTTCTATAGTTGTTTGTCATATCTCCTAGATATAAATTCAGACTGAACAAACAGGAGAAAAGTCTGCTAATGAATTAGCGAGCAAGGTTTGATTTACAAGGACCTCATTTGTCACGCTTACTTGCCGTGACACCAGCAGGACGTGAGTTACTGACCCTTTTACTCGTGAAGGTCTGTGTCCGGGGGAGTTCGGCGAAGAAGAGGTATTGCCCGCAAGAAGCGCCAAGGAAAGGAAATCGAAAGGAAAAGGACTTCAATTTACTGGTCGTTGCAAACGAGAGTGGAGCGGAAAGAATTACAGATACAGACAGACTGACAGACAACAGTAATAACATTATCATCATTATCAGCTGAAGGGAAATTACCTCTTCTGCACTTGCTTTTACGGACAACGCACAACATAGTGATTAAATGTTATCAATATAATTAATGTTATCACATTATCATCAAAATAGTGGATAATGATGATAACAGTAATAATGATGATAATAACGATGATGATATTAGTAAGAATGATAATGATAATAAAATGGATAATCATAATGATATCAATCATAACAATAATGATAAGGATGATAACAATAAAAATGAAAGCGATGAAAACGATACTGATACTGATAATAACAATGATAATGATAATGATTCTGATCACTATTACTATAACCATTATTGTTGATATCATTATTATTATGTCCTTATCATCATTATCACCTTGATTATCATTATCATCATTGTCTTCATCATTGTAATGATTATTATTATCAATTATATAATTATTTTTATTATCATTATTATTATTGTTATCACTATCGTTATCATTATTATAATCATTATCATTATAACAATAATGCTAAAAATAATGGTAACAATACATCAATAATGGGGATTATTATTTTCACCCTCATTACCATTTTATCATTTTTGTTATTGTTATTATCATCTATTGTCATAATCTTCATCATCCTCATCATTATCATAACATCATCATTATCATCATCAACATCATTAACACCATCATCATACCAATATCATCATAATCATTATCACCATCATCATTATCATTACCATCCTCTTCCTCATCATCATTATCATCACCATCATCATTACAATCACCATTAGCATCATTATCATTATCATCATTATTATTATCATCCCCATCATCATTATTATCATCATTGTCAATATCATAATTATCTGTATTATAATCATCGTTATCATTATTACTACTATTATCTTATTATTATTATTATCACTACTACTATTACTATATTTACTATTATTGTTATTATTATTATTATCATTATCACTGTTTGTGTCTTGATTTGATATCCTTATCACCACCATTATTATTGTTGTAGTTATCATTATCCTTCTGTTATTATAATTATCATTGTCACCCAGATAACGTGTGTATGAATATTAAGATATCAAATGAAATAAGATAGCGCTCGCCAAGGAAATGTGATAAGCAAATGGTCTGAAGTGTAATCAGGATTTATGTGGGAATGATGTTCTAGCTCGTGACTTCCGAGAAATTGACAAAACGGAGGGATATTCTTACAAGAGCCAAATCATATAGGTTATGTATATAGTGTATGCAGAGTAATAGCCGATAGAGAATGAATGGAATAAGGAAATCCAGAAAACAACATAACTGGTTGGGAAGCCGAATGGTGGAACTCACATCACACTTATGCACAAGATGTTCCATAGCAATATCTTTAAACAGGTAAGGGAGGAGTTTCAGGGAAGACCTGGGAAAGGATGTACTCCGGTCAGTATGTACTCGCATATATAAATGAAACACCTGTATGTCAAGGCAATAACGAAAACCATCCTCCGGTTTTCTCGTTGCTCTGCGCGTGGGTCAAAGTGAGCAGAAACTCGGTAGGAGTTTTCTGTTTCTATGAAATGTGAGGATTCCGTTACCAGTTTTATTTTCATCCATCAAATCCTGCTATATAAAACATTTTATTTTGTCTTATTATGTGAAAAGGTATTTTAATGAAATAACTATTAGACTGTGAATTTGAATGATTGAGCAGTTGAATGAGAAATATTGAGAACTACTGCTGTTCTGTACTAGAGCTTCCTACCTGCTGTCAGTATTCATATTACATTCAAAATCGGATTGTTCTTTTTTCTATTATCCTTTTTTTTTTTACATGCAACTTTCCAAAGATACTACTCCCTATTTACATGATGTCATAGTTGCATAGCAGTCGAGGATAAAAACCAACATAATTTTATTTACAAGCAGGTAGAGTGATATGTGGCCTTCAGGAAGACACGAGATTGCATCATGACGAAACTTCATAGAAAACGGACAATAAACAAATGTAAAACTCATTATTTGCGAACTGTAGCATGCATGTGCAAATGCAAGTGCTTACAAACGCAAGGACACACATTCGTGCGTATGTATGTGTACATTTATTATTAACCATATAATTAATAATTCGGTAATGATAATAGTGATAATAATAATATTATAGCAACAACGCAATAATGATGAAGATAATGATAGCTGCAACAACAGCACAAATAAGAACAATATAATAATTATAATACTTTCAATACTGATGATAATCGTGATAATACTATTACAAATACTAATAACATAACAATAATAATGATGATAATGCTAATGCTTTAATGATAATGATAACAAAAATAGAAATGACACCAACAGTAATAATGAAACTGATGATAGCAGCCACGAGAAGGCTATGGAGGAAGCAGATTAAGAGAGGGAAAGCAGGACGGGCTCTCGCCGCCCTCCCACACCCGTCTCCTCTCCTCCCACAGAAGAAAAACCATCAATATTGTATTTTATCTCCTCCGGGCGGTTACACATTACCCAGTTATTACCAGGCGGAAAATTTATCTTGCACGTAAATTAGGCTGCTTGAGCTTCTGGGGAGATAAATTAGCTTCGGTTCGCGCTTTGTGATCAGTCTCTTTTAATATTCCGTTAAACAGGGCTTCGATATTTGCGCTGTTAGGCTCGGGAGTTTCGATTCTTCGGCATCGATTTATCATCCATGTTTGGCTTCTCCTAACACAAGGGGAAGGTCGGACTTGAAGCACGGTATCCGAGAACATGAGTGCGTGGAGCCTTGGTCGAAGGAGTGAGACTGAGAGTGATCAGCTATTGCCCTCCAGAAGTGACTGAGCGAAGCAAATGTCGATCAAACACGGGTCGCACTACTATTACTTACAATGAACGTAGCTATGTCAATTTAAGGAAAGGTAAGAAAGGTGATGAAAATTATAATGATGATATAACATAATAATAATGATAATGATGATGGCAACAACAAGAATGATGATGATAATAATGATAATGATAATAATAATATTAATCATAATAATTATGATAATAATGACAATATTAATAATAATAATAATGGTAGTAAGAGTGCTGATAATAATAATCATAATAAAAAAACATAAAAATAATAAAAGTAATAACAATAAAACCAATGATAAGAACAAGAGTGATAATAGGAGAAAAATGATATGAATCATAGGATTGTAAATAGACTATCAGTCTCTTCCTCACTCACACCAAATGGGGTAGGCATTACTTCTGGGTCCCGGAAGATTCATAAGGAAACTAAGACCGAAAAGTTACCTAAATTCGGGTTATTTTTGTTCGTTTTACTTGCCTTACTTTTCAATGTTCATCGTCACCGTTCTTATCTTGGTTCGCATTTCTTGTTCTCTTGTTTATTTCTGGTGAATATTCTGTTTGCCGTTTTGCAATGTGACTCATTTCTTCCCTTTCGAGAGGCAGCGATTTGAGAAATGAGCGAGGATGCAAAGTAAAGTCATGAGAATCAGATGTGGTAAAAGAAAAGGGTGGCCGCAGAGAGGACTATGTGGGTTGAGGGGGCCATCTCTCGGAAAAGTTTGGGAGCCATTCTGATAGGGATTATGTTTTCCTTTCTCACCCCCCCCCCTCTCTTCACATGCCCAAATGCGCACATTTTAATACACACACACACACACACACACACACACACACACACACACACACACACATATATATATATATATATATATATATATATATAGTTATATGTATATATATAAAGACTGCTCATAAAGCAGACTTTGACGCGATTGGCGGGTGACACCTGGCTACCATTGGTCGCACCTCTGATTACGTCATCTGGTGATTTCGAGTGATGACATCACATTCCATTATGCAACTGTAGGAACTAACTTGCAGTGTTTTGCATGAAAAGCAAGTTGTATGTATGGCTCTAATACAAAACATCAAATATCGCCAGTGCCTTTAAAACAGAACATTGGTTACATCAACTTTTTACGGATTATTATTAACGCTTCTATAAACGGAAATTGATGTTGATGATAACATGACTTCTTCACAGGCGGATCATGTTCGATGACCTTCTATCCATGGTAGTGCTAACGGTATTGATAATGATGATCATAAGGATAATGATGATGCCGATAACGATATTGATAATGATAAGGATGATAATGATAACAATAAAAATAATAGCAATAATGATAACGATGATAATGGTGATGATAATGATGGTACTACTACTACTGCTACTATCAATAATAATGATAATTATAATGATATTAATAAGGATAAGGATAATGATGCTGATAATAAAGATGGCGATGGTGCCAAGTGATAAAGATAATTTCTGTAGTGATAATAGTAAGGTAGAATAAAAGTAATACAGATCACGAAGCAATAGCATTATCTATTAAGAGAGGAATCATTCAGAATGGAAGCTTAAATCCATTGTCATTTGGAATTTGTTTGTTTGTAATGGCAATAATGGCCCCCAAATGCAAAAGCTGGCTGTCTACAGAACAAAAAGTAAATAATCTTCTCCCCAAGGACGACCTGATGCTGTTTGCGAAGGAAGGAAATGAGATCTGATAAGAACGGTGTGTGTGTTTAACAGGGATGTTGGCATGGCGATCGGGGTACAAAAGTGTGGAGTGGGCGCGATGAACAACTTGCAAGCGACGTATTAGAGAAGGATACATGTGCCTTGACGTGATAGATATATGCTTCGTAACGATTTGAAAGAGCTGGTGGTGGGAAATGGATACCTAAGAAGGTTGATAAAATATTCTGAAATACAAATAAAGTGTTAAAAAACGGTTTCTTGTAATCATTGCGAAGGTTGCGTTATTGGCGAGGTTTGGAGCTAGTATACGAAACTAGACATATAGTTAATTCCATATACTTTATAGAAGTAAATGAATTGAATTGAAGAAAAAAAGGTTTATATACATACATACATACGTTAAAACACACACACACACACACACACACACACACACACACACACACACACACATATATATATATATATATATATATATATATATATATATATATATATATATAGAGAGAGAGAGAGAGAGAGAGAGAGAGAGAGAGAAAGAGAGAGAGAGAGGGAGTAATATCTAAGGAGAATGTTTCCAAGGAACGTGGGCTTTGTGGGAGGGCGGATGAAACGATAGCTCATATCACACGAGAATAACAGCAGCAAGCATAATTACAACTGAAGACAAGGTAAGGTTGAACATGTCAACCAGCAACAGGTATATGTGCAAAAGCTGAAGACAAGATAAGGTAACCCAGGCTATCCATTGGAAAATGTGTCATAGAGTAGGAACCAAACGCAGATGTAGGAGGGAGAGCCATAAACCGGAAGAAGTCAAAGAAGATAAATAAATATAAATGCATGAAATGTGATAACAAGCTGTATGTTAACGATTTTATCTAGAAAGTATATTCAATAGTTACATGTTTTAATTGTGGTTCGATTCCATTCGTATCAATGTAGTCATTTTGAAAATTATTATGCGCGAATATGGCAAAAGCCATTTGTTCATGGATTATTTTGTGTGCATCATGTCATATTACTTTTTTTTTATCTAAACATTGCGATATATTCATACATTCATCTGTATCTTGCACATAAGCTAAGGTATTCCATATACATTAGCTCAAATAAATCAATAAGTCCTGTCCATATATATGATCATGATTAAAAACTAACATTGTTAGCATAACGCACTAATCAATGTTACACAGATTTTATAATTCTTTAAACGTACATAACCTGGTTTTATATATAAAAGGTTGTACGTACACTGAATGCTGATACGAGGTCTGATTTAAAATTACTTTTAATGTTAATATAATTGAATGTATGTGTTTACATATATATCACGAATGCAGGAGGTCTTGTAAGTGTATAACTCACTTGTGTGCATGATAATATACTTAATTTTCTAGGGCATGTGACACGATATGACGCCGTATGATACGACCTGTTAATGAAATAATCCCAAGTCACTAGGTCTTTAGTGCGTACGACCTGAGGATGACTAAATCATGATAGTTTCTTTGGTGTTGAAAAACGACTTCGTAATGAACATAATCTCGTTATAGCATTGCAACCGACCTTTCAAAAAACCGTATATTTCATACTTGGTGGTTTTGTGCATGGTTGTGCATGATTTGTGATTGATGTGCCATGGTGTTTCATGATCTTACACAAATAAAGAGTGGCTCATTACTGGTCTAGTGTGAATACAAATATAATGTTAGAATATTACAACTTCTTATTTCACTGACCTTGTATGAAAGCAACCGAATACTTCAGTAACTTGACTCGAACGAGCCACCAACTTCTATAAGTATTTAGTATAAA
>BOPN01000166.1:20000-22500 GCA_017312705.2 Penaeus japonicus
GTGATAATGATGATGATGATGATAATGATGATAATGATAATGATGATGATAATGATAACGATAATGATAATGATAAAGATAATGATAAAGATAATGATAAGGATAATGATAATGGCACTGATAATAATAATGACAATGATAGTAACTCTATGATAAGGATAATGACACTGATGAAGATATTGAAAATGACAATAATTAGTATGATAATGATAATCAAAAGGATAATGATGATGGTGAAAATGCTAACGACGCCGATGATGAATCCGAGGGTGCTTGTAAAGCTGCTCATGTAAATGATAATGACAATGACCATGAAGACAGACGAGGATGCTGAGGGCGGCCGCCTGCAAGGACGGCAGCGGTGGCGGCGGCGGCGTGACGCGAGCAAGCATCGCAACGGGAAGGCCAAGCCGATCCTGCGACGTCGGGGAATCTGTTCCTGTTATTCCATCAGCATCTGTTCCCTTCGCGGGTGCCTTCGGCCGAAACACGTGCAGGCGCGAGGCATCTGCTTATCAGGGAATGATAGATGTACAGGTGTTGCCTGTATGTGCATTGAGGCGCGCGCGTGTGTGTGAGTGCGTGCACGTGTATTCCAGCAGAATGTTGAGTGTGCAGGTGTCTCATTGAGTAGCGAGGAGCAGAGATTGACCTGTGTGTGTGCGCTGACGGTTGCATCACCGTCGGCCTCTCTAGTACGACGACCTGCAGCTTTGGCGCCCCTGACGAGCGTGTGTGTGAGTGCTTGCCCTGGGTCGTGGCGGGCCTTGCAGGCCGTGAGGTGCAGGCCCTTGGTGTGTCTTTTGCACTTTGTTGACATAAATGCTATTGATCACAGGAAAGGAAGTTATCGGGTAAGACAGGTGAGATCAATAGGGCCGGGCCATGTGCTCGCCCCACGTGGCTTTGTATACATTCCCGCCCGCAGGACAGACCGCCCCCGCCGGAGGACGCCCTCGCATATCCTTGGAGTCAGCACGCCTCCCGAGGGCGTCCCAGGGCGCAGCGCCGCACCCTGCCTCCTAAACACTCGGTAGGTCCAACAATGGCAGGCCCCAACGCCACTGGAATACTGCCTCTCATTCCAGGCCTGGAGGTTCCGGGAGGCGCGATGCCGGCCGCCGCGGACAGCGCTCGCCAACTGCGGCGGAGGCGGCACTGAAGGCAGCTTCCTGGAGGCTTCACAGGCTTCAGCTGAGGATGTCTGGCTTCAAAGAATGATAGTGTGTTTGTTGTACAATTCAGTGGAAGTCACTTTAAATTGATGTAAACAAAGGCAGCCTGACCGAGCACCCCCGGCCGGGGTGCGTAGTAGAGTGCGCGGAGTGTAGCCATACAAACATGGACGTCTGTGGAAGCCCAAGTCTCGTGTTTTTGTGAAATTTCAGTGACTCAGCGCTTGACCAGGGCTACGTGGGTGACTTCAACATCAAGATTAAGGTATCGGTGTGTGTTTGGTGTAGCCATCAGGGTGTTGGAGCAGGCCCAGGGCGAGATAAAGGCAGGAGATGAGCGAGGCCGGGGCAGGAGTGGGGGTCGGGGGGGACGGTGGCGCGAGTCCGGGTCTGGGCGGGTGCGGGGCCGCCGCGCCACCGCCAGCTGACTCTCCTGCCGCCACCACGGCTGACGCGGCCTCGCCACTCTGCTCGTCGCCGCCGTCCCCGACCCCAGCCAGCGACGAGCCACCGGGTACCCCCGCGCGTGCCTCAGTCGCGCGACACGTGCCCGAGCGTCCGGACCGCCTCGCCCCCGCGCACAGCCACCCGCCGCTCTCCCTGGCCACCACGCACCACCACAGCCCCGACCCCGACGATCCCGACGAGGACCCGGACCTGCAGCCGCGGATTCTCCACACGCAGACGCTCGCCCTCCACCACCACCCCGAGGACGACAGCGAACTTTCGCCCTCGGCTCACGTTAACTACAAGGACGAGCCCCTCAGTGTCAGTGTCGTCCACGAGGACTCGCAGCTGGACTCCCATGACTCGGGCTTGCTGAGTCCCAGTGAACTCTCTCCTCGTGAAGGTCAGGTCAGTGTGCCCAGTATGATCGACGCGTCAGACTTTAGATCGCTCCAGCCGGAGCCGATCTACCAGAACTTGTCGTCCATGAACGGCAGGATGTCCCCGCCAGGCTTCTCGCCTTCGTCAGCCAGCAGCTACGCCACGCTGACGCCGCTGCAGCCCCTGCCCCCCATCAGCACAGTGTCAGACAAGTTCGCGTACGGTCACACGGGTAATGTGTCAGGCAGTTTCACCGTCATGCAGAACAACGGGCTGGGCAACATGCTGTCCATGGGCTCGCCTTACCAGTACGACAAACTCTCCATGTCGCCGCCACACTACACCTCGAACAACGGCCTCGGCCTCAACCTTGGCCACCAACACTCGCCGCTCTCGCCACACTCCTACCAGAATGGCCTGGCGTCCCCACAGAAGTCCCTCAGCCCCACCGGGTACGACTCGCCCTACACGCGGCAGGACATGAGTCGTACGACCCT
>BOPN01000166.1:27500-32500 GCA_017312705.2 Penaeus japonicus
AATAGTAAAGTAAGAATAATAGTAATAATGATGATGTCAGAGCGACATTTACAATTTAATAACCGTAAAGCTAACTCTTATGATAATATTACTCACAGTAATAAAAATATTCCAGCTATAATGATAACCATGATTAAAATTATTTAAAAAATATATTACAGAGATATCAATAATATCTGCGATAAAGTTATAACTAACAAGGAGAAAGATATCATAATTCAGAAATGTTTTGATAAAGTTGGTGGTGATAGTAATAGTAATGATAAGACGACTGCTGATGATAATAGTGACAAGGATAATGATAATCATATCCGTTTATAATCATATCAATTTACCTATTCACTGTTGGCAAAAAAAAGATAAATATATAGCAACAATATATGGAACATGGCAAGCGATGATAAAACTTTTAATTATGTTTTTGATATGAAACTGTTGCCGATGCATTAATTGTGATGGGACTGAGTCTAACCACGGCCGTTGTGATGTTGCAGGTGATGTGAATATATCTCGTCTTGCAACCGTAGTGAGGATATGTCTGTTTTATTATATGACTTTATATATACATATATATATATATATATATATATATATATAATAATAATAATAATAATAATAATAATAATAATAATAATAATAATAATAAAAATAATAATAATAATAATAAAAATAATAATATAGATATATATTTTTAGATGATGCACAAATGAATATATATATATTCATGATAGGATAATATTGTTATTGCTATTTTTTCTAATTCGGATGAAGACGATAATAGAAAAATGGTAATAATGATAATGCTAAATCTGATAACGATAATAATGAGGATGATGATTAGGTTGACCACTATATCATTATTATTATGATGGTGATAGTAGTGATGATAAACAAAAAAAGTACGTGTTATTCATTCGCCTTTTCCATCGGCGAGCTGTGTTAACGTCGGTGTAATGTGTTCGGGTCGTGTTAAATATTCCATCGCTCGGGGACTGCGAGCGGGAACGGTGTTGTTATGTCGCGGCTGTTCTGTGTTGCTGTGGAGATTCTTTATTGTATTTTTTCCCCTTCCTGTTTGTACTGATTCTCATTACGCTTGCCGTCCCTCTTTTGGTTGTATTTTATCTTTATTTTTTTTTGACTTGTTGGTTTGTGCTTTCCGTTTATTGGTGTACTTTCTTTCTTTTTCTTTCTTTCTTTCTTTCTTTCTTTCTTTCTTTCTCTCTCTGTGTCTCTCTCTCTCTCTCTCTCTCTCTCTCTCTCTCTCTCTCTCTCTCTCTCTCTCTCTCTCTCTCTCTCTGCACAATCTCGTTTTCTACGCTTCGTTACCATGATCATTTCGACATCGGTGTTTTCGAATTTGTAGAAGCCGTGTTGCTTGTCCGTTCCCGGTGTTTCACGAGGGAGGAATGATGCCATCAGCGGAGAATGGAATGAATCAGTGTTATGCAATTTGAAACTAAGAAAGAGAGAAAAATAGTCATCCCTTTGACAAAACTGTGCAATGCTTGGGACTCAGGCCGCACTCCCGTGCCTCTTCCCCCCCCCCCCTCCCTCCCCCGCCCCATCTTAGTTTCGCCACCGCAGTCTCTGGATCGCGCCCTCGCCGCTGCCCGCTACTCGCCGCCTGCCGCCCGCTACCCGCCCGCTACCCGCCCGCGGCCCGTCACCCGCCGCCCGTAGCCGACCGCACCGCACCGCCAGTAGAACTTACGACCACTTTCACCTTCTCTATTAATTTATGCGTGATCAGTATTTATAGGCGGTGTAATTGGTAATATAACTTAGAAATACGACCAGTGCATGTGTTGCAGAAGACACGCACGCACTTGTATTCGGTGTATTTACAAATCCCAAACAGGTAAAAGGTACAGAACCACGCGAACCACCGTATCAACAACAGCGACCGGCGAACCGGCGCGTGGGAATTGTAACTTGGTGTCCCCGACTAGGCTGTCCGTACTAATGAACCGGCAAAAGGTAATTCGATTTCGCCGCGGATGTCGCAAGCCCCGCGCGCCCTAGACACCCGAACCGCCGATCAAACGAGTGCGAGAGGAATAACGCGATTTTGATTAATCGAATGCCGCCCCGCGCAAGCAAGGCAATCGGCGACGCAGCCAAGGGGACGTCGCGTAGAAAGGGAGAGGGGGAGGGGGAGGGGGAGAGGGAGAGAGATAGAGAGAGAGGGGGGGGAGGTAGAGAGATAGATAAAGAGATAGATAGATAGATAGAGAAAGAGAGAGAGAAAGAGAGAGAGAGAGAGAGAGAGAGAGAGAGAGAGAGAGAGAGAGAGAGAGAGAGAGAGAGAGAGAGAGAGAGAGAGAGAGAGAGAGAGAGAGAGAGAGAGAGAGAGGAGAGAGAGAGAGAGAGAGAGAGAGAGAGAGAGAAAGAGAGAGAGATAGATAGACAGACAGAGAGAGAGAGAAAGAGATAGATAGACAGATAGATAGAAAGAGAGAGAGAGAGCGAGAGAGCAGATTCTTTCTATTATGACGCATTTATATGAATTTCCGAGTTAGACCCCGAAGAAAATGTCACAATTCCTACAGATTTGATCTATAATGGACTCAAAAGAAAGAAGACACGGCCAGTCGCGGACGTATTCATGACGGGGTGTATTCTTCAAGGAGTTGTAATGAATTTCCCAACAGTGACCTCTCTTGAGCTAAAAAACCTAAGGATGATATGTCTGAGGCGGTTCCATTACGGGTTCCATTATTCAGCTCGTCTTCCGCTTTTATTCAGACTCCATACATCGGGAGCACGACATCGCTCCGAAATACTTGAGTTTGAGAAGAAGAAAAAAAAAGAAGAAAAAGAAGGGAGACCAAGTATCTATCTTGTGGATCTTGTGTTTTTTTAATCGTCTCGAATCTCGTAGGTTTTGTTCTTAGTGTTATGAATATGGGATTCGAGGCGAGCGGGGTGTCGTGAGACCCGCCGAGGCCCTCGATAAGGAATTTTTGATTAGATGATTTTAATGTGTGATTGCAACGAGCCGATGGCAATGTCAATGGGCGAGGGGGAGAGGGGCGTTCAGGGGGAGGGGGAGGGGGTGGGGGGTTAGCGGTGTGGTGATGTATATGGTGAAAATGGTGAGTTATATTGGGGTTGCCATGTTGGGGGGGTATGTGGAGTATGGTGCTTGAGATATGACGAAGTCGTAAATCATTCCTAAGAGTGAAAAGAAGATACGGCGAATTCGAAAATGATTTCTAAAAGTAAAAAGTTTATTACGATGAAATAAGTGACTACCGGTGGTCAAGAAAATGACTCGTGCTTGCAAGAACCAGGTCGTCGTGATGAGCGATAACAGGAGACGACCTAGAGCAAGCAGTGACACTACCGGCAACCGTCGCGGTGTGTATATACCTTGTGGCTCCTCCCCTCCCCCTCTCCCCTTCTCCCCCTCTCCCCGCCCCAATCTCCCACCCAACGCATTGCAATATACACCAGGTGAAGCCGGCGATAATCGGCAAAAATGACACCATTATTCTAATGCAAAGATTGTGTACAGTGAGCGCTCATAACGAAGTGAGGAAGGCGGTGAGGCGAGCGAGAGGGAGCGCAGACAAATACATTGGAATAAAGCTTAGGGGGAAAGGGAGAAAAAAAAGAAAAGAGAGAAGGATAAAGAGAGGAATGGCGCGAAAAAGAAAAGAGAGAAGGATAAAGAGAGGAATGGCGCGAAAAAAAGAAAGAGCGAGACAGAGGAATGAGAGATAGAAAAAGAGAATGAGTGAGAGAGAGAGAGAGAGAGGGGGGGGGGGGGCACATGACGTATTTAGGACCGGCCATTACTAGCTCCTTAATGGCTACATGATATTATTGTCCCAACACTAGCTTACGGCGTCGTGAAGTGCGGACGGGCTTGGCAATGTTGTCACTTCCAACACCAACAGCGGCGGAACGTGGGTGTGTGATTGTTGGTTGCAATGTCGCCACCACAACTACTCCAATAATAAAAAAGATTGTCAACATATGAGTGAATGTGTGTGTGTGTGTTTATGTTTTTGTGTACGCGTATCATTTGTGTGGATATGAGTGTATGTGTATGTGTGTGCGGTGTATGAATGAGTGTGTGTGTGTGTGTGAGTGTGAGTGTGTGTGTGTGTGTGAGTGTGAGTATGTGTGTGTGTGTGTGTGTGTGTGTATGTGTGTGTGCATTTTTTTTGTATGTGTAAGTGTGTGTTTGAGTGTGTGTGTAGCAAACATGCTCGCCAGCGCTCGCATGTCGCGACGGGATAAGCTATACCACTTTACTGCCGCGTCAAGAGAGAGAGAGAAATCGCGGAGTGAAAGAAACGAAAGAAGGAAAGAAAGAGAGAAAAATGTCGGCGAATGGCCCACGTGGGCATCGGAGTTTAATTTTACGATCATTCTAATTCTAATACTGGAAGCGAATTATTTTTTCTTTATTTTCATTCTTTCTTGTGGTTGCGGGTCTTGTTTGCATATTTATTATGTAGGAGTGTTTACATGCGCACATAGAATTGCTTTCAATCTCCTTGATTGTTCGTACGCCAATGCGAGCAGGTGTTGGCGTATGTGCGTGCGTGCATGCGTGTGCGTATATAAGGTACGTATGCGTGTGCACGGGAGTTGCCGTTGCGTGTCGAGTAGACAGCTGTTTTCCCCATGCATTCTGCGCTGTGGCGGGCCCGACTGTGACTGGAGAATGACTCATATCACAATGTTTATGGCAGAGTGGTGGCGGACAGCGCCGCTCCCCGACATAGCTCTCGCCGGACCGCCGAGGAGGGACGGAGGGACTCAGATACGAACACTCTGATGGGCACAGAAACACACATCAACATGTTAGCACACACATGCGCGCACATACACATACACATACGGCCGAAATTGCTACTCAAACACGGACAAAAGCACATCGCTCCCCCAGAAAGACACACAGACAGACACACAGACAGACAGACAGACACACCCTCTGACAGACACGAGTGCCCTTAATGCAAGATAATATCCGCTAATATTAG
>BOPN01000166.1:37500-40000 GCA_017312705.2 Penaeus japonicus
TAAATATATAGAAACGAGAAGAGAGAGAGAGAGAGAGAAAGAGAGAGAGAGAGAGAGAGAGAGAGAGAGAGAGAGAGAGAGAGAGAGAGAGAGAGAGAGAGAGAGAGAGAGAGGAGGGTGGTTGAGAAGAGCTTTTACTGTTATTGGCCGTTCGCTTGACTGATCTTGAATTTCTAACTAGTAAACAATGGCAGACACAAACTCCACGTAGAGAGGGCGGCTATTGTAGAGCCCAGCCCAGCCAGGCAGAAATATTCCTTCAAAACAAGCTGAAAAAGTGTGGCATATCGGACGGCAAGTATCATACACTTTGAAATCTGGGACTTCCTCACCCATCCTCCTCCTACTCATCTCCCCCCCCCCCTCCCCCACACACACATCCTACTCCTTTCCTCATGTTTTCTTCTTCTCTTCCACTCTTTAACTCATCTTCATTTTTTTACTTTGAATTTTTCCCTTTCTCTCTTTCTCTCTCTCGCTCTCCTCTCTTTCATTCTTTCTCTCTCTCTCCTCGTTTTTATGTTCTCTTATTCTTCCTCTCCCCTTCCTGCCATCTTTCGCTTTTCTTCGTTTTCATATTTCTCCTTTTCGTTCCCCCCTCTAGGTCTCTCCAGCCATTCCTCTTTCACTCTTTCTTTCGCTCCTTCTTTTTATATCGAACTCTTTTCTTGTCACTTCCCTCCCACCTCTTCATCTTCCATCTCGCTTTCCTCCCGTCCCTTCTCCATTCCTCCGTCTCCCCTCCTTCCCCTCTTTCCGTCCTTCCTCGTCTCCCCTTCTACTCCTCTCGGCTCCCTCTTCCTTCCCATTGTCTTCTCCCTCCCTCTGTGTAAGTGTATGAGTGTACACGTGTGCACATGGTACGTACGTGTGCGTGTATGCTAGCCAGCGTGCGTGTAAATGAAGCACCAAAATAGATGATTAAGAAGCGAGAAGCGAGGGTAACTTTAGTAAAAAAAAAAAAGAAAAAAGAAAAAAAGAAAACTTAAGTGAAAGAAATCTTAAGTGGTGAGATAACCCTCGGTTTTTAACAAATGTTCATCACACAATTGAACTAGCTATGGCGTACCCCCCTACCCCCCCCATTCTACTCTCCCTCACTCTCTCACACCCCCTGCTGAACTACCAAATTAGGAATATTGGCAAAGTGGAAGAAGTACCACTTTATACCGAGTACCGGAAATTGGACATTTTTTATGGTTCGCTTTCGACAGGCTCCCAAATACCTCTATGTTGGGCGTTTGGTTGCTTCTTAAATGTCTATATTCGATTATGATTATTTTTATTATATTATTATATTTTTTTTTGTGGGGGAGGGGGGCGTACTTATGGGTTGACTCTCTGTTATTCTTGTACCTTCTATTTTTGCCCTTGCCTTGTTACTCTTCAGATTTTGTTTCATGCTTCCAATGGTGTGAGTTCTTCCTAAATTGTCCCAAAAACATATGTATGTGTGTGTGTGTGTATGTATGTGTGTGTGTGTTTGTACATGTCAGTATTTCCCTCAGACATAATTCTACTTCCTCAAATATTAATCACTACCCCCCTTCCCCTGCCAGCAAACCCCCAACAACAATTAGCAAGCACCTAACAACCTTCATCGCCCAACCTTTTTTCTTCTTCTCATCACTAAATACGCACTTCAGTATAAATACCTATTACAATATATATATATATATATATGTATTTCTATATATTACTAATAAGAAGTAGATAGGGCTTCGTAGGTGGCGTAGCGACGGTAAGGTAGGAATGCCGTAGCGCGCGGTAGAGGCAACAGCTGCGACAGGCTGCTAGTTTCCCCGGAAACAATTGTAGGGATGGACGCTGGGCTGGCGAGCTGGCCGGGCGCCTAGATGCTTATCTCTCCAGGAGCTAGCACCGGCATGGCCTTCTCGGAGGGATGTTATTATTGGTGGTAGTATTGCTATTATTATTTTTGCTGGCTTTATTATCGTTGTGGGGATCTATCAATTTTGTTATTGTAATGGGTCTTGTTGGAATCGTGATGTAATGATATCACCGTTTTCATTATTAGTACTAAAATTATCATCATAGTTTTGGTTATTGATATCATTATCGGTAGCGCATTCATTGCTATTATTATCTTTATTTTTACTATCAATATCATTCTTATTAGTACTATTACTGCTGCATCTACATTCCGAAAAGAGAAAAATTTGCTAATAGCCTTCTGTCCACCGTCTCTCGATCTCTTCTCTCCAATAAGCGTATTTTAGCATATACTTAAATTAGGGCTCATTGATCATATCTCTTCGGACAGGAAGTAAAATTTGGGCAAACTTAAAGGTCAAGCATCCACGGCGGGACACACCTTAATTGCTGATTAATGTGTCGATAGAGAGTTCAGGTTAGGTCAGGTCAAGACCGCCAGCGGGAGGGCGGGGATGAGGTGACGCGTGTGTGGGGGGAGGTGAGGGAAGGGATTAAACTCAGATAATTCATTTCTGTGCATTTATCACATGCCAAGGGATGGGAT
>BOPN01000166.1:52500-75000 GCA_017312705.2 Penaeus japonicus
GTGTGTGTGTGTGTGTGTGTGTGTGATATATATATATATATATATATATATGTATATATATATGTATATATATGTATATATATATATTCATTTTTATATATACTTATTATGAGCGTGTATATAATGCTCTTTTCACTTGCCTCCCCCCCCCCCTTTTTGTACCTTTACATCTGACCTCAGATGACCCCCTCCGCCCCCCATCCCCCAGCATGCGGGCGCCAGCTGGGGCATCACCACCCCTCCTCCCCGCTATAACTGCGAACTCTCTCACGCGCGCGCGCACTGATATCTCCCCTCGACTTGCTACTCGCTGCGGTTAAAATTCCGTTCCCCTTTTTTCTTTCCAACACACACACACACACACACACACACACACACACACACACACACACACACACACACACACACACACACACACACACACACACAGACACACACACACATACACATACACACACAATAAAACAATTCGGACTTGTTCAGCCATACATGTAAAGTGATTATTACTATCATAAATTAGACATAGCAAACATTAATGTATGCACAGCGCCTGTGAGGATAATACCTCCGGTTAATATGAACGACCGGATAAATTGATATCGACCGCGAAGTAGCTAAAGGACTTAAAACGGGTGCCTTTTGTTTGGCCAAGACGTGACGCAAGACGACATTATTTTGTTTGTCAAACGTTCCCCTCTGGCGGCCGCGGCGGCAACTACGGACAGCGGCGACGAATGCCATCTAGCGGCCGGACCAACAACTAACTGTCATGATTGTGCACGCCGCTTGCTGGCGTTGTAGTTGGTAGGGTCATTGGTGGAAACGCGTGTTGGTATTTTTGTCGTTTTTTGGTAGTGATAGTTAATGGTCAGATGCTTATACTCACGATAACTGATTATTTTCTACTGTCAAGATTTATAATTTCATTAGTTAACAGTTGGTCATGGTGTTAGTTTTGGGTGTTGTCGCTCCGGTAGCAATTCGCTCACTGAGAAGAGGGGAGGTGAGGGGAGGGAAGGAGGGAGGAGGGGAGGGTAGGGAGCGTACGGTTATGAGTTAGTTTATGTTCGCGATAATTTGGGGAAATGCAAGAGAAGAGTGAGTTAGTAATACCTCCCCCTACCCCCTCCCCACCCCCGTGGTATAGGCCCTGAATAGGAGGGAATTTACGGCAGGTTAATAATTAATAACGTGAAGTCTTGTAAGTCTTCGGGAGGACAAGCCAACACACACATCCACTATGTTGACCAATAAATATTGCCTCAGCTACACAAAGGGACAGTAAATTATTGCCAGCCTGACACTAAACGCTCCTATTGCTCGCCACTATTCATTCACCGACCAGCCGTACACCTTGCTAACTCATTATAACCCTTATTGCCACCTTACACAAGGATGTGACAGTCGCCTGATCCAATCTCGAGAGCTTTATTCGTCAACGACCTTGTGACCCTCTGCCATAAGGGCGGGAAGGGCTTGACCTCTCCTCCTAAAACCCGGTGATTCTTAATCGCCTTTCCGTCAGGGTGCCGTAAAGGTGAGAATCGGTGGATTTTCGTAATATTATTACTTTTTTTCTCTAGATAATTTATGCCACGGTCTGACTAGACAAATTGAATGTCAGGATTTCTAATGAGCTTTATAGAAATCTATTTAACCAGGATCAGCGCGCGTTGCGAAGCGATAACAATAGCTATCGTAATAGGAAGTTGTTTGACCAGTGGCCGAAATTGGCGGTCGAGAACCAAGGCCGAAATCAGTTCGAAGCTGTCGCCACGACCCCAAAGGCGTCTCGATTCACCTCTATGACTTATCATGATTTTAATATTATTTATTTTTATTATTTTTGTAATTCATATTGAGGATGGCAATTGTCGTATTGATAGTAGCTTTCATTGGGCACCGCAACTAGCTATTTACTGCTATTTGTGCTATTTATTACTGTGTTGATAATAACATCTACACTAATAGCCTCAGCAATGATGAACAATAATGATGATAAGATGGTAACTACATTTGATAATGATAATGACATAAATTATGATTAAAGTTCATTTGTTACCATCTGTCTATCAACAATTATTGATATCATCGTTAATATTATTCCTGAAGACGTCAAAAGATAATCATTAGCCGTTCCTTTTATTGTCATTATCTTCAATGCCATGTCTCAAAACGTATGATTATTTATAAAATTTACTGGCAATTACTGTCCTATTTTTTAAAATATGATTTAGCTTTTTTATACTTTTAAACACACTTTTCCAAATCACATTGTTAAACCAAGAGTCGTACTTCATATTTATGCACTCCCGACAATAAATAAACAAATAAATAAAATATCCGGTTGAATTTCAGCCAAGTATCTATGTGTGTGTGTGTGTGTGTGTGTGTGTGTGTGTGTGTGTGTGTGTGTGTGTGTGTGTGTGTGTGTGTGTGTGTATTTGTAGGTGTTCTATAGTCGTCATTCGCTCGTAAGGGATCGTAGGAGAGCCGTGAACATTGTAGGAATCAAGACAGTCTACCTGTTGCCTGTGATACTTGGCTCGACGGATGTCAGATGCATGCACTGACTTGGCCGCTCTTTTGCACACGCACTTCTTTCTACTCACGCACACATTCACGTCCGCATGGGCATTTGCGGTCAACTTATACGGACATGCACACCTGCTGACGCAAACACTAACGTGAAAATACATATACAGACACACACCCACACACTCACATACACATACACACAAATATATAACAAGGGTATATACATGTTTATTTTCTTTCCCCCCTTCTCTCTTCCCCCTCCCCCTTCCTCCCCTCCCCTCCCCACCCCTCCCCTCCCCTCCCCTCCCATCCCATCCCAACTCACCCCTCCCCTCCCTTCTCCCTCTTTTTTCCCCCTTCCCCCTTTCCCCCCACCACTTCCGCCCATAGGCCTCCCTTCCCCCAATCCACACACACACGCACTTACGTACACATAACCCCACACACGCACACACGTGTACGCAGACAAATAGCTCATTATTAGCAAGCCCGAGCAGGCACAGCAGATTATTATTACTAATGGTTCGACTCATTACAATGAACTAATATAAATAGACTCTAATTACGTTGGACCCACTCAGGAGCCGCCCGGCCGATCGCCTCTCGCTCTGCTCTCTTGTTTTGGCCCCGTTTTACTGTTTAATTATTGGCTCTTTGCTTTATTATGAGTTTTGGGGTATCTGGTTTGTTTGAATCTTAATGAAATATGTATATATATATATATATATATATATATATATATATATATATATATATATATATATATATATATATATATATATATTCTTTCTAAGGTCATATGGATTTGATTTTGTGATTTAGATGTATATATTTTTTGAGGGGGGTTGCTTTGATTTTACTCTCACGTTTTTTTTCCATTTTTCCTTGCTAATTCCTCCCCCTCATACCTTGATTATGCAAGGCCAGCGAGAGGGCAAGGCAAGACCAAGAATTATAACACGTAGGCCTATCTATCAACCCTCCCCCCCTCCCTCCCTCCCTATCCCCGTCCCAGGCCTCCCTTGGACTCTCACCAGTTATCTTTGTTATCGATTGTTATCTCGATCCGGGCACGTGCCTCATACCCCCACCCCTTCCACCTAACACCTCTCCCTCCCCCCCTTCACACACCTTTCACACTCCCCCCCCATCCTCGCATCTTCGTTCTCCTCACAACAAAACATCCGGCTCTTAAAACGGAGCATTTTATTCCATGTTATACCTTGATTTATTTGTTTATTCATTCACTGGCATATTTATTCATTTATCTTTTTTTTTTTGGTGTGTAGGGAGTATATTTGTCCTAGGTATCGACGCGGGTTATTTACACTTGACAGTTACAAAGAGCGAGAATCTTTCGTTGACTCGACTGCGCTGAGGAACAAGTATGCATGGCGCTTACAGTAATTAGATAACATTTATAAAGTGTGAAGGCTGGCCGTATCAGCTGTTCAGTGGCGGTGTAAGACGACATGGGGGGGAGGGAGGAGGGAGGAGGGAGGAGGAAGGAGGAAGGAGGAAGGAGGAAAGAGGAAAGAGGAAGGAGGAGGAGGAGGAGGAGAAGAAGAAGAAGAAGAAGAAGAAGAAGAAGAAGAAGAAGAAGAGGTGGAGGGGGGAGAAGAAGAAGAGGAGGAGGGGGAAGAGGAAAAGGAGGAGGAAGAGGAAGAAGAAGAAGAACAGGAAGGGAAAGAAGAATAGGAGGAGGAAGGGGGTTGAAGAAGAGGAAGAGAACGGCGAAGAGAAGGAGGTCTTCGAAGGTGGTGACAGTAGGAGGGGTATGCGGTGATGGGGAGGGGGGGGAGGAGGGTCCGAAGGTGTGGGGGAGGAGGGGGGGGGGCAGGACAAGGTAAGGGGAAGCAAGTGTACGCAAATGGAGAAAAAAGGCCTTGCGCAAGGGTTCGGAGGGGAAGCAGATGTGCAGGAGTCGAGTGAGGGAGGAAGGCGGAGGAGGAGGGGCGGGGGCGGGGGCGGGGGCGTGCGGCGCTAGAGTAGGGGTAGGGCAGGGCGGGGGTAGGGCGGGGGTGGGGATGGGGGTGACAAGCACATATGAGCATGTTATCAGGCGTGGAGGCAACGCACGGTGGTATCAAGAACGGAGTACGAACATACGCACACACGCGCGCGCGCACACACGTCGATCAGTCACTTGAACACGTCAGTCACAGTAAGGGGGGGGTAGGGAGGAGGGGAGGGAGATGTCGCTCTCTATTTCGCTTTCTCTTATTGTGTTTTCCTTGTTATTGTAATCATTGCTATTATTATTATTATTATTATTATTATTATCATCCTCATTATCATTATTATTATTGTTATCATCATCATTATCATCATAATCATCGTCGTCGTCGTCATCGTCATTATTACATTATTATCTTTATTATAGTCTTCGTTATTATCATTATTATTATTTTCATTATTACTATTATCATTATTGTTATTGTTATAATAACGGTAATAATAATGATAATCATTATCATCATCATCGACCTTATAATTTCGATATTTTTAACACTACTGTGTTGTTTATTTGCATATTTATCATTTATTACTGTCTCTTTCTCTCTCCCTCTCTCCTCATACATCAATCCAATTGTTTATGCCACAGTATCTCTTTGTTGCATGTATCGCATTTGTTATTCTTTTGTTATTTTGCCAAGACGAAAAATCTCATCTAAAACAACAACAACAACAACAACAACAACAGCAACATGATATAGATGATAAGTGGGGAGAAAGAGCAATAGATAGATACAATAGAAATAAATGGATGAATTAGTCATAAGAAAAAGTATGAGGAAGGGGTTGCTCGAGACGGGAAAGGGGGGGGGGTGTTGGGAGGAGAGGTGGGGATGGGGGGGGATGGGAGGGGAGCAGGGGGAGGGAGGAGGTGGGAAGAGGGGGAGGAGGGATTGCGTGCGGTCTTACTCCTTGCATTTACTATTAAGAGAAAGAGAGAGAGAGAGCAAGAAAGAAAAAAAGAGTCGTGATTGTTGGAATAATGTGAAAATGACCCCCAGAGACTGAGCGCCAGTTACCAGCAACGCGGAGGGCAGGAATACAGTGCCTGGTGGTTATGGTGTCGCGGTGGAGTGTGGTGTGTCAGCCTAGTGTGGGCGCGCGTGGCATGGTGACTCTTTTCTAGCTCAGGGTATTCGCATGGATAGGTGGCGCTGTTGAGGGTCATGCGTCCTTTTATCGCGATGGTAAGAACATTCATGCAGTGATTACAATGAAGCTTCCGCAAGCATGCCTTCATGAGTTGGCTTCCTCGATGCCAACTATGAAACAGGGATAGGAGTTTGAGAGAAGGCGAAGGCATAGTTCTCGTATGTGGTAACAAGAACTACAGCAGCATGCGGCTTTTCATGAGTTTATATGTCATGTTTATTTTTTTTTTATTACTTATTTTTTTCGAAACCTGAGTTCTACAGTGAACTCATTGTTAAGGAGTGCAACACGTACTGCGGGCTCTCAGGCATGTAGCTGCAGGAATGAAGGGTGAAGTGTCACTCTCACTCTCCTTGGAAAACATGTCTTGAAGATTTAAGAGCCAAGCATGCATTTCCCTTTGAAACTCGAGTATTAGGATGACTTTACGATTCGCTTAGAGACTCGGAATTTCGGGTGGATAAAGAAATATGCGTTTCCCTTGGAGATGCACGTTTAGTAGTAGGGTGAAGGGTGAAGTGTGTTTCCCTTCGGCGCCACGAGGACGAAGGGTGAAGAGTGAAGTGCGTTCCCCCCAAACACACGAGTGCTACTTCCCTTAATCACGCCTTCTTTATAGTTATTATCCCTGGCCTGCTTGCCGCGGGATTTACGACCTTAGCGACGGCGTAGACAAGGGTCGTTATCGCATGCAAGTGCAGGTAGTTAGTGGCCACATCTTGGCTTGTAGTAGGTGACGAAGGCAGTTATTTCGTGGAGGTGGAGCAAGGGCCCGTAAGGCTCATTTTGCCTGCTCTTGCAACGGCGATATGACCTCATTCCGCGGTCTCGGGGCATGAAGGTGTTCTGCCACATCACGACTTCTTAATGTTGTTTGTTCGTGTGAACTAAAGGAGGCAGTAGAGGTTGGTCGTGGTGGCGTTGGCAGAGAGAGAGAGAGAGAGAGAAAGAGAGAAAGAGAGAGAGAGAGAGAGAGAGAGAGAGAGAGAGAGAGAGAGAGAGAGAGAGAGAACAGAATAACTGTAAGAAAATGATAATAAGGGATAAAAATGTGATACAAATAATAGAAAGCATTAAGGAGAAAGGAAAGGAAATAGAAAAAGAAGAGGCAAACACCAGGTACCATGAGGAGGGGGGGGGGGGCACCGAGCGAGGGAAGGGGAAAGGGAGGGGAGAGCGGTGGGTACTTAAGGGGGAAGGGGAGGGGGGGGGGGCAACGGCAAGCACCAAGGGGGGGGAGAGAGCAGAGGCACCCACCTGGGGGGAGGGTGGCCACAAGAGGCACCTTGAAGGGGGTGGGGAGGGGGGGGGGCATCGGTGACACACCTGCCGTAGAGCGCAGAGGAGCGAGGCGCCGACCCGCTGATGAAGGGTCGGTCCTTCGGAAGAAATGATTCCCGCGACGGCCAAGGGCGGCTCGCAACGTGACGTAACGCCCGGCCGAATCGCGGGCTGTGAGGGCGTGAAGGATCGGGTCATGCAGTTGAAATTGAGTTCCGTGTGTCAGTGGGATTTTAATGTGTACTCCTTATTTTTCGAGTTTTATTTTTTAAAAGATACTTTCCCCTATTTTTTTTACTATTTATTTATTTATCTATTTTTTTTATTCATTTATCTATCTACTTATTTTTTTGTATTTTCAGATTTTTTTTATAAACTTGAAAAAGAAAAACGGGAATTATGAAACAAGTATGGGTGGAAATGAAGAGTGGGCGGCGGGCGGTTTAGGGTGGGCGGAGAGGGAAATAGATGAAGCGATTAGATGACTCAGGTTGGTCATTCATGGGTGACAGGCACGGATATTATGTGTATCTGTGTGTACATGTATGAATGTACATATATATCTATCTGTGTTTATATCTATCTGTGTGTATGAGTGTGCTTTCGTGCCATAACTCCGCTGTCGCAACACCTTTGTACCGGGGGGGGGGGGGGGGGGGGGGGGGATCACGCTGGGAGTTCCCCTCCATTCCCCTCGTACCGCCGACGTAACGCACGTGTCACGGGCCGCGAGCGTCACGTGGTCGTACAGGAGAGAGAGAGAGAGTGAGTGAGTGAGAGAGAGAAAGAGAGAGAGAGAGAGAGAGAGAGAGAAAGAGAGAGTGAGTGAGTGAAAGAGAGAGAGAGAGAGAGAGAGAGAGAGAGAGAGAGAGAGAGAGAGAGAGAGAGAGAGAGAGAGAGAGAGAGAGAGAGAGAGAGATTAAGAGAAGAGAGGAGGAAGGGGTAAGAGTGACCAGTCGCTGTCCCAGGAGTTGGAGGTTGTTAGGGGAGAAGGTAGGAGGGAGTGGGGGGGGGTCTAGACTTACCAACATGCGAAAGCGAAATATTTCACGTCTGGCAGGGCTGAGGTTGTGTGGCGGGGGTGGAGGGGGGGGGGGTAAAGGTTGTCTGCGTGTGGGGTGGCGTCCAGGCTGTGTGTGTGTGTATGTGTGTGTTTGTGTGTGTGGTCGAGGGGGTTGAAGGACTTCTGGAGGTTGATGTCTATGAGTATGTGTACATACGTGTGAGTATGTTTGTTTGTGTGTGTGTGTGTTTTTTTTTTACCTGAGCATTTATGTGTGCATGTTTATGCGTATGTTTTATTGTGTGTTCGTGTGTTTGTATGTGTGCGTGCGTGCGTGGAAGGGGGTGGGGTGGAGGGGTTGAAATTGCAAGTCATGCTCTGTATAGAAGGGGTTATTTATTAAGCTTCCCGCCCGTTCCTTTTGGGGGTTCGTGACTAACTCTCCAGGCAGAGCTGTTGAAGCATGAGCTATGACACCTTTCGTCGTTAGGCTTTGTTCATTTTGTCTTTTGTGGGTTTTCGCTTTTATATACATACATACATACATATATATATATATATATATATATATATATATATATATATATATATATAATAATAATAATAATAATATATATATATATATATATATATATATATATATATATATATATATATATATATACATATATATATATATATATATATATATATATATATATATATATATATATATATATATATATATATATATATATATATAAAATATATATATATGTATGTATGTATGTATAAAGAGAAAGAGAGAGAGAGAGAGAGAGAGAGAGAGAGAGAGAGAGAGAGAGAGAGAGAGAGAGAGAGATACAAATACACACACACTCGCGCGCGCGCGCGAGCGCGAGCGCGAACACTCATAAATAGATAAACATAGTAGGTAATTATAAATATAAAAAAAAAAACGAATCTGGACCAGATTGATATACATAATATTTTCCTCACAGCTATGAGTCTAATGTATATTTTGGAACCACATTGTGAGACTAGCGGCGGGAGGAAGAGAAGAAAAACCAGAGAAACTTGGCAAAGTTGCATTGAGTAACAGCCACAGAAGGAAAGGGGGAAGCTATGGGACGTATAAATAAAGAAAATAAGGATGATTATTGCAAAATTTCCCTATTCTTTCGTTTGTTGTTTACATATTTACAGCTCGGGTTGTTGACGCTGTTGTAATGCTAATTTTTGTCTCGCCTCTCTCGTTGCAAATCTTTTTTTCGTTTGCGTGTCTCAGCATTAGTTTTTTTTTTGCAAAGAGAAAAGAAAAAAAATGTTTTGTATTGCATTATTTATGTTTCTGTGGTGTTGGAAATGTTTGTAAAAATGAAAGTGTTTACTTGTGGTCGCGGGTGTTTTTTGTGTGTTTGGTCTTGCGTGTATACGGCTGTTTGTGCGCACATGCAAGCGTGCATGTTGTGTGTGTGTGTGTGTGTGTGTGTGTGTGTGTGTGTGTGTGTGTGTGTGTGTGTGTGTGTGTGTGTGTGTGTGTGTGTGTGTATGCATGCATGTATGTATGTATGTATGTATGTATGTATGTATGCATGCATGTGTCTGTATCTGTATCTGTATATACACACACAACAAACACACAACACACACACATACGAGCGTATATATATGTATATATGCGTATGTGTGTTGGCGCATGTGTGTGTGTGTGCGTGTGTAGCCGACCCCCTTGCAAATCCGCACAGCCTGCTCGCATAAGGGCATGAGAATATTTTCGGTGATCGCGATGTAACCCTCACAAAAACATCGGGCAATTATATATACAATTATGAGATTTTACGGCAATGCAAGCTTTGCTTTAAAGTTATTAAGGGTTATACTGAAGGGGTGTGAGGCTTTATGGCCCGCTGCGGGAAGGCCAGACTTGCAACAGAGCCGCCACTACTCTCTCGGTGTTGCGGTGTGTTGCACAGCACATTGCACTGTACTGGAATTGCTAATTGGGTGGATTGGATGAGGTGGATGGATTCATTTTAGGGAATAGAGAGGTGCATGGATAGAAGGCCGTTTCGACCGCAGTTCGCACAGAAGGATAGCTTTGAGATCGGAGATTTATCGAGGGAGAGATAGCTTCGCGATTGCGGTAAAAATGGCGTTTTCTCTGCACGGATGGTTAGATATCTGAATAGATGGATAATTTGATTGATGGATGGTTGATGGATGGCTGAATGGATGGATGAAGCTGTCACCTCACCGGGGAAGGGGGGAGGGAGGGGGGCAGACAGGGTGATGTGTAGTTCACATGAATCACCAAGCTGTGACGAAGGGGGAGGGGGGGGGGAGGAGCGTGAAGGGGTGTGGGAGGACCGTCCCCCCTAATTAGTGTGTGTGTGTGTGTGTGTGTGTGTGTGTGTGTGTGTGTGTGTGTGTGTGTGTGTGTGTGTGTGTGTGTGTGTGTGTGTGTGTGTGTGTGTGTGCGTGTGCATGTGCGTGCGTGTGTGCGTGCTCAATAGACGTAGAAAGAGGAGAAATAAGGATAAATGATAATGAGAGATGAATTATATTTTTTTTACACAACCGCATGTCCTCGATAAGTGGGAAAAAGAATGATGATTGTGAAAAAATATATTTACTCTCGTTATTACAAGCGACATCGTCGGTCCCAGTCGATAGTTCCGTGTGTTGGTACCGAAAATATAATGACCTCGACCATAAATATTTAGCAAACTCGAATACCAATGCTTACAACTCATGATTAAAGTCAGTGTCAACAAGCTTTCGGACAACACCCTGAAGGGACGTGGCGGCGTATCATTGGTTACCTCATTTTGAGCGGGAAGTTTTTTGATTGGTCGCCCGCTCTTCCATCTTCATACTTTGGCTTTTGAAAAAATAATTGTTCAAGGTTTTTCTTTTCTCTTTTCTCTTTTTATCATCGTTTGATTATTTTTGCGTTTGGGTTTAAAAAGAATTTCACACACACACACACACACACACACACACACACACACACACACACACACACACACACACACGCACACACACACACACACACACACACACACACACATATACACACATATACACACATACACATACAAATATGGATGTATGCTTATATGTATACATGCATACATATACATATAGGCTACATATATACTTACACACGAGGCTAAACTGGGATATTTATTTTCCTCAAGACGTGGCGATCATGAATCTCGTCGCCGGGCCTTTTAAGTTCGTTTTTTTCTCCTTCTTCCTCTTCTTTTACATGTGAATGCGTTGCTGATTAGTACATAACACTTAGAGGGTAATCGGAAACTACCCCCAGAGCGGAAGGGGTAAACAAAGGCGCCTCGGGGTGGGGAGGGAGGGAGGGAGGGGGGTGTCTATCACAAGGGGGAGAGCAGGGGGGGAGGGGGTTGTCCGCCGTGTCACTGAAGCGGGTCAAGCCATTGTGACCTCTCGGCAAAGGTTACAAGCAGGTGATTTTAGTCGACGCTGGCACGACTCGCCGACAATGACCGTCGCGGCGAGTCGTCGAGGGGAAAGGGGGTAGGGAGAGGGGAAAGAGGGGGAGGGGGATCCGAACGACCTCCCTTTCCCCTCCCTCCCACCCACGCCCTCACCCTCCCTTGAACGTGACCCGACGCCCGCGCGGGATTTTAACCTCTATATCCCCCGGTCATAAGAGTGGGTGTGTGCCCTTGCATCATTAGCCACAATAGTGTATTATGGAAGCTGATGGAAGGGTTGTGGGGGGGGGGGGGGGGGGGGGGGGGGGGGGGGGGGGGGGGCGGATGGGGAGGATTAGGTACGAGGGGGAGAGGGAGAGAGACCGGGATTAGAATTGAAGAAGCAATGGATGAAAGGAAAGATTGTGGGTGGATAGGGAAGCGCGCGCGCGAAAGAGAGAGAAGGAGGGGGGGGGGGGTATGGGGTGGAGAGGGGGGAGGGCAGAGGAGGGCGCGGGTTATAAATGGTCTCATGATGGGGCGAGGGATAATAGCGCCTGCAAGACACAAGGCGACCCTGGGGTGGTGACGCTAATGCCTGCCAAAGGGAAAGAGGGGTGGGGATGGGGGTGAGGGTGAGGGTATGGAGAAGGGGTTGATGGTGGGGCGATGGGGAAGGAGGAAGGGGGGGAGGGGAGAAGGGGGCTCTAGTCACAAATCTCCCCCCTCCTCCAACGTCCCTTCGCTAAGCCCCCCACCACCCTCTGAGACGCGAAGGCATCTGACCTCCCAATCTCCTGCTTGCCCTACGTTTAAGGCAAGATTTATAACCCTTTGCGAGGTTTTCTTAATCCCTTTTAAAAAGGTCCGCGTCTGGTCAGCCTCTGACGATACACCTTTCTCAATCAACCTAAGAGGAGTACTAACCTCAAACAACCACTTCTGACAGTGTTAATCAACCCGTTTAACCTCACGAATCAACCCTGCCACTCCCCATACCTCCCCTACCGGATCCAGCCAAGTCAACCCAACAACCCCGCAAGCCTTCCAACCCCCCCCCCCCCCATATATCCACCCCTTCACCCCCACCCCCCTCCTTTCCAGGTCCCATTCTCTGGCTCACCCTTCCATCACACTTCTATTAATCCTTCCTGACTATTGGTCTCGATACCCGACCGTTTTCCCGTCTCTTTGCCTTCTTTCTTTCTTTCTTTCTCCTTCTTACTTTGTCAGTTTTCCCTTTTTTTTATTTATTTTATCCCCTTCTTTTGGGCTGATCTTTGGGGTTTGGTGGTTGATAAAAAGAGGGAGTGTGAGACAGAGGTAATTCTAATTATGTCATTGTGCAATTCTTCATGTTTTTTCTTTCTTTTCCGTCATGCATTCGGTTCTGAGTGAGTCATGCACTGAGGTCATGTCGGGCGGGGCATCTCACGTGACCTCCTTGTAATATGTAAATCAGATGGTTATTTCCCTTCTCTCTCTCTTTCTCTTCTCCCCTCATCTTCTCACGCTCTTTTTGCTTCTTTTGTTTCTTCCTCCTGTTCATTCCTTCGCCTTCATATTCTTCCCTCTTCTCATCTCCCCTCTGGTCACTCCTCCTCTCTCCTCCTCTTCCTCTCCTCACCCTTCTCTCCCCTCCTCCTTTCCTTTTCCCTCTGCCCACACCCGTCTGTCCTCTTCACCCCCGCCTCCCTATCTCTCATCTTCCCTCTTGTCCCATTCTTTTTTTCTTTACTCCTTTCCCCATTATTCCCCTCTCCCCTACCCTCTCTCATCTCTCCTCTTTCCCCTCTCCTCTCTCCCCTCTTCCCTTCCTATCGCCCCTCTCACCTCTCCTCTCTCCTCACTTCTCCCCCCTCCCCCCTCCCCCCTCTGCTTCTCCGCAATACCTGTGAATGCTAAAGAATATCGCGCAGAAATTGAATGCATTTCACCAACGTCATCGCCATTCCACTCGCGTCAGTCCCGAAGTGTGTTTCTGATCTATTAAATTGTAATAATGATAGTGACGTTGATAATGGAGACGATAATGAAAATTGCAGTGATTTATAAAATGATGGTAAGGGGGAGGGCAGGAGGGGGGTGGGGGTGGTCAAGGAGGAAGATGCAATGATGCGAGGTTCAAGTATGAGGAGAGGATGTAGGAAGAAATAAGTCCGTGAGAAGAACTGAGCAAGAGGGGAAAGTGGAAAGGAAAGAGAAAGGAGACGAAGAAGGAGACGAAGGTGGATGGCATCGGGTGGAGGATGGGGGAGGGGGGGGGGAGGAAGGGGTAAGCAGGATATAGTTCATGGCCAGTCTCGGTGCCATTGTCATACCGAACAAAATATTGACACCAGTCCGCCTGGCCGTGAGTATCGGTCGAGCTATTTTCAAACTCACTTCCCGGTCATTATGTAAGTCTCGTAAAAATGTGTTCCTTACCGATCCCCTATTGGCTATCCCCGAATGTACGTGTAATGAGTTATGTCTGCTGCGCGTTAGGGTAATATCTATAATTATTAGCGAGGCTTGTGCACCGCAATTGCATATATTGTGTGCGTGTCTGTGCGTGAACGGTTCGCGCGCTCGCCCGGACACACAAGGCATAGAAGCATGACACTATATATTTGCATATATATATATAAGCATATCTAGTAGCACACACATGTTCCTAACCTCTCCTTCTCTCTCTCCCCCCCTCCAGGTATGGCTGCCCCCCCGATGCCCGAACTGTGCGGACCGCCAGGTAAAGTATGGCGCTTCTATATCTCATCTGTGGAATGCAATAGACGAAGGATTTATTGGGAGGCAAATTATAGCCCCGCGGATGAATTGTGTCTGAAACCATGACGCTACAACGGCTGTGTTTCTTTTAGTTATTTTTATTATTGTATTTTCATGTTTCTGAGGCTCTGGCGATGGTCGCCCCCGTCGTCTCAAGTCCATGTGATGTCTGGCTCTCCGCCTTTCCGGAGGGTCGTGGTTGTGTCCTGGTTGTGGTTGCGGAATTGTCTCGTTTTCTTAGGATGGTCTGGAGTTGGTGGAGGTATGGGGGGGTATAGGGCGGAAGAGGGAGTAGAAGGAGGTCGAGGAGAAGGGGAAGGGTGAGGAGGGGGAAAAGGTGGAAGAAGAGATGGAGGATGAAAGAAGAGTTGAACATGGAAGGAAGGAAGGAAGGAGATAAGGTGGAGGAGGGAGTGATGGTGGTAGAAGTGGAGGCAGAGAAGGTGAGGAAGATAATGAAAGTCAGAAGATGTAGAAGGAAGAGTCTGGAGAGGAGGCAGAACAGGCCATTATAAGGTGAAGGGGGAGGGTGAAGGAAGCAGTGACGGCAACAGGTAAAATGAATTGGAGGAAGAGATAAATGGGAAGAAAGAAAGAAAAAAAAAGAGGAAATTGAAGACGTGGATGAGGAAGAGGAAAGAGAGACGTGCCTTTTCCGCGACCTCTTTCCCCTCGACGATTTGACCTTTTCTTACAAGATCTCCTTAGTTAAGGGAAGGAAGGAAGGAGGCGACCTTATCAAGTTAAGGGAAAGAGGACGAGGGAAGGAGGGAGATAGGAGGAGAGGACGGGAGAAGAAAGGGAGATAAAGGGAGAGAAAAGGGAGGGGGAAGAAAGGAAGACAAGAAAGGAGGCGAGGGAAAGGAATGAGGAAGAAAAAAACGAGAGGAAGGAGGGAAAGGAGACGAGGTTGTAGGTGGGAGGATGTGGGTGACCCAGTTCATTAAGGATCGACCTTGCGAATTTAGGATTTCTCTCTCTCTCTCTCTCTCTCTCTCTCTCTCTCTCTCTCTCTCTCTCTCTCTCTCTCTCTCTCTCTCTCTCTCTCTCTCTCTCTCTCTCCCTCTCTCTCTCTCTCTCTCTCTCTCTCTTTATATATTTATTTATTTGTGTGTGTGTGCGTACGCGCGCGCGCGCGTGTGTGTGTGTATGTGTGTGTGTATGAGAGAGAGAGAGAGGGAGAGCGAGAGATTACAGATACAAGAAAACAAGAGAGAAGGGGGAAAGACAAACAAAAAAGAAACAAATAAGAAACGCACTTGCGCCAAGGCTCAGGTTAATCCAGTTAACAGGTAGGCAGAGGTAGTCGAGCATCTGGTGGGGAGTGGGGTGGGGGGAGGAGGAGGAGAAGAAGAAGAAAAAGAAGAAGAAGAAAAAGAAGAAGAAGAAGAAGAAGAAGAAGAAGAAGAAGAAGAAGAAGAAGAAGAAGAAGAAGAAGAAGAAGAAGAAGAAGAGGAGGAGGAGGAGGAAGAGGAAGAAGGAAAAAAAAAGGAAAAGGAGAAAGGGAACAGAAGAAAAGGAAGTGGAAGAGGAAGACGGAGAAAAATGATAATAAGAGAGGAGAAGGAGGAAGAGAGAGGGGGAGCAGGAGAAACCTAGACCGAGATGATGTAGTATCTCAAAGTACTGTATAACTCAGAAAGTATCTAAAATTTAAAAGAGGATGAAGATATGAGTAAGTAAGAGAGAGAGAGAGAGAGAGAGAGAGAGAGAGAGAGAGAGAGAGAGAGAGAGAGAGAGAGAGAGAGAGAGAGAGAGAGAGAGAGACTTTTTTTTTTTTTTTTTACTTTGACGAGTTTATTGAGACAAGTGATTACGTACATCTCAAAAGGATGAGGTAACATTCGTTATCCTCACCCCAATCTTAGTCCCTCTTTGGGCTCACATATATTTTACAAAATCTTACAGTTTATATACAGAACAAAAGGTACGTCAATCACAAGCATACACAGATAAATGTTTGCATATCAGGAGAGCGATATGACAGTATAAATTATCACCCTTAGCATGCTAAGTCCTCTCCTGAGGTCACATAATTACATACTTGAAAATGTGACGCACTTATATGTTAATAAAACATGCGTATGCTCCTGGAGGAAAGAATTTATTAGAAAGTCAAAAAATATGTTTGTATCAACAGGATGATGTATCATAAATGATATTCATCCACATCTAAATAAAATCCTACTCGGGCAGAAGAGAGAGAGAGAGAGAGAGAGAGAGAGAGAGAGAGAGAGAGAGAGAGAGAGAGAGAGAGAGAGAGAGAGAGAGAGAGAGAGAGAGAGAGAGAAGAGTAGAGAAAAGAGAGGCGATGATGTCACAGATAAGGCTAAGAGGAAGGCCAGATAACGCTGATAAGCCCCCTCCCTCTCCCTCCCCGTCATCCCCCGTCTCCCTACCCCTCTACCCCTTACCCCTCAGGCCACCCCTCCTCCCTTTCACCCAAAAGCTTGTACACATTATATTGCGCTGAAATATGCTGACATATAGTGCGGCGGTGATGGTCGCTCGGTCACGCAATTATTGCTGCTCTTGCTCTACTTTGATACCTTATATTGGTACCTTATATTGATATCGGCGGATTTGCTTATGAATTTACGGCGATGCTGTGATGTGGTGGAGAGAAGGGGGGGGGGAGGGGGAGAGGGGGAGAGGGGGAGAGGGAGAGGGGGAAAAGAAAAAAGGAAAGAAATATGGAGATTGTGTTGAAGTTGGAGAGAATGAGAGGGTAAAAAGTAAGAAAAACAGAGAGAGAAAGAGAGAGTGACAGAGAGAAAGAACGTTGGATAGATAGAGATGAAGGAGAGAGGTAGAACCTGCGAGAAAGAGAGAGAGAGAGAGAGAGAGAGAGAGAGAGAGAGAGAGAGAGAGAGAGAGAGAGAGAGAGAGAGAGAGAGAGAGAGAGAGAGAGAGAGAGAGAGAGAGAGAGAGAGAGAGGGGGGGGCAGAGGGGGTGAGGGGGAGCGGAGGAGAGCAAGTTTGAGTCTGATGATGTTTGAGCAGAAATAATTTCTTTCCGGCGAGTCAGTCTTTACCGACGCTAAGAGGGTCATCACGAGGCATTAAGTCTTACCTCCTCTTCTCCTCTTCCTCCCATCTCCCCTTTTTCTTTAATCTCTCCTCTTCCACCCTCCCCTTCCCTCCATTCCCCCCTCTTCCCCCTCCTCTTGTTTTCCTCCCTCCTTTCCTTTCCCCTTTCCCCTTAGAAGAGAGAAAATAGAAGTTAGAAGATACAGGATGAATTATATCACACGCGCGCGCACACACACACACACACACACACACACACACACACACACACACACACACACACACACACACACACACACACACACACACACACACACACACACACACACACACACATACACACAAACACACACATATATAAATATTTATATTTATGTATATTTATATATATAATATAGATATACAAATAGATAGCTAGATAGATACATACATACAGAGAGAGAGAGAGAGAGAGAGAGAGAGAGAGAGAGAGAGAGAGAGAGAGAGAGAGAGAGAGAGAGAGAGAGAGAGAGAGAGGTAATTGAGGGAGCTGAGTGCACCGATTAGCATCATTAAGTATTTTTCTGCCTGGACTGCCCCGACACAGCGCATTATTCGTTGTACTTGTGTCAGAAAGATTCGGGATGGGGGGGGGGGTTGAGGGGGGGGGAAAGGAAAGGAAGGTGGAGGGAACTGTGGGGGTAGGGAGGGGGGAAAGAAGGAAAAGGTAAAGGGAGGGGGAGTAGGGCCAGAGAGGGGAGAAGGGGCATTAGGAGGGAGAGAAGGGAGAGGGAATAAGGAAGGTGATTTTAGGCCGTTTTTAAGGGGATAAGGGAGCGATTTTAGGTCGTCCCTAGAGGAGGTAATTAAGGCGAGAGGGACGCGTAGGTGTCCACACATGATATTGGGACAGAGGAGATCCGTTAGTGAAGAGTTTAGAAGGATGTGTTTTATTTATGCCTCTAAAGGGTCTCTCTCTGCCTCTCTCTCTCTCTCTCTCTCTCTCTCTCTCTCTCTCTCTCTCTCTCTCTCTCTCTCTATCTCCATCTCTCTCTCTCTTTCTCTCTCTCCATCTCTCTCTATCTACCTCTCTATCTTTCTATCCATCTCACTCTCTATCTGTCTCTCTATCTATCTATTTATCTATCTATCTATCCCCCTCCCTCTCTCTTTCTCTCTCTCTCTCTCTCTCTCTCTCTCTCTCTCTCTCTCTCTCTCTCTCTCTCTATATATATATATATATATATATATATATGTATATATACAAAGACACACACATATACAATGTATATAGAAGAGTGAAATGAGGAGTGCAATTCCCATTGATGAGAGAACCTCTGCCATGAGTAAAGGCGTCTCACCTGGCCGAAGGGAGGAGAGACCGAAGAGAAACAGCAGCGAGAGAAAGAGAGAGAGAGAGAGAGCCTCACACAACACACGCAGGAAGAATAATAATTAATCTGGCACCGTACCGGAATACCCTATATGATTTTTTTAAACAACAGCCACCCAAAAAAAAGAACTGTTTGTAATTGAGATGCCGAAGAATTTTTATCCCGACTCAAATAACACGAAGCGTTCAGAAAACTCTAGGAAGTTTTGTCATTCCACAATCACGTGGAATGTCAACCTCTGGGACAAGTTTTAAGTTATGAGACGCGCGGCTGACGCAGGCCGCGCATTTGCGTCCTTAGCGCAGGGGGCGGTAGAGGCCCTATTTGCATGCGGGGGCGCATGTTGGGTAGGGCATTACGAGAGAAAGGCGATGGGGGGGAAGAGGGGGGAGGGGGCTTATGCGCGCGTGTTCGGGGATGTACGCGTGTGTGTGTGTGTATGTATGTGTGTATGTGTGTGTGTGTGTGTGTGTGTGTGTGTGTGTGTGTGTGTGTGTGTGTGTGTGTGTGTGTGTACGCGCGCGTGCGTATGTGTGTATGTGTGTGTGTCTACATGTGTGCGCGTGTTTGTTCCTTTGCATGTGAGTATGCGCGGCTTAGACTGTTCCCATGTACACTCGGCTCGCCCCGCTATCCTGTCAGACGGGAGGAGGAGGGAGGGGGAGGTAGAGGGGTGGAGGGAGGGCAAATCCGGCCAGGTAGAACGCTTTTATTAATGACCGACATTCTCTTCTACCTTTTAATTATATTCCGAAAGTTGCCGACCCCCCTTCACCCACCCACCTGCCCACCCATCCGCCCACCTTTAGCTGTGCATCCTCAACAGTATCATTTGCATGGCAGGTCAAAGGTGAAGGCAGAGGGCAAATTTAGGTCAGAATTTAGATGAAGAGACTCAGGGGGCGTTAGGTCAGCCTCGAGTGACTGAGTCTGAGGTCAGACGAAAGAGAGAGGTAGAAGGGAGAGGAAGAGAGGGAGAAGGAAGAGGAAGAGAGGGGGAAGAGGAGGGAGAGGGAGAGGGAGTGGGAGTGGGAGAAGAAGAGAGGGGGAGGAGGAGGGAAAGGGAGAGGGAGAGGGAGTAGGAGAGAGAGTGGGAGAGGGAAATGATGTAGAAGGAGATGGAGATAGAGATAGAAATGGAGAGAGCGAAGGAGAGTAAAGAGTTTCGAGGTCACGAAATGTATCTAAATGCATGAGAAAAAAACATATTCTTGCCGGCGTTCTCATCATCGAAAGTAGGAATGAGAATTCGAACCAAAAAATTGAGATGGAAAAAAAAGGAGATGAAGAAGAAGAAGAGGTTAAAAAAAAGCTTCTTAAAGAAAGGACAACTTTTGCATCAAACCCCTCCCCCTCCCCCATCACCCCCACTGCAACACCCCCCCCCCTCTTTTCCCCATTTTTGTGCTTAAAAAGACGGAAATCTGCAGGACAAGTTGCAAGGCAGACTCCTCACTTCCCCGGCGTTCAATTCTTTCTTTCTCTCTCTGTCTGTCTCTTTGTCTGCCACTCGGTCTGTCTGTATGTTTAGCTGTGTGTCCTTTCCTCCCTCCCTCCCTCCCTCCCCTCTTCCTCCCTCCCTCCCTCCCTCCTCCCCTCTTCCTCCCTCCCTCCCTCCCTCCCTCCCTCCTCCCCTCTTCCTCCCTCCTCCCCTCTTCCTCCCTCCCTCCCTCCTCCCCTCTTCCTCCCTCCCTCCCTCCCTCCCTACCTGCACCTCCTTCCCTCCCTCTCCCTCTCCCTCTCCATGGCTTCCGAATATCAAAATTTCATCTGAATATTGTACGCTGCGTTTGTGCGACTTAATATAAAAACATTGCGGAATGCCAGGCACTCCGCTGTCCGTCCCTCTCTTCTCTCCCATTCCTCCTTCCCCTCCCCGTGTCTTCCTCTCCCTCCCTTCGTCCTTCCTTCCTTCCTCCTTTCCCACTCCCTCCCTCTCCCTCCCTCTCCTTCCCTTTACACCCCCCTCCCACAGTTCCTTCCTTCCCTCGGGTTATGAAGAGCAGCAGCTATGTGTATGGCGTCTGGTGGACATATTTACCTGTGCCTGATTCCATCCACTCCCCCTCCCCCTCCCCCCCCCTCCCCCTCCCCTGGTACTACTGTTGCTACGTGCATTTACGTACCGGCATGTGGGAGTAAGGATAAGGAGACAGTGATGTTTTTTTCTTTCTTTCTCCTCCTCCTTTCTCTCTTTCTTTCTTTCTCTCTCTCTCTCTCTGTGTCAATATACCTATCAGTCTATCTATCTATCTATATCTTTATTTTTTTATCTCATTTTCTTGTTTACTTATGTATGATTCTTGGATATTTTCCCTCTTTTTTTGTAGTGTCTTTTACTCTTTTTTTTACTTTATTATCTCTTACCAAAGAGCCACTCGCCCTGATGATGGTGATGATTATGATAAATATGATTATGACGACACCGATGCTCATGGTACGCGTGCCGATAGTGATACTCATGAAGAAAATGATCTTGATAATGATGATGGTGATGATTGATAATGACGATGATGATGAAACGATGCTAATGATGATGCTGTTGCTTCTGCTGATAGTGGTGATAACAATAAGGATAATGAGAATTGATGATGATGACGATGATCATGATGATAAAGGTGATGATGATAATGATAATGTGAGTGATGATGGTGACGATGAAAATGATAATGATAGTGATAGTGATGGTAATTATAATGATGATAATGGTAATGATGATGACAATGATAATGGTGATGATAATGATAATGATGATGAAGATGATAATGATAATGATAATGATCGCAGTGACAGCGCTGATCACGAGAGTTCTTCCGGGAGCGAATCCCAGGCGGCTGTTGCAAGTATTGCTATCAAGAAAAGGCTTTGGCAGATGTAGGGGGAGGGGAGAAGGGGGTAGGAGACTAGTGGGGCCAGGGGGGGAGAGGGAGGAAATCTCATTAGGACACATCATCAGAAGATACGATCAGGAATTGAAAAACAGAGAGAGAGAGAGAGAGAGAGAGAGAGAGAGAGAGAGAGAGAGAGAGAGAGAGAGAGAGAGAGAGAGAGAGAGAGAGAGAGAGAGAAAAAAAAAAAAAAAAAAATCAAACCTGCTTACTTCAACCCCCGCCTCCCCACCCCCAAAAAAAAAGGAAAGAAAAAAGGGGGTAGGTGGTGGTGCAGGGAGAGGGGGAAGGGGAGGGAGAGAGAGAGAGAGAGAGGAAACTTGTGCCATCGGCGTATCTTTGTATAAACATTCGGCTGCTCCTTGAGTGTTGCTTCACGTAGCGACGCGCGAAATCGAAGGAGTTTGGAATCACTTCGAATCTCTTAAGAGGGGGAGGGTGGGGGGAAGGATGGGAGGGAGGAGCAGGTGAGAGGGTAGGAGGGGGGAGGAGAGTAGAGGCGAAGGTGGGGATGACGAGGAGTAGGGGAAGGATGAGTGGGGAGGAGAAGAGAGGGCATGGAGAGAGGGTAGTGAAGGCGGAGGAGTAGGGAGGAGAGGTCAGAGATGTAGAGGGGGCAAGGGGGCAAGAGGAAAGGTACAGTGGGTGGGGAAGAGGCAGGAGGGGGAGCTGGTGATTAACAAATGTAATGGCTATATGATAATAAGAACACGGTAATGATAACATCGACATGCCAACGTGGTAAGATGATAGTAACAACAGATCTAGCAGTAGTAATAATGTTAATGTCATTAATATCAGTGCTAATGATAATGATAATGAAAATGATGATAGTGATGAAAAAATATGCAAATTATTATGTGCATTATATTATTATATTATATGCAAATTGCTAACAACAATACTAATGATACAAACCATAATATTAATGTAAACAACAAGAACAACAAAAAACATATAACTAATAACGATATCAATAATGAGATCTACATGATGAAAATGACAGCACTAATA
>BOPN01000166.1:80000-87500 GCA_017312705.2 Penaeus japonicus
GAGAGAGAGGGAGATGGAGAGGGAGAGGGAGAGGGAGAGAGAGAGGGAGAGGGAGAGGGAGAGGGAGAGAGAGAGAGAGAGAGAAAGAGAGAGAGAAAGAGCGAGAGCACAATGTGAACGGCGGCGTGGGGGGGTACGTGCCCTGGTGGATGTGTGGTATGCGTGAGGTGTGGTACGAGTGGTAGGCTCCCCCGACAGAGCGAGTGAGTGGCAGAGAAGCTGGACCAGGCAGACAAAGCGAGGTCCCCTGGGCACAGACTTGGATTATTAATATGAACACGGCCTGAAGTGTATAATGCAAACTTCCCTCCCCTGACTTTGCGTCGCTAATGAAAATACACAATAGTTTTTGTCATCCTCTCAAGCAGAGAGAGGAGTTCTCATCAAACCCACACAGCGTCGGCTATTATCATATGAAACACGAAATGAGATTAAGCGACGGAATGATAGAGTCCCCCCTCTTTCGTTTTCGGAGGTAACACGTTTTCTATATCCGTAATTATTTGCCCCGGGGCTATGAGATGCTCTGTGATCCCCTTGTATTTTTATATGTACAATCTCTCTCTTCTTGTCTCGTTCTCAGTGTTATTTGGTTCTCATGTTCTACCCTCTTTGATTACTTCACCGAGACGCGATACATATTCTGGAATTTTTGAGTCCTGGAGTTTATGTTTTGCCATTTATTTTGTTCTTGTATTGTTATTTGTGATCTAGTAATCGGTAACCCTGTCTGTCGTAGAGGAAGTCCATTTGATTGTCTGACAAGGCGAAAGTAGTTGGAATTAAAATAAACTATGATAACATATCCTCGAATGTAACTGAAACATGGCATGCCACTACCGCAGACTTTTAAAAATATATGGCATACTGGTAGAGATTAACGTTCAACTCACTCATTTACGGATGTTGTGAATGAGATTAACGAAGGAGGGTTCGTAGGGGGGCGGGGAAGAAGGGGAGGCTTCACCCCCCCCCCTGGAGTAGCTTACCTGGCGATTATCATTTGCTGGTATCAACCCTCCCTCCTCGTACCCCCAGCCCAAGCGTTACTCAATGTACCAGCACTACAGGTCTATTAAATTATTGTTTGGAAGGTGTGGGTGCCGTATGGGGGCGTATGGAGTCCTAACGAGTCATTAAAAGTGGGGTAAGATAAAGAGGAGAAGGGAGTAGGGGATGTGAGAGGTTTTGAGGGAGGGAGGGAAGGTGGAGGAGGGGGCAGGGAGGAGGTGATGGGGATTCTTCGTTATCAACATTAAAATTCATAATTAAAAGCGTATTAGCCGTGTAGCTCCGCCCCAAGGGAGAGTATGCGAGGCTGATTACCACCACTTAGTGACCCTTGGCCAGGCCTTCCGTAGCTAGGATACACCCTCACGCACGCCCTAAAGCTTGCTGGCTCCCTTACTTCACCCTCGGCTACCCTCCGTCCTCCTCCCCCTATACCCTGCCTCCCAGCCCCCTTTTGAATGTTCTCCGTCATTCCCGAGGGATGTGTATATATATATATATGCGTGTGTGTGTGTGTGTGTGTTTGTGTGTATGTGCGTGAGAGAGAGAGAGAGAGAGAGAGCGAGAGAGAGAGAGAGAGAGAGAGAGAGAGAGAGAGAGAGAGAGAGAGAGAGAGAGAGAGAGAGAGAGAGAATACCCAGTGTTACAGTGGGAGATCACAGGCAGATAGATCAGGGTAACTCTTGGTGGCGCGCATGAGGTAGGCTATCATGTTGGGGCTCCCTCATAGTGCGTTTCATGTTGGAAAATTGTCAACCTCATACCTTGAAGGAGGCTACGGAATGAAAGTTCAGTCCTGTAGGAATACCACTATCGTTTCAGCATAGCAACCTTATGGAAGACAACATGATCCCATGATTCAAAGGAATATGAAGGCAGCAGTTATATTTTCACTCTTTCAATCTCGTATGTGTGCGTGCATGTTGTTCTTAAGTCTCTTCGCATTTTTTTGTCTTAGTTTCAAGTTTCATCATGGACGGTAAGTTTATATTTAGTTCTGCTGTGCATGTTAGCATTACGCATATTTATTACTGGCTGTGTTTGCCATATTTTAAGAATATTGCTTTTTGAAATGATTTTTGCCTTAGGTGTTTCTGGGTGGTGATGAGCATATTGCTATTGTTATTATTTTATTATTATTATTATTATTATTATTGTTATCATTATTATTATTGATATTGTTGTTCTTATTTTTTATTATCATTGTTGTTCTCATTGTTAATATGATTATTGATATAATAATGATAATGGTTATTATTATTATCATTATTATTATCATTATTATTATCATTATCATTTTTATTATTATTATTATCTTTATTATTATTATTGTTATTATTATCATCATCATTATTATCATTATTATTATTAATATTATTATTATCATTATCAATTATTATTATTATTATTATTGTTATTATTATTATTATTATTATTATTATTATTATTATTATTATTATTGTTATTATTATTATTGTTATTATTATTATTATTATCATTATCATCATCATCGTTATTATTTTTAAAATCATTATTATTATTATTGTCATTATTGTTACTGACGATATTATTAGCAGTAATGGTAATAATGGTCATAATAGTAAAGATAATAATACTGATAATGATGCTGATGATAATGATGGCTATGATAATAGCAATGATGATAATAATAATGGAAATGATGATAATGATAGTAATGATGGTAACAGTAATGATTATTATAATACTAATATTGATTATAGTAATAATGTTAATAGTAATGACAACTGCGATGATAATAGTGATAACAACAATAATGATAGTAACGATAATGGTAGTGATGATAATAATGATAATGATAATAATAATGACAACAACAACAACAATAAGGATAATAATGATAAATGTGGTGATGAAAGTAATAGTAATAATAATAATGATAATGATTATAGTAATGATAATGATATCAATGATAAAGATAATAGCAATGGCAATAATTATGATAATGATAATGTTAGTGATAATCACAATAGTAATTATGATAATGATAATAATTCTAATGATCATATTACTGTTTCTATTACGATCATCATCATGACAATTATTATCATTGCTGTTTTAATGTTTTTCTTTTTGCAAGTAGAAAGGGAAGCATAGTTACAACTAATGCACCATGATTAAAGGCATGCAAGACCATTTTAAAAATCAAAACCCAGCAAGAAAAAAGAAAAAAAAACTGCATCATTAATTTTTCTAATTTAATTTATTTTATTCATTTAAGTGTTTGTTTGTTTGTTTATTTGTTTTAATAATTTTGATTTTTGTTTTTATTTCAGCGTCCATGGTCACAGGTAAGCACAGGACCCAAAATCACTGCAAGTTAAAGTCTTTGTTATCGTTTCTGAACCTTTGTGAACCCTTAGTCATAGGTTCTGTCATCGTGGAACCCCTTCCCTCTCAGCATGCGGTTCTGTTTGCTTTGGAAATCTTGTGTCGCGTGTTTTTGTCACGGTCTCTTGTTGTTTTGACATGTTTTCCTTACATCACGTGACGGCCCATCCTCTGTGAATCATTGCGTTGATTAGTATTTAACCAACTTTTGAATGTAATTGCTGGAGAGAAGGTAAGATCCATTCTTAGATATTATGGTTCATTAATTTATCATTGTTATCATCGTTATCATTATTATTATCATTGATATTACTATTGTCATTATAGTAATGGTAATGGTAATAATAATGCTGCTGATGATAATGATGATAATGATAGTGATAATTATTGTTATTTTTTATGTATATTTGTAAAGTGCCGTGCAATGTTGGCCATACGTCTGTGCAGCAAAAAAGTTCTTATTTGTCAAACTCTAAGGAATCCATTCATGAATTATGTCCCGAACTTTGTATTTTGTACATCGATAAGTTGTAGGTTGTAGGTTGTACGTTGTTAAAAGGTGTGAGGTGGACATTCCTTTGTCCTATATTCGGTTGTAAACATGCCATATGTTTTTTTTTTTTCATTTCTTATCTTCACTATCTGTATATTTTTCTCTCATTCTTCCATTCGTACTTTTTACTCTCTCCTGTTTCTTTAAATTCTTTAAATATATTTCTAATTCCCTTTCGCTTTGCAACAGTCTCTTTTCATTCTTTATTCTTTATATATCCCCCCATTCTCTCTCTCTCTCTCTCTTTCTCTCTCCCTCCCTCCCTCCCTCCATACCCCCCCCCCTTTATGCATAATTCCTAGCGCCTTCAGCACACCGAGTGGAATTATTACCGTCCGTATCGATGTTATTGTAAGAATTGATTAGCTGAAAAATCACGTCGGGGATACGTCGTCCGCCGGTGATACATGAGCACATATGGCGCTTATTTCTTACATAAAAGCAGTCATAAATATTGATAAGTCGTCCTCCCCCCCCCCCTCTTCTCTCCGTGGCACACCCTCCCCCCTCTCTTTATACTTCTCTCTCCTTCTCCCCCCTGCCTTACTCTTCCCCCCCCCCCTTCCCCTTCCCCCACGCGCCTTGTAAGCTTACCTGGCATTGCGTCTGATTTACGTCTGTTCTCACTCCGTCACACTTATTCTCCCTTCCCGCACCCTTCCCTTCCGGGCAACCCTTTCAAGCCCTCGCTCCTCCCTCGGCTGTTCTTTCGTCGCGTCACGTTCTCGTTCTTACGTGCTTTCGCTCACGTGTTCGAGTCTGCGTTCTTTCGTACTCGGCTTTGCAACCCTTATGATATGCTGTTTCGTCGCTCGCGCTTTTCGTATGGAGGGCGTTCATTCTCTTCGTTCTTAACGGAAAAAAACAACAGCAACGAAATTGCGAAATAACAGCAACAACGACGACAACAAGATCGCTCTACAGAACATTAGTAATAATAACAATAACAACACGAGTAACAACAATGGCAACGTCCACTGTACACCGTTTCCTCTTTATATATTTTCGCTCCTTCATAAGCTGCCACAGGGGACGTTCAAACTCTTTTGTTCATTCATCTTTCACCCACACTTTTTTATCACACTATATCTCCCCCCCCCCTTCACCCTTACACACTCTGCTCATTTGCATACACCTGTACTAACACCCTCGCGTTTTCGTCCATTGACACTTGGTTCCACGTCCTCTGTAAGTTACTTCTACTTGGTATGTGCGCGTGTGTCGTTATGTGTACGTGTGCTTGATTGCAATCGAGGAGGGTCGTGGCAGGTCGTGGGAACTCATGACAGGTCGTGGCGAGTCGTGGCAGGTGGACTGGTGTCAGGGTAAGGTTGGGAGGGGGGGGGGAAGCAGGGAGGAGCTTGGTGGGAGAAAGGATTCTGTCTTAGTCTCTCCTTTTCTGTTTTTACACGTCTCGTCTTTCTTTTTGTCTTTCCCCCTCTGTGTCTTAGTTTCTTTCTCCCTTTCTCTCTCCACTAGCCTCACCCTCTCTCTCTCTCTCTCTCTCTCTCTCTCTCTCTCTCTCTCTCTCTCTCTCTCTCTCTCTCTCTCTCTTTCTCTTTCTCTTGCCACGTCAGAATGAAAGGAAAGGATCAGCAGTTCATTTTCCAGTCTAGAATGTGCGGACGGGAGAAAATGGTAATAAATTGAAGGTTGTTTGAGAGTTGCGTGCGGGGAGAACGTGGGTGGGGGTAAAGGGGGTTAGGGGGTGTTGGAGAGGGAGGGGGAGGGGAAGGGGGGAGAAGAGGGAGAAGGAGGGGGGGCGCGAGCCAGTCAAAATCGTGTGTTCATACCACAGTGCAATGATAAGTGCCGGGTTGTGCAATAAGAGTGGGTTGCTTTTTGCATTGTGCCCATTGACAAGCGAGGGCCGTGTGTGTGTGAGGGGCGGCGGAGGGGGCGGCCGGTGGGGAGGGGTAAGAGGGGTAAGAGGGTGGAGGGAAGGGGGAGATGCGGGGTGGGGGGAGGGTGGATGGCAGAGAGGGAATAAAAGAATAAGAAGAAGGGAAAGGCAGAGGGCGATATAGAGGTGTGGTGAAAAATGTGTAGGGGAGAGAAAGAGACGGTAAGGAGAAGAAGGAGAGAGAGAGAGAGAGAGAGAGAGAGAGAGAGAGAGAGAGAGAGAGAGAGAGAGAGAGAGAGAGAGAGAGAGAGAGAGAGAGATGAAGAAGGTAAGTGAAGAAATGAAATTGGAGAAGGGAAAGAAGAGACGGTAAAAGAAGGAACAAAGAAAGGAAGAGAATTGGAGGGAAGGAAAGATAGTGGAGAGGGAATGGAATAGAAAGAAGAAGAAGAACAACAACAAGGAAAAGAATAAGAAGAAAGAAAGAAAAAAAAAAGAAGAAAAAAAAAAAAAAAGAGCTGAAGAATTGATCTGTTTATTACGATCAGTCCATCACCCAGAGTTGAATGTCGGGTTGAGCGCACTGTGATTGCAAGATGAATTATGTTGCCTCGCGTTTTATGCCGGATGATGGTTGACAAATGCAAGGCGGTTGTTTGATATCGTCAGATGGAAAGTAGATAAGAGGCTGGAAGTAATAGATGCGTAAGCGGGGGTGGCGGCGGGGGGAGGGTGAGGGGAAGGAGGGGAGGAAGGGAAGGGACAAAGGAAGGGGAGAAGGGAAGGGACAAAGTAGGGACGTTTAGAGACAGAGCACAGCGTGGCCTTTGCGCCTCTACTGTCACGGGGAATATCCACGGTGAATAAGAATACGAGCCGGTGTCTTCCCTTACCCCTCTTCCCGACTCCCCCTCTTGTATTTCTTTCCCCTTCCGTCTCCCACCCTTTTTGTTTCTCCTCCTCCCACTCCCACTCCCACCCTTCTCCCCCTCCCATCTCCCTACTTTTCCCCTCTATCTGTTCCTTCTTCCATGCATAATTTTATAAACCCCTTTTCCTTCCCTTCGTCGGGACAGCTTCCCTCTCCCCTCGCCGTCCACTCTTCGGGTCTTCAGAGAAAACGGAGTTGATTTCAGGGCTTACTATGCGAACTTGGTTATATTTCCTAGTTCTTAACGTTTCATCGTTGACCTTGTCCATGTCAGAGCAATTATGGTAAAAATGGATGCATATTTAGAAAAAAACAACAACAAAATAATGACAGCAACAAGTTATATTAAGCACAACAATGAAGATGGTTTAGTTTGTATCGTTAAGTCAATTCGTGTGGAAGAGAGTCGTCATTACAAGGTAATAGCTGTGTCCCTGCGGCGTTAACGTTTCTGTTTGTGAGTTCTTGTATGTGTGTGTGTCTGTGTGCGAAAGAGAGAGAGAGAGAGAGAGAGAGAGAGAGAGAGAGAGAGAGAGAGAGAGAGAGAGAGAGAGAGAGAGAGAGAGAGAGAGAGAGAGAGAGAAAGAGAGAGAAGGAGGGAGAGTAAAGACAATTTGGCAGAGATAGGAAAGAGGGTAGATAGACAGAAAGAGAAAGAGAAAATTGCAGGCAGATATACAAACTGGCAATCAGATAAACAGACAGACAGGGGGACAAGCACGTAGATAGACAAACTAACCGGCAGGCAGGCAGGCAAGCAGGCAGGCAGCCAGCCATCCAGCCAGGAAGCCA
>BOPN01000166.1:90000-92500 GCA_017312705.2 Penaeus japonicus
CGGTCACGGGCGGCCGCGCAGGGTTTAGGGCTAAATATTTCATAACAAAATGCACCTCATGTTTGCTCCTGGTACTGACGCTAACAGGGGAGGGGGGAAGTGGCAAGGGGAAATAGGGGAGGGGGAAGGGGGGAGGAAGAAGGAAGGTGAGTAGGAAGAGTAAGAGGAAAAGGGGAGGGGACTGGGAGAAGGTAGGGGGGGGAGGAGGGTTGGGGAGGGGAGTAGGAGGAAGTAAGAGGGTTGGAGGAGAAGGAAGAGGAGGAGGAAGAGGGGACGGTGTGAGACGGTATTTTGATTCCTTTTATTCTCCCGCTCTTCTCTCTCTTTTCTTCTTCCACCCCCCTCTCTCTCTCTCTCTCTCTCTCTCTCTCTCTCTCTCTCTCAATCTCTCTCTCTCTCTTTCTCTCTCTCTCTCTCGATAAAGGAGAGAAAGCTAGAGAGAAAGAATGAAAGAGCAATCCCGGAAGCCCCCCCCCCTCCCCGTCCCCCCGCCCCCCCACAAAGCCAGAGCGTGGAGAGCGGCTTGTGAGGCGCGTGTGTGAACTTGCCGTTATGTTCTGTGTTTTCTAATTTGCCAGCTTGTATGTCGCAGTTCTGAGCAAATTGACTTCTGCCATTACCTGCTCTTTGTCGGGGCCGCCCCACTTCGCCAAGGGGGCGGGGAGAGGGGGTTAAGGGGTGGGGGCTCTCCCTTTCTCTCTTTTGGATCTACCGCACTTCTACCACACTTGTCTACTTCTACCACACTTGTCTTCTAACCACTGCGCCCAGGTAGTCGTACTATATTTCAGTTCCTTGACCGCGATTGATACTAAGCCGAGATATTCGTCTAAGCTTTGGCATTTCCTTCATGTTGCCTTCCGCTTCTGATGAATGTGTCTACCACACTTCTGTCAGATTCCTACCACTCGTCTGCCGCTTTCTCACTACCCTCTTGCCACATTCCTACTCCCTTCTAACTACATTCCTACCACCATCTAACCGCATTCCTTCTATATTCTAACCATTCCTATCATGCCCTTACCACAGTCATACCACCTTTAACCACAGTCATACCACCTTCTAACCACATACCTACCACATTCCTACCACCTTCTAACCACATTCCTACCACACCCCTTCCATCATCTTACCACTCTACTACCACTCTTCTATTACTCTCCAACCACGTTTTTCTACCACAGTTATGTTACGCCTTTTCTGCTACACTCCTCTCGGATAGCGCCTTTTTAGCGAGATTGCGCTAATTACATGTCAGTGATCTTGTTGTCGCCCTTATTGCTCTTAATGAGTGATTAGTCGGGATTGGGAAGATGTCGCGAACCTCGTGCGTTGTGTGTGTGTGTGTGTGTGTGTGTGTGTGTGTGTGTGTGTGTGAGTGAGAGAGAGAGAGAGAGAGAGAGAGAGAGAGAGAGAGAGAGAGAGAGAGAGAGAGAGAGAGAGAGAGAGAGAGAGAGAGAGAGAGAGAGAGAGAGAAATAAAAAGAAACAAAGAAACAAAATAGACCAGTAAAAGAAAGAAAGAAATAAAGAAAGAAAAAAAATAAAAAAGAAAGATAACGACTAGACATTAATTAGTCCGCTTTCCCTCTTAATGCAGTGTTATGGAGCTGCCGAAAGTGCCTCTCAATTGTTTTGTTGTTGTTGTTATGGTTTCTTGTGTTGTGGTTATTTGTCGCTCATGTTTTTTTTTTGTTGTCATTTCTTTCTATATCTTCTGTTTTTTCTTCTCTCTCTCTCTCTCTCTCTCTCTCTCTCTCTCTCTCTCTCTCTCTCTCTCTCTCTCTCTCTCTCTCTCTCTCTCTCTCTCTCTCTCTCTCTCTCTCCCCCTCCCTCCTTCTCCCTCCCTCCCTCTCCCCCTCCCTCCCTTCCTCTCCCCCTCCCCCCACCCCTCTCCTTCACCCTCTCCCTCCTCCCTCTTCCCACCCACTCCCTCCTCCTCCCTCCCTCCCTCCCTCCCTCCCTCCCTCTCCCTCTCCCTCCCTCTTCCTCCCTCTCCGAGCATTTAACGTCTCTCGGCATTGATCCGTGCTTCATGCGACAATTTAACCACTTAATTATAGACTTGAAGGGCTGCTCCGGCGATCCGCGGGATTTTTCACCTAAATTTTCTTGGCTCGGGCATTGTCGAAGGGATTTTTTCTTGTTGTTTGTGTGGCTGTTGTCGGAGATGGTGATAATGCGGTTGCTGTTTGCGACTTTTGTGATTTTGTGATTTTTTTTTTTATGTTGTTTTCAATGTTCTTCTTCTTCCCTATCCTTCTCTTCCTCATTCTGCTTCTCCTTCTTCTCCTTCTCCTTCTCCTTCTCCTTCTCCTTCTCCTTCTCCTTCTCCTTCTCCTTCTCCTTCTCCTTCTCCTTCTCCAACTCCTCCTCCTCCTCCTCCTCCTGAAAAAGGAAGAGGGGTATAGAGGGAGAAGTAGGAGGCAATGAAAGGAAAGAAGGAAGAAGAGAAGAACGGGAACTGGAAGGGGGAGAGGGAGGGGAAGGGGGAGGGGAAG
>BOPN01000166.1:110000-117500 GCA_017312705.2 Penaeus japonicus
TGAAGCCGCGACCCCCGCCACCTTCAGCTCCTAATTAGTTTGTCGACTCTGATGTGCATCTCCGTCTGTCTGTCTGTCTGTCTGTCTGTCTGTCCGTCTGTCTGCCTGCTTGTCTTGATGCCTGGCTGTCTTGGTGTCTGTGTGAATGGATTGCTGGTTGGCTGGCTGTCTGTCGTGCTGGTTGGCTGTCGGTGACTTCTGTCTGTCTAGATGTCTTCTCTCTTATGTCTTGATGGCTGGCTATCTGTTTTGATTTTGGCTGTCTAGACGTTTGTTTGTCTGTAGGGATGGGTGTCTGTTTGGCTGCTTGTCTCTTTTGCTGCCTGTCTGTATGTACTGTGGTTCGTATGCCTTACTACGCGTAATGCTACTACATATAATGGTAATAGTAGGAGTTATGGTAATGACGATGATAATAAAAATAAGCCTAGTCCTGTGTACAATTCAGTGAGCGAGTCTGCGCTTAAAGGAGGGCCATTTGGGTTACATTAATGGCCCTCTCAGATGCCACCTTTCTCTCTCTCTCTCTCTCTCTCTCTCTCTCTCTCTCTCTCTCTCTCTCTCTCTCTCTCTCTCTCTCTCTCTCTCTCTCTCACTCGTTTGCTCTTTCGCCACCTGCCTTAATGGCCGACGTTTGTGCCTTGACCTTACTTTGTGGGACTGGAATTGATTTGTTTTCTTTTTTATGTTGGTTTGGTTTTCTCAGCCTCTGTCTCTCTTTCTTCTCTCTCTCTCTTTCTCTCTCTCTCTCTCTCTCTCTCTCTCTCTCTCTCTCTCTCTCTCTCCCTCTCCCTCTCCCTCTCCCTCTCTCTCTCTCTCTCTCTCTCTCTCTCTCTCTCCCTCCCCTCTCTCTCCCTCTCTCTCTCTCTCTCTCTCTCTCTCTCTCTCTCTCTCTCTCTCTCTCTCTCTCTCTCTCTCTCTCTCTCTCTCTCTCTCTCTCTCTCTCTCTCTCTCTCTTTCTCTCTCTCTCTCTCTCTCTCTCTCTCTCTCTTTCTCTCTCTCTCTCTCTCTCTCTCTCTCTCTCTCTCTCTCTCTCTCTCTCTCTCTCTCTCTCTCTCTCTCTCTCTCTCTCTCTGCCCCTCTCTCTCCTCTTCTCTCTATAATTGCTAGTCGGTCGCCCTTGAGTAAAAAAATACAGCAATACAACAAAAACACAGGAAACGAAATACAGTAGACAAAAAGGCCAGCCATCCACCAAGGCTCATTTTAAGGGGAAAAATTTAAGTGGTGACTTTTGTTGACACCGCGACACCCTCTCCATCCCTCCCCCTTTCCCCCTCCCCTTTCCCCTCGCCCCTCCCCTCTGCCCTCCTGCCAGCCAGGCTGAGAACCTTACAGCTGCCCTGCCACCCGCCCACCCGACCCACCCGACCCACCGCTACCGCCCACCCGAGTCTTCACGGCGGCGTTCGCGGGTTCCGATCTGCTCGCCCTCGCGCTACCCACATGCACGTTTATGTGTGTGTGTGTGTGTGTGTGTGTGTGTGTGTGTGTGTGTGTGTGTGTGTGTGTGTGTGTGTGTGCGTGCGTGCATATGCGTGTGCATGTTTGTACATCTATAGATACACATATAAACATCCGTGCACAAGCCAAGCACAAGCAGTCACACACTCGGAGGGGAAGCTGCTTCGGCGTCGGGACGGCCTGAGGGTTCTTTCTAGCCCGCGGGTGCACTCCTCACCCCTTGATCCCCCTCTCCCCTCTCTCCCTTCTCCCCTCCCCGTCCTCCCTTAGCCCCTCCTGAGCCCCTAGCCCCGCCGCTCCCTAGTCCCCTAGCCGCGTCCATCCCCCTCTACCCCTATCCAGTCCTGGGTCTGCCTACTTTGCATATTCTAGACAACAAAACTGAATCAGCCAATCCACGGGTCTTTTGTCTTAGAGGGGGTGGGGGAGGAAGGGGGGAGGAGGGAGCGACCCAAGCAGCTAGGCCTTCTTACGTTGGGGGGTGGGGGGGCGTCCTCTCTCTCTCTCTCTCTCTCTCTCTCTCTCTCTCTCTCTCTCTCTCTCTCTCTCTCTCTCTCTCTCTCTCTCTCTCTCTCTATCTCTATCTCTCTCTCTCTCTCTCTCTCATTTCTCTCTCCTTTCTCTCTCTCTCTCTCTCTCTTTCTCTCTTCTCTCTCTCTCTCTCTCTCTCTCTCTCTCTCTCTCTCTCTCTCTCTCTCTCTCTCTCTCTCTCTCTCTCTCTCTCTCTCTCTCTCTCTCTCGTTCTTGTTTTCCTGTCAAGTATGGTGACAGCGACGGTGATTTAAGGCGATAGTGAATTGTTGGTGTCGTTAATATGAACGGAAGAGGGGGGGGGGCAACGTCCAGGACAACTGAGGTCATAATGATGTCAGTTACATGTGAATAATTATTAATAATCATCGACAGCGGAGGCATTGGAAACGACATCCATCATATTTCCACCCTATTTTTTATCGACCGGAGTGCCGCTGTTATTATCTCTAATGGGCCCACGCCGTTAGAAATAACATCCAGGAAATGTTATTCTCTGTCACAATCTGTTACGCTGGTATCTCATGAAACCTCATGACACCTTGCCTGGTGAGTTATTTATGATATCATGACCAATCCCTGTTATTATGTCACACCTGGCCTGTCATGGGACCTCGACGCTGTTGCTGCTGTTGTTTATGTTCTACATAAACATGTGCTTATATATACAAAATATATATTATTAATATCATATATATATATATATATATATATATATATATATATATATATATATATATATATTTACATATATATACATATACATATACATATACATGTATATGTATATGTATTTACACACACAAACACACACACACACGGAATTATATATTATATATATATATATATATATATATATATATGTATATGTATATATATATATATATATATATATATATATATATATATATATATATATATATATATATATATATATATATATATGTGTGTGTGTGTGTGTGTGTGTGTGTGTGTGTGTGTGTGTGTGTGTGTGTGTGTGTGTGTGTATTCATGTATGTATGTATGCATGTATGTGCGTGTGTGTACGTGCGTATAAATGTGTATCTCCAAGAGCCATAAACCCGAGATTCGTATACCAAAGATGCGACCGACACGGTAGGCCTCTCTCTCTCTCTCTCTCTCTCTAGCCATTCATTCATTTTCTCTTCCTCCTAATTCACAGGTTAATTGTTCCATGCCATCAGGTCTAGTCAGGGAGGTGGGCCCATAGGGATAAGGAGGGGTGGCTGGGGGTTATGAGGGGTATGGGGGGGGGGCAAGGAGAGATAGGGGATAGAGGGATAGTGAGGGGGGGGGGTGGGTCGAAAAGCACAGCGTCCGCACACTAAAACACATTCCCACTGACAGATTTTGTGTTACGGGGAATAAGTTGATTATGTGACGATTAGTTCTTGTTTTCTATTTATTTTTTTTTCTAGGGGTGACTACTGTGAATTGTGGTCGAACGGGTTAGGGGGTTCGGATGTAATTCTCTTGATTTTTTAATGCTATTTAAACGCCGGGATATGTGACAGGTACGTGTTTGTGTTTGGGAGTATATGTGAATGAATATGCATGGAAATGTGTATGCATATATGTTATGTATGTGTGCATGGTATGTATGTATGCACTTTTATACATAAATGCATAAACATTTATTTGTCTATTGCATCCCTATTCCCCTGCCCCTCCACCCCTTATCCTTCTATTCCTTTCCCTACTCCCTCCCTCCCTCCCTCCCTCCCTCCCTCCCTCCCGTTGGACATATTATCGGAATTATCAGATTGGCAATACTTACGGATCGGACATGATTACTGGATATTTAGTCGTGCCATAAAGGCGACTGGGTCATTTAGGCGTCACATTAAGACCGCCCTTATGCACGACAGATGACCTACGGCTATATCGACGCTCGCCGCAACTGCTTTGTTTTTTCGATGTCAAACCTTTTTATTTTTTTTTATTCTCCCCTCATTGAAATATGGACTTTATTGACACCTTTTGCTACAGCGACATAACACACACGTGCTTTCGAGGTGTAAGCTGTAGTCTACCCTGTAGAGAGTGTGTAGTGTTGTAGCTTATGCTTTTGTGTTTTCTTGTGTAAGGCGAAAGGGTTGAGAGAGAGAGAGAGAGAGAGAGAGAGAGAGAGAGAGAGAGAGAGAGCGAGAGAGAGAGAGAGAGAGCGCGAGAGAGAGAGAGAGAGAGAGAGAGAGAGAGAGAGAGAGAGAGAGAGAGAGAGAGAGAGAGAGAGAGAGAGAGAGAGAGAGAGAGAGAGCAAATGGGAGTGCCCATAACTCCATGGCCGGTTACAGACCATGATTACGCGTGCCGTCCCCCCCCCCCCAGCGCACACCCCGACTTCTGACACATGAAAAATGACCAAAACAGCGGGCTCCGTAGGCGTGCAAGTAGGTAGGCTCGTGATTTAGCCGCGAGGAATTCCAGGGAAGCGGCGATATTGCGATATTGTCGCGGCGTTGAACCTGCCTGGCGAGTGTCAAGATTTCAACGCTGTGCATAGGGCATGAGGAAAAGTATTGAGATCATTTCAAATGCATGCATACTCAACTGACATGTATATATAACTATACATGCATATACACATAAAAGATCCCCGATTAATGGGCTATGCAAATGAACTATATCAACTTTCACTACCAATGAAATGTTCTCTACCGCGCCATTATCCAAGCAAGATCACCGCCATGAATTGCAGTAGTTCAAATCAGCAGAATGAATCTCACTGACGGACTCAACATGTGCCGGTATTGAGAAGGAGTTCCCGGCAGACTTCCAAAGTAAAAGAACGAATAATCCCAAGCCGTGAATATAAAGAGGAAAGAAAGAGAGTTGGACGTCATTATAAGTGAAGGATAAGTGTTGTTGACGGAAGCTCACCATGGCAACGTCTGTCATCCTAACGCGCGGCTGGACTTAACAGCGCCTCCGCTTTGCTACTACACTCTGTTACGATACACTTGGGGGGGAGGGGAGGAGGGGAGAAGGGGAGGAGGGGAGGAGGGGAGAGGGGGAGAAGGAGGGCTATGGGAAAGGTGATAAGGTGCAAGGGAGCTTCTGTTATGCACATGCAAACACCGTCTGCATCAGCGTGCATGATTCAACTCTAGCATGTGAATAGAGAAGGCGGTTTTCCTTCGCGTTATGTCTTGCAGTCTAAGAATTGGCACCGGTTGCACAGTGGCATAACTATATTTGATGTTTCTTTCCTCTGCATCAGCTAAGTTGTGCAATGATCCTCGAGGAGACCACTTAAGTGTGTGTGTTTATAGATCAACAGAGCGGTATGAACATCATGTAAAGGATAAATTGGTCTTATCAGATTTGCTTTACGTGTGGTGGTAGGAAGCATTAGATACGGCATACAATGTAAAGCATAAGATGTATTATCTTTAGATCAGTTATGTGATTTACTATTATCTATATATCTACCTATATATGTATGTGTATATGTATATATATATATATATATATATATATATATATATATATATATATATATATATATATATATATGTGTGTGTGTGTGTGTGTGTGTATGTGTGTGTGTGTATGTGTGTGTGTATGTGTATGTGTGTGTGTGTGTGTGTATGGACACTAACTCAAATGTAGATGAAACGTTTTCAAGGAATGACTAGGAAAAGGATTCTGAATGTAGTGATATCAGAAATCGCGATGAATGTCAAAGGAAAATATTTATCTCCGGAGGACAAGCAGGACGTAATAAGGACACTAGCGACGGAGCAACGTGACGGCGACGGCGAAAGGAAGGCCGCTAGCGGTTGACAGCGGCGGTAGCGGATGGCGGCGTAGCGGGGAGAGGCGCGAGCGAGGAGAATGGCCCCGGGAAATATATTTTGCAGTGGATTTGGGATAAGGAAGACGGATTGTATATTAAAAGTAAACACATGAAATTATTCCTCGCTCCGGAACATCGATCCTGGGAAACTATGGCGGGGTTGGTGGGGTGGGGGTGGGGGGGGGGGGTCGAAAGGAGGGAAGGGAGAGGAAGAGGGTCTCTTGGGTATACCTTGGGTGGTCAGAGGATGTCCAAGATGTGTGTGTGTGTGTGTGTGTGTGTGTGTGTGTGTGTATGTTTTGGTATACGTGCGTGCGTTTGTACATTATGACCTTCACATCCTGTTTCCGTGATTCAGTTCATCAGTTCTTTTCGTTACAAGAATTGCCAGAAACGCTGACTTACAACATTAGCTTAGCATGGCTTTTACATAGATGTTTTACAAGGTTACGTCGGGGATGTGACAGGGGACTGACAGTGAGAACCGCAAGGCATATGCCAGAGCCCTTAAACACTCAGACGAGTGACAGGCAGCCGAGATTGGCACATGCCCGGTCACCATCACTAAAACTTCGAAAAATGTCATGACCTGGTGAATAATTCAAGGAATGCCAAAGTTGAAACACTAATAATACCGAATGTGGGAGTGTAACCTCGGCTACTCTGGCTCGAGGATGAGGTTGGGCGACCGAGCGCTCAAGCTTGTGAACTGGCCAGAGGAGGGTCAATAACGCTGCTTTATTTATGTATATCTATCTATGTATTTTTCATCACCGCAAGATGACGAAAGAGATTGAAAATTGTTGCAGATTATACGTGGTCGTTTTGTTCTGTGCAACACACACCCGTAACACTCATTATCAAATCTTGCGTCTATCGTTGTAAAAAAATATATAAATATTTGTCTACTTAATTAAAAGTGACAATTTTTCCTCATCATATCTGCCATACATGTAGATAAATGACCACAGACCATTTCTATATACCATTTTCCTGATTTCTAACTGATTATCACACCCTATATATGAGAGAGAGAGAGAGAGAGAGAGAGAGAGAGAGAGAGAGAGAGAGAGAGAGAGAGAGAGAGAGAGAAAACGAAAGGATTGTATGTATATGTTTTATTTTTGGATAACTTCGTCTTCGTAAATAATGATACAGATTGCACAAGGCATGTTTAGTCACGATCCCCCCAGAAGCTGTATTGTTGTCCTGAGATGCGATATAATAAACGCAACTCCCACAACCCCCCCCCCCCCCCCCCCCTCTCCCCCCCCCCCCCCCCCCCCCCCCCCCCCCCCTTCCACCGTGTCCACCCCACCCACTTACGCAGGACTGGCACTGGCACTCGGACGCAGTGCCAGGGAGGCCATTAGTGCCCCCTCTCCCCCCCACACAACATCATTGTCACTCGAGTAAAATAACATCATAAAAATTTCGCCAACCACTTAGCTCGCTCAAGAGGGGGTGTCCGCGGCGGCCCGGCTTGTTAGCCAAGAGGGGTATGTGTTAGATTAATCCTTATTCTATGGCGACATAAGGGTGGGGTTGGGTATAAAGGGGGAAGAGGGAGGAGGGTTGAGGCGGGAGGGAAAGGGAGGGGAAGGAATGGAGAGGGGAAAGGAAGGAATAGGAGAGAAGGAGGGGGGGGGGGGGGAGAAAGGGGAGGGGGAGGGGGGCCGATGTGG
>BOPN01000166.1:122500-133887 GCA_017312705.2 Penaeus japonicus
TGTCAAGTAATAATAGATATAGAACTCAAATTGTGAGACCAAATTGCAGTTGAACGATGTTGCAAGTGAGAGGAAGATCTCTATTCCACCAATAATTGTTATGATAATACACGGCTAGTTTATATAAGAATCCTTCAAAAGTAACAAGAATCGTAACGACCGATGTCCCAATCTATCATAAATATGATCTCAGGCGTGCTGGTAACGCTCGTGGACATAACAAACCATCCATTAATTAACGACTGCAACTAATTACTTTCATAACTGTGATGATCAATGGAAAAAAGATATCAGCGGCTCTCCTCCCGCCGAATGTCTCTTCCGCCGCGGCCATCGCCAAAGCCATCGGCGCTGGTTCCGTCAGCGCGATCATCGGTTTCCTCGCCGCCGCCGGCAAATTCGTGCTTTCGCTCTGAAGGCACAGGATAAACAATATTCTCTCGAGTCGAAAGGAGTTGGTGATAGAGAGGAGAGAAGAGCAATAATCGGGGAAACAGAAGGCTGATCGAGATGAGTTTTTCGTAATGATGGTGGCTGTTATCGTTGTCATTGAGATGATGAGGAAGTGAATGGGGATAAAGATTATATCACATTGAGCTTATATTAATGATATTACATACCAGTAAATCTAATACTGAAGATAAAGCAAGTGATAAGAACAAGGCCTGTTAAAGAGTTAAGGGAGAAGACGCAAATGTGACTTACGGCAAAGCCGCCACAAGAAGTGCACCGGCAAAGTTGGCGTCGTCGGCAGCGGTAGCGCCATCGGGAGCGTCGGTAGCGGCGGAGGCGGCGGCGGCGGCAGTGGCAGCAGGAGCGGCGACGGCGGGTGAAGCAGCTTCAGCAATGTGTGCAATTAGAAGCAATTAACAGTATTAGCCGCGAGGAAATACGGCCTGGGAAGGGTGCGGGGCTGGCAGGGGTCCCGCCTCACCGATAGCGGAGTTAATGCGACGCCCGGACACGCTGGAGCGGGCGCGCGAGTTATCGTTATAGGCAAAAACTTCATTTAACTAATTTTCCAGCGCGAGTCCCAAGGTGGAGCTCCTTCGGGGCGTAAATGCGTCTCGCCGCTAATTACCTGAGCAGAGTAATTGAGCACAAGACATTACCTGGAGAAGGTGCTTGAGGAACAGGCTAGAGGGGAGGTCGAGCGTTAGAGGAGGAAGCAACAGGGAGGGAATGGAACGAAGAGGGAGAGGGAAGGGAAGAGGAACGAAAGTGGGAGAAGGAAAGGCGAAGGAGTGGAGTGATAAGGGCATTGGACGAAAAGGAAGACATCAAGATGGAGAAAACACACATAATGAAGAGGCGTCGATGAGAAATGAGGCTAAAGGAGAAAAAAAAGAAGATCGGCAAAGGAAGAGAGTAAAGGAAAGGATGAGAGGAGAGAGAAAAGAGCGATAAACCCAAAGAAAAAGAAGAGGAGGAGGTGAGCGAAGGGGAGAAGGGGAGGACACATTAAAGATATGCCCATCCCTTTGCCTCGTTAATTGCCCTGGCTTCAGTGTATTTATTGAAGGCCTTTTAGTTGATGGTGTTTGGGCGGGGGGACTTTTTTAAATGCCATTACCCTGATGGTGATATATAAACGGCTTGCCGGCTTGCCTCGCCAGCTGATTTGCGCCCATTTGCTTATTTGTTTGTTTATTTGATTAGTCTTTCTTTGTTTTCCGATCGGGGTTTCTTTATAGTCCTCTCCGGCTTCGTCTTGAGTGTTTGCGGTTTCTCTCTCTCTCTCTCTCTGTCTCTCTCTGTAGTATATATATATATATATATATATATATATATATATATATATATATATATATATATATATATATATATATATGTAATATATATGTATATATATATATATATATATATATATATATATATATATATATATATATATATATATATATATATATATATAATATGTATATATATATAATATATATATATATATCCTGCACACGCACGCTCATGTAGAAAATCAGTAAATACTTGGACACATACGAAAATTGAAGCAGAGCTTAAATGTTGAAGTGGGAAGCAAAGCTGCACACACTAATAGAAAACAAACACTGGACGTGTGTAATATATATATGTATATATATGTATATATACATATGCATATATACATATATGTGTGTGTGTGTGTATGTATGTATGTATGTATGTATGTATATGTGTGGGTATTCATATATGTTTCTCTTTCTTGTCACCTTCTTGTGTCATCTTGATCTTCAATCCCTCTTCTATCATTCATAGCTAGCCTTGTGTTCACCTTTGTTCACGTGGCGCGTCTTTGAACACGAAAAGTCTACGGGTTTCTTTTCAGTTTTCAGTGTTTCACTCGTACTTGGGATTAGAGATTTGTGAATATTTTTTTTAACGCATTTTCCCTTGCTTGCCATCAGATTACCAGTGACTGATTCAGCCTCGTTCTTAAGACCGATAGATCTCACTGTTAAAACTTTGTATGTTTTTGTTTATGTTTAATCATATGCCATTGATTGAAGTGTTCCAACAATGCTTTGACCTATGTGATCGTCTGGGTTTTATTGAATTATTGTTTTATTTCATTTTCCCGGAGATTAAAGAATGTCCTTATGCTCATCCTTGATGCGTCTGGAAGTTGCGTTTATCTTAAGACTGTTTTTTCTTTCGTGTATTGGTATGATTTCGTTATTTTTTTTATTTGCAGAAGATGACAGACGTTTTTGATGTCGTACATACCGTTATTATTTTTTCATGAGGAATTGATTGGGTGTTTCAAGAGATTTCAGTATTCAAGGAAAAATATGTTATTTCTTTCTTCTTTAAAAAACTTTTATTTATCAATTATTCGCAAGAATCAGTCTAGCCTTTCAGACTTTCTCGTCACATTTAAGGTGTCGATTCCCATGATGATTATGCAAATGTCCGTGAGAACAGGATGGAAATACCACGTTTTTCCTCTCCAGTAAATTGGTGAATGTCAACATCATGCTTTGTGCTTCCTGATTTTTACACAATATGTTTTTTTTTTTTTATGGAACAAGAGATAGGTCTATATTCCCTCTTTAAAAACATGATATCTTGATGATGATTTATATGTCTGTACATTACCCAAATGAAATTTATTCCGATCGAACAGAGATCTGCTTCTAAAATGATAACCAAGAGCCAGTGTGTTTTGACAAGTAATGAGATACGATCAAGTCCTTAATGGGGGGAGACCTCCCGAGGGAATATTGTTCTTGAAATATGCTTTTGTTTGACGTTTTAAGAAAAATTGCCATTTCTAATAAGCCTATCGTAAATAAAGATTTGTCCTCTAAAAGAACTACACTTGATGATTAATCAAGACGTAAATTACATTAGATGTTTATATATATATGTATGTTTTATCCTTTTCGTCCCCATTATTCGTTCAAACTCCCCATTTCCCCGAGAACCCCCTCATAATCACCTAGGAACATACATCCCTACTGAACTTCTGTCTTCACTCCTGTCCTCACCCTTTCCCTTCCCTTTCCTTCCCTTTCCTCCCCTTCATACCCCTTCCCTCCCCTCTCCTTCTATTCCCTTCCCTTCCCTCCCCTCCCCTTCCCCTACGTTGTTCTCATCATCCCCATATCCCTCCTTCTCTCCTCTTTCGAAAAGGGGGACCCTTCCTCTCCCCCCCTCCCCCCCGTAAAGCCGGGTCTAATATACACCTCTGGAGTTTGGACACTTGGACCTTCCAGCATCACCATTAATATTACCGTTAGCACAACTTTCCCCATGAAAGAAAATGAAAAAAATGAAGGAAGGAGTTGAGTGGATGTGGAGGATATGACGTAACGAGCGCGTTGCTCAAGTTTGTGGATTCAGTCCTCCCTCCCTCACCCACTCACCCCCACCCCCTCCCAGCCACCCCATGCGAGGGCTTACGAGGGTCTTCATGGGGCTGCGTGTGCTAGCCCCGCACATACACACATATTCACGCGATAATGCTAAGTGGCAACTTTTCAGATGCTTCTCTTTCATTATCTGCACAATAGCTTTTTCTGTCTCTATTATTTTTAGCTCTAACTTTAGCTGATATCAGCAATATATATATATATATATATATATATATATATATATATATATATATATATATATATATATATATATTGCTGATATCTGATATAGTTAGAGCTAAATAATATATATATATATATATATATATATATATATATATATATATATATATATATATATACATATATATATATATATATATATATATACACACACACACACACATACACACACACACACACACACACATATATATATATATATATATATATCATATCTGAATTTATACTTAATATACTCACACATACATACATGCAATCATCTGCAAACACAGAAATATGAGTGTTGCTATAACATTTCATAATATATTCATCAGTGTATGCACTTTTTATTAGTAGTATATTTATCACCTATAAAATTCATTAGCGCATCCTTTAATTTTAGATAATCATTCACCATCGTGGATGTACAGCGAAGCACCATATCATTTTAAGGTCTATTCAGCTACTGAAATGATGTGATGACTTGTGATGCTATATGTCACTATTATAACAACAGCAGGATGCCATTATAAGTCATCACCAGAGCATTAACCAGCGCGACAACACCAACTTATCCTGGTATTATTAGCATTACCACACTCCTTTAGATCACGAAATAAAAAAGTCAAAGAAAAAAAAAGAGTTGGAATTCGAGATCACAGAGTTACCACATCACCCGGCCGAGGTTACCATAGTAACGGGTAACTCTCAGCGGGTCTTGCATGACACCTCGTAGACGCCCTAATATTGACACTATCGGTTTTCGGTACATTTTTTACACAAGTTTATGATTGCATGAGCAGAGCAGGTGGCTTTCTACCTGCTTGCCTGGACGGGCACGAGAGGCCGTTGGGTATGAGGTCGCTTCGCACTTCCTGCCCTTCACCCCCCCACCCCTCCTTCCTCTCGTATCATCATGATGTCACGTCGTTGTCATCATAATCATCATCATCATCATCATCATCATCATCATCACCATCACCACCATCATCAATCATCAATCATCAATCATCATCATCATCATCATCATAGCAAAGTCATTGTGATAAACCCTGCTATTTTAGCAACGAAAACAATAACAGCAGCGACAGCCAGAACCAATAGTAGTAGTAGTAGAAGTAATAGTAGTAGTAGGAGTAGTAGTAATAGGCCGTAGCGTAGAGTACCGCGCCGTTGTGCACAGCTGATTCAATGGTGGTGAACGTGAAGGGTGGGGGAGAGGGGGTGGGGAGAGGGGGGACAGACATCATGGCTGACAGCAATAGTTTCAACGATGGCGACGGGTGTGGGGGTTTGGGAGAGGTGGGGTAGGGGAGGTAGGTGACAGGTTACAGGTACAGGACTGGTATCTGATTCAGGAGGGGTTGGGTGAGCGAGGAAGGGGTGAAGGGGGAGGAGGGGAGGGATGTGTGCTGCATGGTTTAATGAGAGGAAGTAAAAGAGAGGGGGAGAAATGAGTGGGAAATGAGGGACAGAGGAAAAGAAAAGGATGAGAAAAAAAATAGAAAGGGAGATGAAGATGAAGTGAGAAAAAAGAAGGGAAGAATGAGAAATGAGAAGATGCAAGGGAAGACGAGGAAAGAAGAGGAGAATGAGAAAAAAGAGAATTTGAGATATGAGAATAGGTGAAGGAATGAGAAAAAAAGAAAATAGGGAAATAGATCATGGTGGAAATTAGAAAAATGATGAGTTGAAAAAAAATAAAAGAGAAAGGAATATACAAAAATGAAAATCAGAAATGAAAAACAGAAGCCAGAAAATAAAAAGAACATGAAATACACAGTGTGATTACATTAAAATGAAGAAGGTATAACCCAGAAACAATAATCAAATAATGAAAGTACAAATCAAACTAAAAGAAGAATTAATGAAAAAAGTGAAAAGATATTCAAGTAGCAGCCTTAGAGAGGGCAGTGCCAGACAGTGCCACGCGGAGGCACCAGGCATTACCCATGTATATGCCGTCGGGAAGCGCCTTGTGATTTAGAACAGGGCAGATCGGTAGATGCCATGACCAATTTTGAGTACAAATTTGAAAACTGTATAAATCATGTGACATTTATCGGATGGAGGAGGTGGCGGAGGAGGGAAGGAGGGAAGGAGGGAGGGAGAGGAAGGAAGGAGAGAGGGAGAGGAAGGAAGGAGAGAGGGAGAGGAAGGAAAGAGAGAGGGAGAGGAAAGAAGGAAGGAGGGAGAGGAAGGATGGAGGGAGAGGAAGGAAGAGAGAGAGAGAGGAAAGAGAGGAAAGATGGGTGAGAGGGAGATGAGAGAGAGAGAGAGAGAGAGAGAGAGAGAGAGAGAGAGAGAGAGAGAGAGAGAGAGAGAGAGAAAGAGAGAAAAAAAGAAAGAGAGAGAAAGAGAGAGAGAAAGAGAGAGAGATACTTGATAAGAAAACAAACCTTATGAGGACTGCCGAAATGTGATTTAAAAAAAGATAATAAGACAGCGAAAGAAGGAGAGAGAGAGAGAGAGAGAGAGAGAGAGAGAGAGAGAGAGAGAGAGAGAGAGAGAGAGAGAGAGAGAGAGCTACGGAAGTGGTAGACGAAGAAATTGCAGGATTGAAGGACTGAGAGTTGAAGGGTCGGGAAAGGTAGGGGGGCGTGTTGACCCTCCCATACACCCCTCCACACGCCCCTCCCCCGTGCCCCTCCCACACCCCCCTGCCCACAGCCCCTACCCACAATCACACACCTTCGTGCCTATTTTTGCCCCACAACTTCTCTGGGACAAATGACAGACGCGGCGCAAGGATAGCGAGGAACTCCCGCCTCGCCCACCATCGATTGTCAATAAGTAAGAAATATATAATGTATCTTTATGCGTGAGGTCTTAGAGGGGATGCCGGGGTGCGGGGGGATGGGGAGGGGGTAGGTGATGGGGAGGACAAAGGGAGAGGGAAGGAAGGAGGGAGGGAGGAGAGTTAGGTAAGTACACTAGCTCCGCTGTTCACTTCTCTCTCACGCTAACTGGCCTCTCTGTCCCCCGCGGGAGAATCGCACTTCCATCTCATGGGCATAAGGATCAAAGTAGCTTAAAGCTCAGTCGTAGTTGTGCGATATTGTTTACGTTTGTCTTTTGGGCTTTTTTTTCCTTCTCTCTCCTTTTATTTCTATTCCATTTTTTGGCGGATCCAGAAAAATGTTCTCTGTGTCGTGATACTATAAGGGTCATTGTAACGGCTAGTAACGTACTTATGTGACACGCTGTAATTTTCAGACACGGCAAGAAAAAAGATGAAAAAAAAAAAAAAATGGAATAAAACTCCCGCAAACCTGTAGTTGCAACCATTAGAAAAAATCGCCTTTTTATCTTCTAGAAGTATTGAGAAGTAGCCATCCCCTTCATGGCTTGTAGTTTCTCGTAATTCTCGTGATAAACCCTTTTCTTTTTCTTCTATTCTACCTTTTTTTTCTCCGTTTGGCCAGCATGCATTTATCGAAACTATCCCTAGATTTTACGGGGCTTCTCGGGATTTCTCGCGTTTGTTCGTGAAATCTCGTCATACCTCATGCTTCCTTGTGCACTGTCCCTATTTCTCGGAATGAACGTTGGAATGAAAGAAAATATTGGTTTTGTAAGAACATTAAGAACATTACGGACGCTGTGATTCTTATGTCGACCGCAAGAAATCAGTTCATATTGATGATGGAATTTTAAGTGAGTTATCCCTGTTTGTTCTTCAGTATGTATTATTCACGTATGTACTTGCTTCTTGTATTCGTGTATCAACTTGTGTATTCTTTTTACTGAATTATTCATGTGTCTGTTTACTTCTTTGCTTTTAATATCTATTCATACATTTATTAGATAGTGTTTATTATTACTTATACATCTTCAAAATCAAAATCAATTCCGTATTTTAAGAGAGAGAGAGAGAGAGAGAGAGAGAGAGAGAGAGAGAGAGAGAGAGAGAGAGAGAGAGAGAGAGAGAGAGAGAGAGAGAGAGAGAGAGAGAGTAAATAGCAGAACACTACACCCGTAACTAACGAAGATTGTAAAAAAAAAAAAGGTGAGATAAAGGAGAAAAGTGAAACGAAAGAGAAAAAGGAAAAAAAAGGTCTTTGAAAACCGTCTCTTCATTTCCTTAGGTCACACTCGTCGAAAAAATCGGCTACTTTCCTATTTTTGGATTTTTTTGACTCGCTTTTTTAAAATCTGTAGGTGGTTTGTTCTTGTTTTATTTTTCAAAGTAATGTCTATCTCTATCTCTTTTTATTGATTATTTTAATCGCTTAGAGATAGAGAGATTTATGGACAGATTGATCTTATCTCTATTTCAAGTTGTTTTAGATATATCTCTTTTTATTCATCTCTCTCCTACGCCATATTTACCTTTCTCCTCGCCCTCTCTTGCGATTTCTTTTATTCTCTCCCTTCCTCTCCCTCCCTCTCCTTCTTCCGCCTTCAAGGACTTCCTCTCCCTTTCATCTCTCACTCCCTCACCCCCCTCCCTCCCCCTTCACTTCCTTCTGCATCGTTATTCTAATAGTCTCTCTCTCTCTCTCTCTCTCTCTCTCTCTCTCTCTCTCTCATTCACACCATTGCCTTTGTTTTCTTCCACCCTTCCTTCCTCTCCATCTCCCCCTCTCTCCCTCTCTCTCCATCCTCATCTACATTCCTTCTTGGTGTTACTCTCTCTCTCCGCCTTTGACTTGCTCTCCCCTGCTCCCCCTTTTATTGTCCTCTCTCGCTCTCTCCCCTCCTTCGCTTTGATTATTCTCCCCTCTTTCCCCTTCTGCCTCCCGTTTCTTTCCCTTACCTTCTACTTCTCTCTCTCTCTCTCTCTCTCTCTCTCTCTCTCTCTCTCTCTCTCTCTCTCTCTCTCTCTCTCTCTCTCTCTCTCTCTCTCTCTCTCTCTCTCTTTCAACCAAGCCATGGCCACAACGTGGAGGCCTAAAAGAAAAGAATAAAAAAAATCACGCCCACATTTATGTAAATTCAAGAGTACGCCCGCGACCCCGCACCGGCCTCAAGGAGTGTAGGGCGCAAGTATGCACGTAATAAAACCGGCCCTGGGGTAGGGGAGGGGGATGGGGAGGGGGCAGAGTGGAGGGGGGGGGGGGAGTCTGGCCTGGCACCGCCGATCGCCAAGTTTATTTATTTTCTTGGATCAAGACTATCGAACTCGGGATGCCACTGGTCCCGCCCCCCGCCGAGGAAAGTTCGCCCTTACGCCCCCGGGTCGGAAAGTCGAGTGTCCTGTGGTGGGGGTCGGCGGGGGGTCTTGGGCATATTAAAAACAAGACACAACAAGATGGTTGATATTAGAATAGCAAGAGCCAGCCTGGGGTACCGCGTACACACACACACACACACAGACACACACAAACACACACACACACAGACACACACACACACACACACACACACACACACACACACACACACACACACACACACACACACACACACACACACACACACACACACATACTTACACACACACATACACACACACATACACACGCATGCACGCATCGCCACCGCCGCCAATGACACGCTGCCGATCATGTTAATACCATGTACATTGTCCTCGATTCCTTTTACTTGGGTTCTCTGTGCTCGCTAGCTGTGGCCTGCGTTCTGCAGCATTGTGCTTGCTGTGATCTCCCTCCTGCCGCTTTGTGCTTGCTGTGGGCCCCTGTGGTGGGCTGTTCAATGGGCTTTTGTCTCTGTGTTTGCTCCAGGTACTCTTCGCTGTGGTCACATCACTGCCGGACTCATTTCCAGTTGTTTATTTTGCCTTCATTCTTTTTCGTAAAATTGCGATTAATTTCGAGAGCAAAATCAGTTTGTCCGTTGGTACTGTGTCTGGTATTTGTTTTCTACTTGATCTCGCACCCTAGATTTTTTAAATAGATAAACAAATAGAAATTGATAAATGTTCTGTCATCAGATGTAGAGATCATATGTATAAACAGATACTCAACCAACATGAGAAAATCCAAGAGGCAAGTGTGGTCAGGCTGGAGTCCACAAGGGGTGGCAATATCTTGGGGGACTGTGCTGGATGTTGTGTCAACACGTGCTCGTCCGAAAGCTGTGAGGCGGCAATGTCCATGAAGTGTGCTGGGTGTGGTGCGGCCGGGGTAGGACAGGGTAGGACACGGAAGGATTGAAGGAGGTAGGTCGAAGTAGGATGAATCAGAACGGCTAGGACGGTAGACTAGAGTAGATTCTTGGATGATGGACGATAAGGAGGTTGGAAACGGTGTGATTCTAGAGGAGGAAAATTAAAAGGTAGATGGGAGAGAGGGTGTGTGTATTAATGAACAGATGACTAGGGTTGGTTAGATAGTTAAGTAGATAGGCAGACAGTCAGCCAGAGAGAGAGAGAGAGAGAAAGAGAGAGAGAGAGAGAGAGAGAGAGAGAGAGAGAGAGAGAGAGAGAGAGAGAGAGAGAGAGAGAGAGAGAGAGAGATTGAGAGAGAGAAGAAAAAGAAAAAGAAAAAGAAAAAGACGTCATAAAAAGGAAGAAGTATAGGGAAGAGACCTGATCGCAGAAATTACAATCGATCGACAGCCAATTGGCCCATCGACTCTGCCACCCGCCCACCCTCTCTACCACCCCCTCCCCATGTCGCCCCTCCCCCCACCCATCCCCACCTCCTTCCCCAACAATCTCAAGTCCGCCCATCTAATTGAAAACTGCGGATGTCCACGTAGTCAACCGATTTTAATATCTTGCTCCAAACTGCTGGCGGAGAGGGAGGATCAATGGGCCAGATGCGGCTAAAGCGGCGCCCAACACTGTATTAAAATTCAAATTAGCATATTAATTTCGAGGAATATCGAGTGGCTCGCGAAGGAAGAAGATGGAGAGTACGGAGACGTGGGAAAAGGAGGAAAAGGGGGGAGGGGGGATTGAGGGAAGGTCAGAGGCTGTGGATAAGGATATAAGGATAGAACCAGTTAGTCGAGATAAGGGCAGTTTCAGGGCTCTGGATAGAGAAAAACTTCACGTTAAGGTCAGTCGATAGAGACAAGGATAGAGTCAAGGCTCTGGATAAGGATAAAGACAGGGTAAGGGCCAAGGGCGAGAATAAGGCAAGACAAAGATAACAAAGATAAGGACATGCAGCAGATGAGGATAAGGTCCTGATCAGGGTCGGGGGTGTGGATAAGGGCAGAGTCAGGGACATTGGATAAGGATATGGGCAAGATGATAAGGATAATGAGCAAGATAAGGGCTGTTGAAAGAGATAAGAGCAAGGATAAGGGTAAGATCAGGATTTGGGCTCTGGATAAGGAGGGAGAGGGAGAGGGAGAGGGAGAGAGAGAAGGGAGAGGGAGATAAAGGGAGGGAAAGGGAGA
>BOPN01000166.1:146464-148964 GCA_017312705.2 Penaeus japonicus
GCAGATGAAAATAGACACAGAGGCCAGGAAGACCGAGAGAGTAAAGTTTGCGTGTGCGTGTGCATGCCTTGGAGATTCCAGGTGTGGTTCTGGGTCATTCCGGTTGTTTATGCGAAAAGCTCGGCATCACTTCGTCCATTTTGCTCCTCTTCATCTCCATTTCGCTGAATGAGAAATATTCGGAGAGGATTAGGGGGCACGCAGACCGAAGCATTTCGAGACCCGGCAGGAATATGCTGAGGCTTTCGAGGAAACACTTAGAAAGAATATTTTGACGGTCACTGCGTAAAAGGATAAGGTTGGTTTTACTCTTCGGTATTATTTTTGTTTGTCATTACAATCCGCATCCTCATCTCCATCTTCTTCATCATCGTCATCATCTTCATCTTCATCTTCATCATCATCATCATCATCATCATCATCATCATCATCAACTTCATCATCATCATCATCATCATCATCATCATCATCATCATCATCAACTTCATCATCATCATCATCATCAACATCATAATCACCACCACCACCACTATTTTATTTGTTGTCACTCCGACGTACTGTTATTATTAGCACAGTTACCGTATTTATTTGTCGAAATATTATCAGGTTCATGAACGAAATTAGGTGTGCATTTAGTTGCCCTGGTTAATTGTATGGAAATTTTCAGCTTAATTAATTCGGTATTATGGCGATAAATCTGTTTCTGACAAACACTATGACACGCACCAACGCACGCACGCGGTTGGAAATTAATTCATTGTCCATTATTAACGCAAATAATTGAAGGGAATGACGTAAGAGTTTTATACATCTCGATTAACGACCCATTCATAGTTGTAAATATGTTACATGATTTGAGTATTTATTAATTTTATAAAAAAAAAGAGAAGTGACTTTTTATGGTGGCGGGGAGTTAAGCGGACTGTTTGTGGTATTTTTTTAAAATGTATTTCTTTTTTTTTTTACATATTTAGTATTGATTTATGGGAAGAGGTATGTGTGTGTTAGTCGAATGTATAGGCCTCTTTTACAACATTAACCCACAATATTCATCCAGCATTCATTTAATTTTCACTACTAACATCTACCTAAATGCTGCGTTCTCCTCCCTTGAAGCACATCCTGTAATGCTCTCTTGTCTCAACATCTTCTTCGTTTGGAGACGCAGAGCCCACCAGAGAGTGTGTCTGCTCTCTCCCTCCCCCTCCGAACCTCCTTCAGGAGAGTTGGTCGGGCGGGTGGGCGTGTGGGTAGAGAGAGAGGAATCGGTGGAAAGCCCAGTTTCAGCCCCTTCTGTTCATTTCCAGATTGTTGCGCGGTCTCTCCCACCGCAGAGCCCGGCGGGACCTGCCGTCAAGGTTGGTCCGGCCGCCTTTCCTCCTCGGCGTAGACGTCTCTTAGTGTCTCAGCGCCTCTAGTGCTCTGGCCAGGGCGGCGCCTGCTCAGTCACGTTTTATCATTTAGATGTCTCAGCTGCATGTGCATTCTCATTTTACGTGCTGGCACGTACGCGCGCGCGCACGCGAGTTTACACTCACGCGCACTACACAGCTACACACAGCTACACTCACCTATGTATAGCTATACATAGATATATACTTCACACACATGCACACACATACACAGATTAATAAATTAGATATTGTTAAAAATATAAAAACATGCATATACACACACACACACGCTCTCTGCCGTGCATGTTACTCATTTTCTCCCCCCCCCCTCTCTCTCTCTCCTTCTCCCTCTCCCTATCCCTCTCCCCCTTCCTCTCCTTCTCCCTCTACCTCACCCTCTTCTTCCCACCCTCTCTCCTCCCTCCCCCTTTCTCTCTTGGCATCTCGCAAGGATAGAAAGGTACGACCTTGCAGATATTTCTCGGTAACTCATCTTATTCCCCTCATACCAACGCATCATTCACACTCACCTTCGTGGCATTCTTGCATTTCCTCTCGCTACAGTATCCAGTCCCCCCTCCCCACCCCTCTGCCCCTTACCCCCATACAAGGTCTTAAAACGTCTTGAAGGTAGTCGATTTTCTTGCACAATTCATGTGTAAAAACTGAAAGGGGAAAATACCTGAGTGTATGTGTGTGGGTGTATGTATGTATTTGTGAGCGTGTATGTGTTTATTTGTATATGTGTGTATGTGTTTGGATGTGTGTGTGTGTGTGTGTGTGTGTGTGTGTGTGCGTGAGAGTCTCAGTGTATATGTGTGTGTCCGTGTGTTTCTCAGTGTATGTGTGTGTGTGTGTGAGAGAGAGAGGGTCTCAGTGTATATGTGTGTGTCCGTGTGTTTCTCAGTGTATGTATGTGTGTGTGTCCGTGTAAGACTCAACGTTTGTCTGTGTGTGTGTGTCCGTGCGGGTCTCAGTGTCCCCCCTGTAGTCAAGATGTGTACCTTGTGACGTCATCCCTAATCCCCCCAGGCGATGTTACAGTGCACGTACCCTGCTAAAGTCATATGTATATGCCCATTGATTGTGATTGGGCACATTCTTCA
>BOPN01000166.1:153964-176464 GCA_017312705.2 Penaeus japonicus
GTGTGTACGTCAGTCTGTGTGCCAGACCGGTCAGACCGGTACAGCTCAAATTTGCTGGTGCTTGTGGTTATCATGCAATATCAGAAAATAGCTACCGTTTTCTTCTTTCCTTTTTCTTCGATGCATTTTTCTAATACGACAAAACTCATTGTCCTGCTTCTACTGTATCATCGTACTTAATTTCCGCGAGAAGTAACATTCATTAGTCTTGTACCTTTTCCTCCGCACGTCTTGGAAACACTGATCGCGGAAGAGCTTTCCTCTTCCCTTCCTTTTATTTTCTCTCCTTTGCCAATGTTCTTTTAGGTTTGTGTCCTTCAGGTAACGAAAAAAAAATAAAATGTTTGGAGTCGGGAGGACAATCTTGGCAGTCTTCACTTTCCGAGTCCATTACTCGACCTCAAATCCCACCATTTGCCCTCTCGCGTCCCCTCCCGCAGACATCCGTTAAGGTGTTGGAGAGCCATTCCGAGAAGGAGTGCCAGCAGTGCCGTTGCCGATCGTTCCCATTCCTGCTGGCCTCGTTCCAGACACACTCTGTGATGCCGCGCCGCCGCCGCCGCCGATATCGTTGCCGATGCTGCCTTTGACTCTGCCGCTGTTGCTTCTGATGCCGTTCGGTCCGGCCGCCGCGGGTTATTTGTGCCGAGGTATTGGGGGATATGGTGGGGAGGTAAAGGGGTGGGACGGGGGGTGTAAGGTGCAGGAAAGACGCTTGGTGGGTGCGGGGATGGAGGGGGAAGTGAAGGTAAAGTAGAGGAAGGGGAATGGGGACGAAGGGAGTGTTAGAGAATGAGGAAGGGGATGGGAAAGGTCAGAAGAGATTGGGAGATAGGGAGAAATATACCTAGAGGAGAGGAGTGAGTGAGTAAGTAAGTAAGTAAGTAATAGTCTAGGAAGAGTTGGGAAATGAGAGAGAGAGAAAGAGACCGACACACACACACACACGTACACACACACACACACACACACACACACACACACACACACACACACACACACACACACACACACACACACACACACACACACAGACGGCGGACGAGAGCATATGAATGAAAGAGGAGCCGTTCCCAATTTGAGGGGATCGGGCAGAGTGGGTTCGATGGAATGAGGTGACGAGGCCAAAGCCGGGTGTGAGTGCGGATTGTGGGGAGGGAGACGAGGCCGCTGCGTAAAGGCTGAGAAATGAGAAATAGGGGACGCTCTCCATGGAGGAAGAAAGGTAAGATTATATTCTCGAGAGAAAGGGAAGGATTGCTGATAACCGGGAGGTGAAGTGGGAATGGAAATACGGGAGTGGAGAAGAGAGGAAAGGAATTCACATATACATATACATATGCATACACATACGCATACACATACGCATGCACATACACATACACATACACATATACACATACACATATACACATACACATACACATACACATATACATATACACACACGTTCACGCTCACACTCTTAAGCATAGACAAACATAGACACGTGTGTGTGTGCCCGTGTGTCTATGTGTATGTGTGTGTGTGTCTGTCATGTGTGTATTTATGTGTATATATATGTATGCTTGGGAATCGAGTGTCGAGGGACAGAGGGCGTGGTCATTGGCGGAGGGGGCGTGGCCGTGGATGAAAGAGAAAGGAGAGCTGGCGGTGAGATAATATTGTTTACGAAGCAAGGAAGGGAAAGGGATATACGAGATGATAATGAAAGTGCCAGGTAGAGAAAAACGGTAAAACGTTTACGCAAAAGGGTTGGAGGTGTTAGGAAGCTAGTTGGGGGAGAGGAGCTAACACTTTGACATTTGCAACGAAAAGAAGTTAGCAGAGAGGGGGAGGGAGATAGACAGGGAGACAGAAAGAGTGAGAGATGGAAGAGTGTGTACGTGAGAGAGAGAAGAGAAAGAGAAAGAGGGAGAAAACGGGAGAGATGGAAGAGTGTGTGTGTGTGTGTACGCGTGAGAAAGAGAGAGAGAAAGAGCGAAAGAGAGAGAGAGAGAGAGAGAGAGAGAGAGAGAGAGAGAGAGAGAGAGAGAGAGAGAGAGAGAGAGAGAGAGAGAGAGAGAGAGAGAGAGAGAGAGAGAGAGAGAGAGAGAGAGAGAGAGAGAAGAGGAGAGAGAATTAAAGAAAAAAGTAAAGTGTGAAAGGGGAGAGAAAGATAACCAGATGATTACCATAAGTAGCGAAATGGAAATTTGCATATAGATACATGCAAAAGGAATAATAAAAATCGAGAAGGGAAAAGAAGAAGGAAAAAGTAAGAAAGGAGAAAGCAATATATAAGCAGACGATTATCATTTGTAACCGGAGAAGAATTTGCATATAGATTCATGGAGACGAGATCTAAGGACGGTGGGTTTTCCCAGGCAGATTTAGAGTCACGATGGAAACAGAGGAGAGAAAAAAAGTGAACTCAAAGGATATCAAATTTTATATCTTAGACGATATTTAAAAAAAAAAAAAAGAGAGAGATAGGAAACCCCATCATGAAAGTGGATTTGGGGGGGAAAAAAGATGTATAAAGATCTCGTAAGAATTTAATGACATGTTAGTGCGTTTACCTCGACTTTCTCCCCGAAAATCGCGTTTCATGTTTAACGAAAGAGAACCGGTGAGTCATTTTTTTTTACGAATGTTTAGGTGAAATATCTAAATGACTTTTGGGTTGGAGTTGCCATACGATACTTAGCTTCGTCGTTCTTTTGTATTTGCGGATATGTTGAATACCCGGATGTGCTTTGGTTTGTTTTATTTTATTTTATTATTTTTTTTTAATTTTGTTATTTTTCTATGTTTATTTGATGTGAAAACGTAATGGTGATGAAATATATACCTTATGATGTTAGATGAAGAGGAATCACCCTCGGCTGTGAAAGTTTGAGTGGTTTTGAATCATGGATAAAGGTTGAAGAGAGAGTAAGAGAGAAGATAACAGAAAGAAAGAAAGAAAGAGAGGAAGGAGAGAGTGAGAAAAAGAAAGGGAAAAAGAGTACGAGAGAGAAAGAGACATGAAAGGAGAGGGGTGAGCGGGTGGGCTGCCCAGCGCCGTGTGTTTGAAGTCAGACGCAGAGGATGATCGCGGGTTGAAAGGCAGCGGCATGTAGACTTTGAGGGGCCGAGGAGGGCGCTGGCGGGGGAGAGGAGAGAGAGAGAGAGAGAGAGGCGTAGGGGAGTGGAGGTGATGGACGGAGGGGCATTGGGAGGAGGTGGGAGGGTGGAAAAGGGAGGGAGGAGGAGGATAGGGGGGAAAGGTGAGAGGAGGAGGGTATGTGGGGACGAAGGAGGTAGGAGGAGGGTATATAGGGGAGGGGGGAAGAGAAGGAGGGTGCTACGGGGGTAGATAGGAGAAGAGATGAAGATGGAAATGGGAAGGAGAGAGGATGGGGGCGGGGAAAGGAGGGAGGGAGAAGGGGTGATTGGGAGAGGGGAGTCGAGGCGAGGAAGGGAGGGAGGGGAGGGGAGTCGAGGCGAGGAAGGGGGAGGAGGAGCTTAGAGGACGTCTGAGGTGCTGTGAATAGGACTTTTCGAGACTCCCGGGAATGGTAGAGATAGCCGGGGAAAAATGGGAAGGATACTATTTTCTTTTCCCATTTCTTTTCTTTCCCGGAGGACGGTGGGAGGTTTCTCAAGAAAGAATGCGATTGCCGCTTCAGCCGATTAAATGTCTTGAGCGGATTCTCCTTTCGTTTTTTTTTCTTTCTTTCTCTTCTGCAAAGGAGGGAATTAAATGTCCCCGAGATGGATAGTGAAGAGTGAATCCTTAGTGATAGCTATGCATGATAATTATTTCAAGGAAAAAAAGATAAATTAATCTTCTTAAACGACTTCTACTCATTCTCTCTCTCTCTCTTTCTCTTTCTCTTTCTCTTTCTCTTTCTCTTTCTTTCTCTTTCACTCTTTCACGCACATGCGCACCCTACCCCCCCATACACACACCACACTCACACGCACACACACACACACACACACACACACACACACACACACACACACACACACACACACACACACACACACACACACACACACACACACACACACACATATATATATATATATATATATATATATATATATATATATATATATATATATATATGTATATATATAAGGTACAGTATTTGGGTCGAATTTTGATTCTACGAAACGAAAATCGGGCGTCACGTGAAATATCCTAATAGGATGAGGGAATCTGCGTTCACAGGGATTCCGTATCTTTTATTAAGGAGGGGACTCCTTTTTTTAGGGGGGGTCTGTTAGAAGGAGGTTTGTTGTGGGGAGGTGGGAGGTAGGAGGAAAAGGAGGGGGAGGAGGTTGGAGGGAAAGGAAGTGCGGGAGGAAGAAGAAGAGGAAGAGGAAGAGGTACAGGAAGTACTTGAAGTACAGGAGGGATGGAAGGAGTGAGTGAATGAGGGAGGGAGCGAGGGAGGGAAGGAAGGAGGGAGAATAAGGAGGAGGAGGAGGAGGAGGAGAAGGGAGAAGGAAAAGGAGAAGGGAATAGGAAGTGGGGGGAGAATGGAGGAAGAAAGAGAGGTAGGGATGAGAGAAAAAAGAGGCAGGAGAAAGAGTACGCGAAATAAAGTGGGAGAGAAGTTACGAGAAGAAGAAGAAGAGGAAGAGGAAGAGGTACAGGAAGTACTTGAAGTACAGGAGGGATGGAAGGAGTGAGTGAATGAGGGAGGGAGCGAGGGAGGGAGGGAAGGAGGGAGAATGAGGAGGAGGAGAAGGGAGAAGGAAAAGGAGAAGGGAATAGGAAGTGGGGGGGGGAGAATGGAGGAAGAAAGAGATGTAGGGATGAGAGAAAAAAGAGGCAGGGGAAAGAGTACGCGAAATAAAGTGGGAGAGAAGTTACGAGATGCGGACACGGAATAGGAAGACGAAACAAGAGGAAATACGAAGAGAAGAGAAAAGGAAAGGAAGAGGTGATGGAGATGGCTATGAATAATGAGCATTCCCCCGACGGGATTACCACTCTGTTGCTCTGGGAACTGCGAGGCAAGTTTCAATGGCCGAGGAGATGGCGTTGGTGAGGGAGGTGGGGGGGTGGGGTGGGAGGGAGGGAGGGAGGGAGGGAGATGTGAAGATGACTAGGAGAAAAGAAGGGATGGAAGGAGGGAGGAAGTTAGGGATACGAGGGGGGGAGGGAGAGAGTGAAAAGCCAGAGTCGAAGGCATGAGGGGTGGGAGGAGGGGAGGGAGGGGGATAGGAAGAGGTAGGGTGGGAGTGGGTCGCGGTCAGAATATGAGTTTGGAATCTCGTTTTGAGAGCGGATTACGGCCTCGCGCTCCGAATTTGTAGATAGATTTATCCATGCTTATTGTTGTTGTTTGCACTGTCATTGTTGGTATTGCTCCGGCTGCCGTTTGTCGTGATGGAACGGTCGGCCTCGTCGCTTCTCATTTGCGTTCTCTCGTCGGGCATTTCGTGAAAGCCGAAATGCTGGTGGAAACTGCTTGCATTATTGGTAGATATCTGTGTTTGCTTTTAGTTTAACTATTTTGCGTTATAAATTACATTTTGTCATCACCGCCATTACTATCATCGGAAATGCCGTTAAAATCGTTGCTTTAATGTAAAGTAGTTTGCAGTATTGAATGTTGATTTTACGAGAGGAATTTTGAAGCAAAGGAAATGACATGGAAATTACTGCAGATGTTTGATATTTATTTGCAATTTTCTCACCTTCATTTTTCTTTTTCTATTTTTGCTTTAAATGTAAAGGGTGAAAGAGAGAGCAGGCGAGAGTGAACCAACGCCATCAAAAGGAATTCCAAGATAAGAGGAAAGAAAGAACGAAAGAAAGAAAAAAACAGGGCTGAATATTTTATTTAGTCAGTGAGAATATTTACCCTCCGTGCAACTTCATTTATGAGGCGATATTGATGTCGCTCCTCCCCCTGAGAGTTGTCGTAGTTCGTGTTTATTTACTCGTCCTTATTTATTTATTTATTGTTTGTGTTTTGTTTTGGATGAATATTATAGGAGACGAGCATGGAACAGCTGACATCTTATCGTGTTGTATTTGACAGGCGGAAGTGCCTGTATTTATCGTGTATTTGTATGATTTGTTTTCTGTCGGTGAGCCCTTGCCCACGCCCTCGCCCTCGCCCAAGGCCATCGCCGGGAGGAGACGCATATAAGTCAGCTCGAGGTGGCGGTTGTTGAGGCGAGGGCGAGATAGTCCCGTGGTAATTTGGAGTGATATATAGCCGTCATGGCGGACGACAAATATATGCCCCGAGCGCGAGACTCCCCCGACATTTTTCTGGGAAAGTTTACGTGCCGGGAAATTTATGGGCGTGATTAAACCGTTAAAAGTTGACGGAGGAGGAGGAGGAGGCGGTGGAGGAGGTCTAGAGGGGAGGTCCGGGGCTCAGGGCGGCCTCCCGGGGGGCCTGGGGAAGAGGAGTCGGGGGCGATAATATGTTAATTTTGTTGACTTAACACCCGTCGAAAGTGTGTGCGAGAAGGCGGGGGCGCAGACTGCCGGGCCTGTTTTATGAACTCCGACTGCATTAAGACGTCTGGGATGAGGGCAGAAAGGGCTCATTGGCGCGGAATTAGCTCTGCTCGGCCGCTTGCGCTCCGCTCAGGTGGTTGGAGCTGAGGGTTAGGCGCTCTGTGTATTATATTTGTATGTGTTTGTATTTATGTGTGGATTTGTTTGTGTATGGGTATGGGTATGAATATGTGGGCGCGTGCGTGTGACACACGCACACACACACGCACACGCACACGCACACGCACACGCACACGCACACGCACACGCACACACACACACACACACACACACACACACACACACACACACACACACACACACACATACACATACACATACACATACACATACACATACACATACACACACACATACACGCATACGCACACGCACACGCACACGCACATATACATATATATATATATATATATATATATATATATATATATATATATATATATATATATATATATATATATATGTGTGTGTGTGTGGGTGTGTGTGTGTGTGTGTGGGTGTGTGTGTAAGTATTTATATGTACATAAATATCTATCTATATCTATCTTTCTATCTCTCTCTCTCTCTCTCTCTCTCTCTCTATATATATATATATATATATATATATATGTAAAAGATGAAACCAAAAGTAGAAATAGACAAATAGAAAACAAATATATATACATATATACCTATATACACAAAGACAAAACATACACGCACTAAAGCACACAATAAACCCATACACAGAACGCGCACACACACATGCACACGCCATTCCCCTTTACACACATCTCCAAAAACAATAGTATGCACAAACAACACAGAGTTATTTTGATGTACGAAAAATCATATATGAACAAGGGCTTTGTATCCTCACCAGCTTAGTCTTGCAGACACATAATAGAGCGGAGTTTAAATCGCAGTGTATAATTCGTCCTGTTATTTATAGGAAAAGTCCCTCGTTGTCCTATTGTGTGTTAGAGCTTCCGTCTCGCTCGCAGATCCTCAGCGGCGAAAATGTGTTTGCAGAATTATGCTTGCTTTGCAATTAGCGGTTCTCGTTAAACGCGAAGTAAACGAGGCGAGGAGTGCTGCGAATCAGGGGAAGAAATCAGCTGTTGATGTTTCGACAGGGAGCGAGTGCTGATGAAGCTGTAGTTAACGGCGGCCTTGTTCTGTTTTGTTTTGTTATTTTATGTTCTCGTCGATGGTGAAACGAGAACACATGTCTTAGCGGGTGCGACGTCACGGCTCGTTTGGGAACCGCGTTATGGACGGATGGAGGTCTTTACTTCTTTATGAGTAGTGGGTTGTATTGTTGCCGGAGGATGTTTTGCCAGTGCTCTCAGGCATTGCGAAAGGAAAGCACGTTTTGCTGCAGAGGAGGAGGTTTGGAATAGACTGTTCTTTTCGTATTTATTAATGTGTCTAGCTTATGCTGCTTACTTATTGCATTGACCAGTCCTGCTAAAAAAACTTTTTTTTTGGGGGGAGGGGGGGACAACATCGTTCCATTATTCATCAGCATGAGCTCAAACCGTTGCATGAATCATAAACGTCTATCGCTGAGAGAACCGACGAGCAATTAAATTCGTGGGGGAATAGAAACGGCAATAAGGCAACAAAAAAGTACCTTAAACGCGAGCAATTTTGACGCAACCCGCAGAAACCCTTGGATCAGTGGGCGAGCGGGGGAGAGAGATTAGCTAGGCTTCCGCGTGGGTCTCGAGGGGCGACAAACAGCCCCCGTTTACTCTCCTTCGGGAGGATCACGGGAGCGCCTTTGACCCGACGGATTCTCAGGGCCGGCGGTTGTCGGCTGGTGGTTTCCGAAGGAAATTTTCGTCTTTTGATTTATTTTGATATTTCTGATCTATGTTTTTTTGAGATGTAATTTGTTTTGAAATCTTTTAAAGAAATAATTGCCATATGTCCATGCTCTTCAATTTGGAACTTTAAGCCCTTACGCCGAGAGCTGAAAGCCTCCTCGTCAGTATGTCCGATATGCACAAGATCTTTTATGAATTATTTTTTATGCTTCTTTTTCAAAGTTTCTTTTTTTTAGTTTGTTTACCACCGTCGTTTACCCGTGTCGATTTACGTGTCCTTAGAAGGTAACTCTGCTTCTTTTTCGAGAACAGTTTCCTCTTCCCTTTAATCTGCTCTCTCTCTCTCTCTTCTCTACCCCTTCCTCCCTCCTTCCCCATATCTCTCTTCCCCTCCCTCTTTCCTTTCATCTCTCACTCTCTCCATCTCTCCCTCTCTCCCTCTCTCCCTCTCGCCCTCTCGCCATCTATCCATTTCCTCTCTCCCTCCTTCCCTCTACCCCCCAAGTTGAATACCAGAGCATTACTCGACATGTATTTACGGAAACCGCTATACGCAAACACTCGCAATATGCTCCAATCACCGCCCCTCGAGTCGAGAGTCAACAAAGACGATCCTCGGGGGAAGGTTTAAGTCGACAAGAGAAGCTGGAACGAAGGGTGGGAAGGGTGTGGGTGTAGGTGGGTGGCTGGGGGGAGGTGAAGAGGGGGATAGGGGTAAGTAAGAGGGGGGAGGGTAGAGGTAATGTCGAGGTTGAGAGGAGGGTTAAGGACGAGGGGAAAGGCGTAGAGGCTGTGTTGGGTGTGGGTTGGAGAGGGTGGTGCTTGCTTGTGGGGGCGTTATGGTGGTGGTGCCTGTGGTTAGGGATGCGACTTTAGAGGAAGAAAACTTGGAAAAAGTTCTGAGGGAGCGAGAGGACGGGAAGGAGGTGGAGGGAGGGAAGAGCAGGGAGGGAGGAGGGAGAGAGAAAATGGAGAACTGAGAGAAGGGACAAGGGAAGGAGGAAGATGAGGAAAGGAGGAAGGAGGGTAGGAGATGAGAGAGAGAAAAAGAAAGATGAAGAGGTAAAGAGACAGAGAAACTACCAAGGGAGAAGGATCTATCGGCGAAAGAAAAAAACCAAGAGAAATGATGGCGAGCGGCGAAAGGAGCAAGGGTGAAATATTGCGAACAGGGAAGGGTTGCAACAAGAGGCAGGGGCCGGGTAGGGTAAGGAGGGGGGGGGGGGTACCCGGTATTGATAAATCTCGTCTTGTTGACAGCTCTTTCATGTGGGGGAAAAATGTTTCCTCTCCGTAGAGCAAGATTCTTTCTGGATTATTTCTTCATAAGATTACATTCCCGATAGAAAGTAGGTGATACAAAAAAAAGTAAATTATGCTTCTTTTTCCTCATCTTGTGATATGGATTATTATACTTACACCCGGTAAGAAGAGCGGCGATATTAATAGCAAAGACGAGGAGTAAGAAGAAAAGACATTATGTAAATCAAGGTTTTGATATTTAGTTTTTCATTTTTTTTAAAAATCTCTCTCTATATATATATCCTGTTTATCTATATTATGTTATCCATCGATTCTGTTTGCCCTTCCATCCAGCCAGAATAAATGAATAAATAGAATCGCAGATGGCTAGCAATGCATTACCAATTCAGTATAATGTAAAATTGCCGTTGTTTGGAAGGCGAGGTTAGTCATGTTGAAAGAGACTTCGTTTCTATTATCCGGAGCTGGTTAGTGTGCTGTTTCCTTTAATCTTATTATTTGTTTTCTTTGTTATTGGTGCTGTTGTTGCTTTTGTTACTGTTCTTTTTTATCATTATCAATATCATCGTTATTATTATTGAGGTTATTGGTGTTATTTATTATTATTATCATTATTATCATGCTATTGTTATTACTGTTATTATTGTTATTGTTGGTGGTGGTGATGTTGATATTGATATTATTATTGTGATGATGATCATCATACCTAAAGTGGTAATAGTAGCAATAATATATTTAATTTTATAATTGTGCTTACCATTAGTTATGATAATTGTTATCTGCTTGTTTGGGTTGTTTATATCCTTCTCATGAGGAGGCACTCATACTCATAACCATACTCATTTTACTGATTCCGTTACTCATACCCATACTCATTTTACTGATTCAATTATTCTGACTTTTCCCTTATTACCGTAGTCTTATACAGCTTACGCATGCGTAAAATATGCATATTTTTCTGCCCCCCCCCCTCCACATTTCGTATTTTGTTCATCTAAATTGCAAAGCAGAAGCAGAGCTAAAATCTCGCATGTTAAGCTCCGTATGATCTGCGAGCGACAGCGGCCTTAGGAGTTAGGTGAAATTTATTATTTATGTAACTATTTTGATTATGCATGATGGTGCGTGTGTGTGTGTGTGTGTGTGTGTGTGTGTGTGTGTGTGTGTTTGCTTTTTGTATAATGGTATAGGGGTATGGCGACTTTGACAAGGCATTTTTTTATATTTTTTTCTCTATCTTTTATTTATTTATTTATTTATTTTTTACGTTTTTATCCTGTATCCTCCCCCTCTTTGGTTTCATGTCCATACGAGTCCATTTAAATATTTTTGAATGTTGGGAGTGATGTTGTTGCAGACATTTTTCTCCTGCATTTTTCCTATTAAATTTATACATTTATTTTTATTCTTACTGTTTCTATCTATTTTTTATTCTCTTTTTATATCCGAATGCCGTTCCATACCTCCCTATTCTGCTTCGTTTTTATCAAGCGTGATTTTTTTTTCCATACGAACGGTGAGTGGAAGACACGAAAAAATATATCTTAAAATTAACAAATCAAATAAAGATTTATTCTTTGTTCATTGTCGAATCAGCAAATGTACATGTAATTAAAAAGTGAAGAATTGTAATATAGTGAACAACCCCCCCCCCCAAAAAAAAAAAAAAAAAAAAAAAAAAAAAAAAAAAAAAAACACTGCTTCGTGTGCGGAATATTTCGGTAAAGTAGACACGGTTTTGGTAGAAAAGAATATCCTTTGCAAAGTCCTGATTTTGCAGGTTGGAAAAAATTCTTCTCTTAAGGGGCCGTGATGGGAACTCGCGCAGGAAGAGTGCAACACTATGCAACAATAAACCCTTGTGTATCTTCGGCTTGGGTGAAGGCAAAGAATGGAGGGTGGGGGAGAGTGGAGCATGTAGGGAGGGGAGGGAGGGGGAGAGGGTGGTAAGTAGGGAGGGAAGGGAGGGGGAGAGGGAGATTGGCATGCGCTTGCTCGGGTTCTGGCACTCGTACGAGGAGTGTGTGTGGGGGGGGAGGGTTGCTGGGGGGGAGGGGGTATTGTCTTGAGGGGAGGTTAATCGTGGGGCGTGGAAGAGGGGAGAGGGCGCTGGTGATTGCGAAGGGCGGGTTTTGTCAGGCATGGTGAGATGACGAAGGAGGGAGTGAGAAAATGGGTCTGGAGATAATGGTGATTTTTTTGTGTGGGCATGGGGGAGATAGAGACATGACGGCGAGGTAGGGAGAGAAAGAAAGGAGGAGAGAAGGAAAGAAAGGGAAAGAGAGAGAGAGAGAGAGAGAGAGAGAGAGAGAGAGAGAGAGAGAGAGAGAGAGAGAGGATGACAAGCTGATTCTTTTTTCTCTCTCTTTTGTTTTTTTTAAATTTTCCTGATTCTGGACTAGATACCAAGTCTTGATATAATCGAGAAAATCCCCGCATTTTTTTCTCATCCAGTCCCGGGATTTGTAAGGCGCGGAGAGGGAGGTTGGGTAATCTGATTATTAGGAGAGCTAATTTTGATCAGGCCTTAATTATCTTGGAAAGAATGCGCCGCCTCTTTATCATCCAAGGAGAGAGAAGTTGGATATTGGAAGTTCCCTGGACGAGTTACTTCATGTATTGGGGGGGTGGGGGACTGTTCGTTCGCTTGTTCGTTGCATATATTGAGCGTGTTTTCTTGCCTTTTTTTCTGTATTTTTTATCTTTTTCTTTTTTTTTTTACCCATTCTTTTCGAGGCTTGAATCTTTTGTTCGTGAGGTCTTCCCTTGCTTGCTTACTTGTTTTTTTTTTCGATATTGTCCTTCAGTTGAGTTTGTTCGTTTTTTTTTTCCTGGAGTGGGACATAGTTGTTTATTTTTAGGCTACTTTGATTTGATTCTGATGCTCAGAGAAAATTAGGGCGGGGAGAACGATGCGAATCAGCGATGGCATTGTAATTATTGGAAATTTTACACTTTTAACCAGGTAAAAATGTAGCTTTTGGAAAAGTGTTCATATTCGAGACCAGCGCAGCACGCAAGAAAACACGTATTGATGATAACCGTTTTTTTTCTAAAGCACAGGCCGCACGGGGGATGATGATCACCTAATTTGACTAATTTCATTATGATAATAATGACAATGATAATGATAGTAATGATAGCAATTCTGATAATGATAGCGTTAATGATAATAATGATGCTAATAGAAATAATCATCATCATAATGAAATCGTAAACAGAAAAAGAAAAAGAAGTAAGGTCAGCATACCATTGGCCTAAGACTGGCTGCGTAAAAATTCTAAACCAATAATGTGAGGCTAAAAAACCCACTGGTAATATATTTGGTTAGGAGAGCGTGACCTGGCTAGTGACGGTGCGCCGCGACGTGGGGATAATGCTCAAGGGGGGATGAGAAGGAGGTTGGTAGGAAGGGGGGGGGTGAAAGTGGGATTTTAGGAGGGTAGGGAGGTGGGGGATAATGCTGAAGGTGGGGGGGGGGGTGAAACGGGAGGTGGGTCGTGGGGATGGAGAGGAGGGGAGGAGGAAATGGGAGGTGAGCAAGAGGCTTTGGGGAAGTGGGAAAAAGTGGGTATAGAGGTTTGGTTTGGAGGTAGTGGGGGGAGGTTGGTTGGGGTGGTGCAGGTTGGAGGTGGGAAGGTATTGGCGGGGGTTTAGGGTTGGAGGAGGGATGTGAGGGAGAGGGGGAGGGGAGCGCGGAAGAGATGGAATGAGAAGAATAAATAAGGAACGAGAAGTAGAACATTGGTAAATAAGTCTAGGTGCCGGATGAGAATGGAAGCTCAGGAGGTTTATGTCTCGGGAATGATAATGAGCAGAAAGGCAATAGGATGAGAGAGGCGAGGGCAATGTTACGAATTACTAGGAGGTAAGGAGACGTTGAGAAAGAGGGTAAACCAACCTATGCCGCAAAGGCCAAAATGGAAAATAGTGATAGGTTTTGATCAAAGTTGGCGAAAATTGAACCAAGACCCAAGAAAACAACAACAAAGGGCGAACTAAAACGGCAATGAAAGAGATGGAATAAGACAGAGCGATAAAGCAGAAGAACGCAAAAGGAAAACCAGATCAGCAGAATTTGTAGTTCAGAAAGGGAAGGATTTTTATTCGTCGCGTATCTTGGCTACGTACCCTTCTTGCTCGGAAGGCAACGTAACCAACGCTCTTGCTCTCCTTTTCAAAAGGAGCTCGGGTTGAAGTCTGAACAGAAATGTTACAATAATATCAGTTGTTATTGCAATTGCGGGTGAAAGAGCAGCTCGCGCCTCCCACTCGTCGCTACGGAGGATCGAGAGAAGCGCATCTAATAAATACATAGTGTTGATCGATGACGATATCATCACGAAGTTCCTGGTCTCACATGCTCTTGAATTGATCGCTTTATTGATGTGTTGATGCTATTCTTTTCTCTTCTCGCTATCGTTTTTCTATACAAAGATGAATATAGAACTTTTTATTTTGTTCTTTCGGTGTGTGTTTTTTTCACACAATGATGAAAATGGAACTGTTCACACCGCTCCGAGCCGATACACTAGTAACCCTTTTCCCTTCGCGGAAGATGACGCAACAGCTCCGGAGGCTGCCTGGCAACCGTAGCATCCTTGAAATTCCATTTTTGTTAACCCTTGAGGGTCTGCACGTTCTCTGCAGTCGGCAATCGTCAATCGAGGACGAGAAATATTATTTACCCTCAAGCATCGTAGGAGATCATGCAGAGGCGAGCGATGGGGGAACGGCGGGAGGGAAAATTGGAAGGATTGGGTTAGGGGAGGAGGGAAGAGAGGGGGACGGAGAGAGAGAGAGAGAGAGAGAGAGAGAGAGAGAGTGTGTGTGTGTGTGTGTGTGTGTGTGTGTGTGTGTGTGTGTGTGTGTGTGAGTGTGAGTGTGAGTGTGAGTGTGAGTGTGAGTGTGAGTGTGAGTGTGAGTGTGAGTGTGAGTGTGAGTGTGTGTGTGTGTGTGTGTGTGTGTGTGGTGATTGGCTAAGCGCTTTGGAGGAACTAAAGAAAGAGAGAGATTCGGTATTTGGCTGAATTAATATGGAAGGCGGGTTAGAATAAGAACAGTTGGAAAAATGAATAAAACAAACGGTAATAAAAGAAAGAGAAGGTGTAAGAAAATGGAAGAGCTTTGAAAGAGAGGCAAAGAACGTGTGAGAAAAATGAAGAGAAAAGAGAATCAGAGAGAAAGAAGAACAAATAGAAAGAGAAAATGAGACAGGCAAACGGATAGGACAGAAAGGGCAGAACAGAACAGAACAAGATAGGGTAGGACAGGAGAAACAACGAAAGAGAGGGAGAAATAGTGAGGAACAGCATGTCTGCATATGAGGAAGCTTGTCCTTGAATTGAGCAAAGGGAAAAGAGCGATGGTCGATGAGGGATGCGAAGGGGAGGTCAAAGCAACAAGGACGAAGGTATCAAAAAAGGATGTACGTATAAAAAAAAGACGGAATTAAAGTGACTGAGGTGAAAGAGACGAAAAAAATGAAATGAAATGCTCTATAGCAGCCAAAGGAGTCAGGGAGACAATATGTGATTTGAAATGGCGGGGGAAAGAAAGATCAATGAGGGAAGGAACCCCAAGAAGACGAAGGATAATAAGAAAATGAGGAATATGCCTTGAGACTGAGGGAGTGTGAGGAGGGGAGATGAAGAAGGCGAAAACGTGCTGAGACTCCCCCCATATCTCATTTGCTGAGTATGTCGTTCCCTTGTTTTGCAGAAGTATCTTAGACCCAATATATTAACATTGTTGCTATTCATGTTTATCACTACGTTAATGGTTATTTTTATCATTTTTATTGTTGCCATCATAAGTATCATTATCATTATCAGCAGCAGCAGCAACATCAGCTATATTATTGATGGTAGAATTAGTATAATCATTGTTATTATTATTGTTTTAAATCATCATAAACGCCAACATCATTAAAATGATAATGATTATGTTAGTGGAAATATTGATAGTGATTATGATAATGACAATATCAATGATAGCAATAATAAAGATAATAATAATGATACTAATGATAATGATCACAATAATGTTGCGAATATTAATTTTTGCCTTTCTATCACAGTTTTTTACAATCGTACTAAGATTAATAGTTGTTTATTGTTTATTACTATGATTACCGCATGATATGTTTAGTCGAAAATCCCAAACACTGATGGCATCACTCTCCTAGCACCAGCAGGAAAGAAAGCCTTGAATGGCACCCGTCCACGGTCTTTACTAAGCTCTAACTTCAGAGAGCGATGACGCACAGCAAGCTGCCGACCTGCGGCTCGAAAGCACCGGCGGTGAAGGGTATGGAAGCAGAAGGGGAAGCAGACCATGTGTGGCAGCTGCAATGTGCCACTGTGCCAGTATAGCTGATTTGTGATAAGCCATTCGTAGCCGTAAGCACAGGTTGCCTTCCTCTTTTCCATCTCTTCACTATGCTATAATTTTAGTCGATGGCAATATTGAAAAGGCTTGTCAGATGGCACATATAAAACCCTAAATATTGTAAAACACAAAAGCTAAAACCGAGACCCGTATCATAGCGATTGACTGAAAGAGAGCGTTCGAAACCTGTCTAGGTTTTACTGGTGCCTGGTTTGTGGTTATTATGATAATATTGATAATGATGATGATAATAGTAATGATAAAAATAGTAACAATGATAATGATGATAATGATAAAGATAATAGTAATTATGATCATAATAGTGATATTAATAATGATATTGGTAGTAATGAGTGGGAGGAGAAGGGAAAAAATAGATCATTACAAGACGTTGGTGTCTTTGCAAAAAAAAAAAAAAAAAAAAAAAAAATCATCATCCTCATGGGCTCGAGTCGTAAATATTGGAATTAAAGCTTCTTCCATGATGAATATCAGAGGAGGATTTATGGCCTCTCTCTCTCTCTCTCTCTCTCTCTCTCTCTCTCTCTCTCTCTCCCTCTCTCTCTCCCCTCTCTCTCTCTCTCTCTCTCTCTCTCTCTCTCTCTATATATATATATATATATATATATATATATATATATATATATATATATATGTATGTATGTATGTATGTATGTATGTATGTATATATATATGTCTCTCTCTCCGCCCTCTCTTCTTTCCTTCAATTTTACTTATGATTATTTTATATTGTATATTTTCTACTCCGGGTGCGCTCGTGTTGATTCTTTGGGCGTGGCTGACAGGGAGTATTGTTTCATTTAAAAAATTGCGAGAGTTATTATACGAAGGATGTATTTAATTAATTAAGGCGTTGCGGAGAGAGGAGAAAGAGAGAGAGGGAGAGAGAGAAGTAAGGAAGGATGTGAGGAAGGAAGGAAGGAAGGAATCGTTTAATTTGAACATTATTTTTGTTTTGTAACTGTTATTGTAGTGAATAAAGTTATTAACGATTATTTTGTTCATGTAAACATATTCATGAAATGTCACCTCGATAGTTATCGAGCACTATTCGAGATGAATATTGCCTCGCCTTTATTCGATAGACATGTGTTAAAACCTCGGGCGAGCAACTATTAAGCATAAAAATGTCGTGTATATACTTATGGATAGACAGGCAGATACATACATACGTACATACATACATACATACATACATACATACATACATATATACACACACATGAATACAGTGACCACTGCCACATAAATTCTATTGTAATTGTCTGTTAATTTTTGTTTCCGAGGTGATAGCTAATGCCTCTTGCTTGTCATTTTTTCCTAAAATATGCCGTGGATTGAAATATGTTCTTGGTGCTTTCTTCTCTAAAATGTTTTAATAGAGGCGGAAGGAGAGACGAACGAAATAATAGGAAACAGGAAAAAGGCTGGAAAGAGACTGAAAGGGTGAAGGAAGGGGGGGGGGCGTGAAAGAGAGGATAGAAGAGAGTTTGCAATAAGGGTGGGAGAAGGAAGGAAGATGAAAGAATGAATTGAAGAAGCTCTAAAAAGCAAAGAGAAGGAGAGTGATAGACACATTGATTGATTGATACAAAATTTGTTTACGATTCAAGCATGAGTAGAAGAAAAAAAGGATCGCTCACATAGAGAGTGTGGGGAAGTATTTCAGTACAAAATAAGTTACCGAAACAAAACACGAGATTATACAAACGTACATGCGCAAATAAGGGGGGGATATATGGGTAAAATGTAAACGAAAAGCAATAACTAACAAGACCAGCTTAGTCGATTATGCATTTCCTCTTCCTTACTCCTTCTTCCCTTTCTCACTCCTCCCCTGCATTCCTCACTCCTCCTTCCTTTACTCACTTTTCCTTCTCCTCTCCTCCCCTCCCCCATCAATTCCCTCTCCTCTCCTTTCCTCCTACCCCTCCCCTCTCCTACCTTCCCCTCCTCTCCCTTCCCCTCCTCTCCCTTCCCCTCCCCTCCTTTCCCCTCCCTACCCTCTCGCTCACTCCCATCACTCTGTATCCCCTCCTACTCCCTCCGTCCCCATCCTCCCCTTCCCCCACCCCCTACTGCCCCATTTACTCACTGCCAATCCTCTCTAAAGTCGAGAGTGAATTTTACGGGCTTTGTCGTGCTCATGGTTATTCACACTTGACTCGAGGTGCAGCTGACAGGGAGGGCGTCGAAGCGCTGAGTGTAACAGCGGGTCGAGTTACCGCGGTTACTGCGGTTACTCGAGTGTGTTTTGTGTGCGCCCCCGATGGTTACCAACGCGGCGTTCGGTTACTCAGATTTGTTTACTTGGCTGAATACTAGTGTATATGTTGTATATGGATTTTTGTTGTTCCTTTAAGGATTTTCTTTTTTTCTTTTACTGGATTTAAAACTCCTCTTTTGGTATGCGTGTTGCGGAGAGAGTGAGGGAGGAGGTGGGGTCAGAGGGGGATGGTGTGGGGTGGGGGAGGTTGCACTTACCGAGGCTGGAGTCGAGGTGGAATTTTGAATGGGAATGATTTTGTAATTCAGGCGCAGAGGATGTGCAGGTCGGCTGGGATGAATGTTGGGAAGCCGAGGTCAAGCCGAGGGACACGCGCACACCAACACCCACACACGCACATGCACATGCATATGCACATGCACATGCACATGCACACGCATACACAAGCGCACGCACACGCAAACACTCACACTCACACTCACACTCACACTCACACACACACACACACACACACACACACACAAACAAACAAACAAACAAACAAACACAAACGCAAACACAAACACAAACAAATAAAGTGAAACTGAAAGTAGAAATATATAATTAGAAAATAAAATAAATGTAAAAATAAGCAGAATGAATTGATAAACAAGGGAATATAAAAGAAAGTCGATAATTATAGAGAACTGCGAGGAAAAACAACACCAGCAATGGAAAAAAAATCGGACAGCGTATTGAAAGCTTTGATAGATGATGCAGCGAGTATCTTGGGTGGATTTCCCAGTCACGGATCTTTTCCCAGATAGATTTCTTATATGGTTTTCTTCTCCCTCTCACCTCACGTATGTATTAGGGGTGGGGGGAGATTTAGACGCTTATACGTATAATGTGATGAAAAGTGTAAAGGAGTTCTTTAAAAAGTAATTTTTATTTCATAATGTGTATATTCTTCCTCACGTGGATTACACTGCTTTCGCTATATATTTGCGGATTCTCATAAATCTACTGTCGTTATTTATTAGACCCGTCTTTAACGTCATCCAGGTCAGAAATTCTACACACTGTTCTGTATGATTTCCATTAGTTAGTGTTGAGAATATTCTATCGTAATGGAATTTTTGTTTCTCAATATTTTGATGAAAAAGAACAAGAGCAAGAACAACATATATGTACTTGAACAAGAACAAGTAAAAGTCTGTGCTTAGATACTGGAAGGTCGGTTTATTTACGAAATGTTTTAATTGGCTGCTGAAACGACCCGGAAGACTTAATGATGGAAGTGATCGGTTACCGGAAGAGAACAGCTGATCGGGTTCATTATTGTGTGTGTGTTGTGTTCGTCTCTAACAGAGGATTATTGTTTGTCGTTTGCTTTCGCCTTTTGGAGGGTTTCATCGTGGATATGTATGCTTTTTTCTTTCTCTCCATTCCTTTATTATCGGGTGTTTTGGGTTTTGATATAATCTGGTTCTGTTTTATGTTTTGATGGATAGTCGTTTCTGTTTCCTTTCAGTTATGGATGATGTTACGAATTATCTTTATTTTACTACTTATCTTCTCGAATGCATGACATTCATAAATAGGAAGTAATAGCATTTCATAGTTTCACACCCACCACCCCGCTTCCCAAAGATAAAGCCATAGATTACAATGCGGATATTTTTGCGATAGAAAGCCAGTCGAATATTTACCATATCCCGCCCCCCCCCCTCTTTCCACCCTATGCCAACTCCCCAAACATAAAGTAAGGGAAAGTAAACCGAATATTTTCATATCACCCTCGTCCCTTTCCTCCCCTCCCGCCCCCCTCACCACTCCCCTCCCCACTCCCCACTCCCCACTCCCTACTCCCCAAATATAAAGCCAGAGATTACAGTGTGGATATTTCGAGAAAGTTCTCTCTCGTCTCGTGGGCGAAAGCAAACCGAATAAGAGTGTTTGCACAACTAAAACTTCGAAGGCCTTTAATTTATGGCATACAGAGAAGTCTGGGAAGAGTGAGAATTGTCATTTCCTTTTTTTTTATAATAGTTTTATTCTCTTTTTTTAGAACATTTTTTCCACAATAGATGTAGATTTGTTTCTCGTTGGTCGGTGAGTGTGTATATTCCTCGGTTTAAATAAAAGCGCAAGAGTGTTAGGAGAAAGGAGAAAGAAGAAAAGGAAAAGAATAGACAGCGCCATGGGACAATAACTCGCACAGACCACACACGATGAAGTTATAGTCGTAGACACTGTGGTTTGTTTATCTCTTTTGTATTCATTTTGAATTTTTATTTAGTGTATTACATTTGTTTTTTTCTTCTTTAATATCCATGTTTAGTGTGTATGTGTGCAAGCGATTTAAGTCCCGCGGGCCGAGGGCGGAGGGCCATTGCTGAGGGTTTATGGCGAGGGCGACTACAGTGCTGTGATTAGGCCGCCGAGTGTGTGATGTCGGAATGATATGGGACAAGGGGTCAGGCCGGCAGGGCGAGGGGACGGCCGAGGGCGAGGGGTAAAAATAACAGGAGAAGAGCAGGGCCCGAGAGGGAAGAGATTACGCGAGATAATATATGATAAACCGATGTAATATAAGTAGCGGCGGAAACGAGAATGTGTTTGCTCAAGTCTGTCCATCTCGGCTATTCATATGTATATTGGACAAGACCATGCGTTCGCACACACACACACACATATACACACACACACACACATACACACACACACACACACACACACACACACACACACACACACACACACACACACACACACACACACACACACACACACACACACACACACACGTGCACACTAGGGATAGTTAGAGAAGGTTACAACACAATCAGCCTGCCATATGTGCCGGTGCGTAAACGGATACGCATTCGTGTTTAAAGAAGAAGGCTTCCGCGCGTCGTGGGGAAGAACTCTCGGGTGAACGAAACGTTACTCTCCGTTTATTAGATGCGACAAGGGGGCGAGTGCACAGTTGCAAGCCCAGAATTGAAATCCTGGTGAGAGGGCCGAGAGGGGGAAAGCGCACTAAATTAGAACAAAGTGCGGAATATCTGGCATGCAAATGACATCTGCTTTATTTTAATGCCGGCCCAGTAACACCTATGAACAAATGGACGGCGAGTGTTATCGGCTGGAACGTCAGGGTTTTCCCCCAATCATCGTAATTGTCGGAGACGAACGAGGGCATAAGCGTACATCAGGGTAGGTGCGCACCGCCCGAGGGTAGGAAGGCCAGGGGGAAAGAGGGGAAGCGAGGGAGGGAAAGGGAAAGGGAAAGGGAGAGGAAATGGGGGATAGGGAAGCCAAGGAAATAGCATCTCTCTCTCTCTGTCTCTCTTTCTCTCTCAATCTCTCTTTCTCTCTCTCAATCTCTCTCTCTTTCTCTTTCTCTTTCTCTCTCTCTTTCTCTCTCTCTCTCTCAATCTCTCTCTTTCTGTCTCTCAATCTCTCTCTTTTTCTCTCTCAATCTCTCTCTCCTTTTCTCTCTCAATCTCTCTCTCTCTCTCTCTTTCTGTCTCTCAATCTCTCTCTCCTTTTCTCTCTCTCTCTCTCTCTCTCTCTCTCTCTCTCTCTCTCTCTCTCTCTCTCTCTCTCTCTCTCTCTCTCTCTCTCTCTCTCTCTCCTTTTCCCTCTCTTTATCTCTCCCTCCCTCTCCCTCTCAGTTACTTTTTACTCTATTAACTTCTCTCCCTCCTATTTCGTGTACCCCGTCTCTTCCAACACACCCTCCCTTCCCCCCATTCCCTTCCCCCTACTCCCCTCACTATAAAGCAAACAAGTATACTCATGTTGATGGTCAATATCCATGATGTGTTTATATACATTTTTTCCGCGTTATATAATTAAATGGAGGGTGAAGTTTGGTCATGTTTATGTGTCGCAACAGCCACACTCCCTCAGTTCATTTTGACAGCGAGAATGGCTGGATTGATTTGTCATTTGCATGGCCGTAGAGGGACGTTTATGATGTGAATTGCGATTTTGAATTTTTTGATTGCGTGTGAAATAGGGGGTGTTGGTGGAAATTAGGCGGGAGGTATTTATGCATCCGATGGCACAAGAGGGCCGGGTCGTTGGTTTCCCTAGAGGAGAGCTCGAATCCCCTTCGTTTTCTGCTTCTGCTCTTATTGTTGTTATCATCCTCATCACCATTTTCATCATCATCATCATTGTTATTATTATATTATTTTCTTCGTCATCGTCATCTTTCCCTTTCCCTTCTCCCTCTTCCCCTCCTCCTCCTCCCTCCTCTTCCTCCTCCTCCTCCT
>BOPN01000166.1:181464-186464 GCA_017312705.2 Penaeus japonicus
CGCTGCTTGACTCGGTGAACCTCAGATGATGGCTGCTTGAGGGATACATTTTTTTTTCTTTATGGGAGCGTGTTAATGAAGTCGTAATGTGATGCAGTGTGCGTGCCATTTACATTTTTTTAGGCTGGTTTAGAAAAGCGGATGCGCATATGTATACACACGCACGCGCCCTCAGATTTACAAATACATTCAAACACACAGGCACACTCACAAATATGCACAAGCACACACACAAACATGCATACACGCACACACACACACACACACACACACACACACACACACACACACACACACACACACACACACACACACACACACACACACACACACACACACACACACACACACACACACACACACACACACACACACACACACACACACACACACACACACACACACACACACACAACATACATGCGATCCCACCTGCACAAACACCAGACAAACACGCCATCGACCGCTGTACGCGGTGCCCACACCTACACAAAAGTACGAACCTCTACATACGTTCGAAAATTCCAACAGCCAAGCCCTGGAGCTTCAAGCGTATGTTTGTTTTGAGAATAAGTTGGAATTGGGTTTTGATGCGCCCTGACGTCAGTGTCCTCGCCTTTGAAGTCGCGCTGCGCCGTTCTTTGAAGGATTAAGGATATTGGGGTGGGTGGGGGGACTGTGTAGTAGGAGGTGGAAGGTGGAAGGGGGAGGAGAAAGAGGGAGGTGGAGGTGAGAGTGGAAAGTGGAGGTGAAAGTGGGAAGTGGAGGTAAAGTTGAAGGTGGAAATTAGAAGAGGAGGAGGAGGAGGAGAAGAAGAAGAAGAAGAAGAAGAAGAAGAAGAAGAAGAAGAAGAAGAAGAAGAAGAAGAAGAAGAAGAAGAAGAAGAAGAGGAAGAAGAAGAAGAAGAAGAAGAAGAAGAAGAAGAAGAAGAAGAAGAAGAAGAAGAAGAAGAAGAAGAAGAAGAAGAAGAAGAAGAAGGAAGAGGAAGAAGAATATGAGGAAGACGAAAGAGAAGGGAAGCGACGCGGAGGATACCGCACTCGCCTTCTTCACCATCCACCCACCTGCCTCAGTCACAGCTCCGGCTCTAGTCCTACTGTTTTAGGAAGTCAATCTTGTAGAGTTAATGAACCGGACTGTTGTGCTCCCAGGCGTGTGGGAGGCTTTGTCTGTGTGGGATCAGTGGGACTTGGGAATGGATGGGGGGGGGGGGGAAGGTGGGTAATGTTACTAACTGAAAGGAAAAGGACGACAAGAGGACGGCAGAAGGATGGTAGGGAACAGTTGCAAAGGGGAATGGGAATGGGAATGGCAATGGAAGTGAGGGATTGGACGCATGAGGGGAGTTCTAGCTGTGATAGTCGGGAGATCCATTCGGTTGAAATGTGGGCCCACTGAGTTCTACATAGGGATGCGTATATATTGGTCAAGGGAAGCTGGGTGTGGGGTGGAAAGAGCAGTCGTAGGGTGGAGTAAGGGAGAGAGAGAGAGAGAGAGAGGAAGAAACGAAGAGGGGAATATAGGAGAGAGGAATAACTAAAGGGGATGGAAGGGAATATAAGGAAGGCATAGCAGGAATGTGAAGGTAAAAGAAAGGCTATAAAAAGATGCAAGGAGCAGCGTGGATGGCGGAGGGAGAAATTGGAGACGTAAGAGAATTGGGAGGGGGGAGGGAGGGAGGGAGGGAAGGAGGGAAGGAAGACGACAATGATATTAGAGGGAGAGTAAACAAGGGAAGAGTGAAATATGAGATGATATCGCGAGCAGGAACTAACGTAAGTGGAAAAAGAACTGACCGAAGATACCAAAAGCTAACAAACAACAAAAATCTCGAGCAGTAAGAATCCGAAAACAAACAGAGAAGAGAAAGAGCAAATAAAAAAAAGGAAAAGAAAAAGAAAAAGACCAAGAGTATCTGTGGGAGGCAGAATGTCGGGCAGAAAATAATGACGATTTTGCCGACAGGAAGGACACGAGGGGACGGCGACGAACGGGGGAAATCCGCGAGGTGGAGAACGCAGGGCGACTGCAACAAAGGGAGAGGGACGCCGGGCTAACTATGGAGGAGAGGGAAGAAGGAAGATGAAGAGGGGAGAGGAGGAGGGAGTAAAAGTACGAAGAGGGAGAGAGGGGAATGAAGAAGGGGGCGAGGAAGAGGCGAGGAAAGGAAGAGGGAGGAGGGAGGAAGAAGAAGAAGAGGATGGGGGAAAAGAAAGAAGAGGAGGTGGAAAAACTGAAAGCAGAAGAGGGTTAAAGGGAAGAAGAGGAACAGGAAAAAAAGTAAGAAGAGGGGGATGAAAGGAAAAAGAGGAGATTGAAAAATAGAGGAGAGTGTGAACAGGGAAAGGGAGAGAGACGAGAGAAAGAGAGGCTTTGATGTCAAGGAAGCGCCAGAGAAAAAGAATAGTGACAGAAGGAGATAGGGGTAGAACAAGGCGAAACACGAAGCGAACCGTAGATAGAGAGAAAAAAACAAGAAAAGGAAGAGTGTAAAAAAAATCAGTGGCATTGAACTCAGACAAAACAAGAATATTTTCCCGGGTTAATTATGCGTTCTGGAGTAAGTAATCTTGAATGGGGAAGAATGAATGGCCGACTTCGAGAGTTCGCGCTTTTAATGTCATTAAAGTTCAGTTTTGGTTCTTGGGATTCGTTGACTTCATAGAGGATTGTTGTCTTTCTACTGTGTTTTAGTTTTTTTTTCTTTGTAGCCGTATTTTGTTTTCCTCTTCATCGACGGTTCTTACTTCTTATCTTTCTTCTTCTTTTGTTTGGCTTTTTGTACCGGAGAGTATTGCTTGTCATTTGTCTCTCTCTTCTGTTGTTTCTTATTCTTGTGTCTCATCTTTTTTTTTTATCTTCCCCTTTGTTGTTCTTGTTGCATTATTCTACTCCCCTTCCCTCCTTCCTTCCTTCCATCTTCCTTCTCCTCCCCCTCCCCTCCCCTCCCCTCTTCCTCCTTCTCCTCCTCCTCCTCCTCTTTCCTCTTCCTTATCTTGATCCTCTTATTCTTATTCTTCTTCTTTTTCTTCCTCCTTCCTCCACCTCATCTTCATCCTCTTCTTCTTTTTTTTCCTCCTCCTTCCTCCTCCTTCCTCCTCATTTTTATCTTCTTCTCCTTCTTATTATTTTCTTTTTCCTCCTCCTTCCTCCCTCTTTTTCTATTCTCTATCGTAGTCTTTGTTATTATGTTGTTCTTTTCGTTTTTCTAAGCCATTGAATTCCAGATTAGATTACACGGCTTCCGTTCCTTGTGAATTTATGGTCCCCTTTTAAGACGGCCGTTGTATAATTTTTGTTTTCTTTTTCCTTTTATCTTTCTCTTCTCTCTCCTTCTCTCTCTCTCTCTTCCCTCTCTCTCTCTCTTTCTCTCTCTCTCTCTTTCTCTCTCTCTCTCTCTCTCTCTCTCTCTCTCTCTCTCTCTCTCTCTCTCTCTCTCTCTCTCTCTCTCTCTCTCTCTCTCTCTCTCTCTCTCTCTCTCTCTCTCTCTCTCTCCCTCCCTCTCTTTCTCTCCCTCCCTCCCTCCCTCCCTCCCTTTCTCTCCCTCCCTCCCTCTCTCTCCCTCTCCCTCCCTCTCTTTCTCTCCCTCCCTCCCTCCCTTTCTCTCCCCCTCCCTCCCTCCTCTCCCTCTCCCTCTCCCTCCCTCCTTCTCCTCCCTCTCCTCCATCCCGGCTTATTTTCGCGCTTATGTGTGTGCTTGCACCTAGAGCCTGCATTCGGAAACGAGCGCGTGATCGTATCGCTGGAGACATTTCGCTTCAGCCAATTTGTTTATTCAGATATCGCACCGTTTGCTTATTTCCTGTTTATTTGTTTAATTCAGGATTAGTTGTTCAATTTTGTTTTCTATATGTTATTTTTACTGGGTTTGTTTATTCAGATCACGCACACCCGGGTAATTCTGTTCACGTCATATTTATTTATTTCGACAACTTTCTGGGAGTGTTCCGTTCATTGCTAATTGATATTCTGGTCACGTGACCTTCGGCTAACATGAGTAATTACACTCCCGGTAGTGCTGGAAAGTTGTCGGCGCATTTTAATGTTAAAAGTTTCGAATAGCTTGCATTAGCACGGACGTTTTCGCGGCGGAACCGAAAATTACCCCGAGCTCGGTTACCTTTCGTTATGTTCCCGAGAGCGAATTTATTCCGAGCTTTTACGGCTGGCTTCGAAGGTTTCAGCGCAGCCGGAATTTAATATCGTGTGAATGTGGCAGCTAGAGATGTTGTCTAGCCTGGCGTTTGTTGATGCGCGAGTGCTTTCTCGGCGACGGTACTGATAAAGAAAATGTTTTTTTTTTTTTTTTTAGACGGACCTGACAGCATTTGATGGGCTTTGTTATGATTTTGTTTAAGAGAAGTCGGAAGGGAGGACATAGATAGAAGATTGAAGGGTGGAATCTGGAGGGTAGTCGTTCGTATGACCTTGATTCTGTTAGATATCCACATGAATGCGTGTTTTCTTTTGATTATCCATCTTGCTTAAAAAAACTATACCATAATATATTGATGTTTCTAAGTGTACTGTTTCAATTACGAATTTAACCATCACCCGCTTAGGGATTGACTCCCTTTGTTTCCATTTGAAATTAGAGCTACAGAAAGGGAGGGAATGAAAGCCTCATATTCTCTAGCTGTGGGTCTTGAAGTCCAAGCTCTACACAGAAGCATTTCCTGTCGCCGAAAAGATATATTCACATACTCCCAGAGAGGGTGTTGATGGGAGGGAGAGGACACGGGCTGTCGGAAAGGCCGAGGAGAAACCAAGAGAAAAGAAAGCGCCAAATAAAAAGTGCTCACGTACGCTCCAAAGGAAATGACAAAAATGTGGGCCGCGAGCGCCTCCTCGTCCCTCCCTAGGCAACGCATCGACTATTGCAATCCCAACTGGTCCGATATTACTTTTCGGTCAGCCTTGGCGAGAGGGGATCGGGAAGGAGGGAGGGGGGACCCGTAGGACTGGTTCTGAGGGAAGGAGGGAGGGAGGGAGGGAAAGAG
>BOPN01000166.1:191464-211464 GCA_017312705.2 Penaeus japonicus
AAGGAGAAGGAGAAGGAGAAGGAGAAGGAGAAGAAGAAGAAGAAGAAGAAGAAGAAGAAGAAGAAGAAGAAGAAGAAGAAGAAGAAGAAGAAGAAGAAGAAGAAGAAGAAGAAGAAGGTGTAAGAAGGGTGAATGAAAGTGAGGAATAGGGTGTGATAAGTGGACGCGATCAGGGTGGAGGAGACAAATACGATAAGAGCGATGAATAGATAAGTAGGAGATTAATAGGAGCGGAGATAATTGTACCCTTGGAGGAGTTTAAGGAGAGACAGCGTCGGGACTTAGGAGGAGGTAGTTGATGTAGCTATCAAGTTAGCGGTAATGGGGCTTCACTTCGGTGCTAGTTAGCGGGAAGTATTACGAGGCGGACGGCCAGCAAAGGCAAGGGTTGGGATGAAACGCGCGAGGAGAAAGGGGAGGCGAGGTAAAAATTTTGGGAATGCTTGTTAAACCAGAGATTAAAAACCTGTCGGGAAAGCGGGGATTATTTTGGATCGAAGGTGGGAATTTCATAGCAATAAGAAGTTGTGTTCTTGATAGAGAGAAAGAATGAGAGAAAAAAAAAGGTTTTCTGCGTTAATAGACGAGGGAAGAAAAATGTTGATTAGAATTTGCTCGTGTTACTTCGGAAGAATAAAAGATGGCTTGGAAATGAAACCCTTTAGAAGTCGTCCAGGTCTTGGCAGTTTCTTTGGGAAAAAAATAGTTTTTAATAGCCTCTTGGTAATTGATGGAGGCAATTACTGACAGCGAAGAATATCGAGAAAGGAACGATGAGCCTTTATATTTCGCCAAGTCATGAGGAAAACATGTAGATTGCGCAAGTTGAAAGATAAGTGTTTGTTTATTACTATCATTGTTATTAGCATATTATTATAGTTATATTGATTATAATAGGAGTGACAATAATGACCAAAGTTATTGATATAATCGTTATCCTATAATATGTATTCGCTATTTGATTCTTCTATTTCTATCCTTCATCATAAACATCCCCCCCAAACATAAAGCGCATAATATTTCATCAAGCATGACTTAACCAAAAAGACAAGAGACAAGATCTCCCTCTGACGTCCCCGGATCTTCTTCGACTCCTCTCTCCTGCATACTGTTTTCTGTGCATCCTACCAGTATCCCGCCAACGCCCTAGGAGCTCTAGTGGGAAGGCGTGGAAAAGGACTTCCGATGGGATTTTAGTTTGCCGATTTTGAGGGGAAGTGTTAGGATGAATTCAGGGCAAGACGGGAGAAGGGGCAAGGGGTAGAGGTTGAGCGGGAATGGAGTGTGAGGGGGGCAAAGGATGGGTTGAGTGGGAATAGAGTGTAATGGGGTAGATGTTGAGTGGGAATGGAGGGTGAGGGTGGCAAGAGGGTGAGTGGGAATGGAGGGGGAGGGGGGCAAGGGGGTGAGTGGGAATGGAGGGTGAGGGTGACAAAGGGGTTGAGTGGGAATGGAGGGTGAGGGGGGTAAGGGTGTGAGTGGGAATGGAGTGTGAGGGTGACAAGGGGTTAAATGGGAATGGAGGGTGAGGGTGGCAAGGGGTTGAGTGGGAATGGAGTGTGAATGAGGCAAGGGAAAATGGGTAGCTGGAGTGGTAGAGGGAGGCCAAGGGGGGGAGAGAAAGAAGTTTTGTCGCCAGGAGGTTTTTGATTGCCTTTCCGTTTTGATTGTGTGTCGGAGAATTTGGCAGATGTGAGTTTGTTTTTCTTTTTTCCCGTTCTCTCTCTCTCTCTCTCTCTCTCTCTCTCTCTCTCTCTCTCTCTCTCTCTCTCTCTCTCTCTCTCTCTCTCTCTCTCTCTCTCTCTTTCTTTCTCTCTTTCCATTTCTTTTCTTCTGCTTTTAGAGAGAAAAGAAAGTTGCACAGGAGCTGTTTTCGACTGAGAGAAGCGATAATAGAGTTTGATGAATATTTTATCGTCGATTATTCGCTCAGCCGGAGAATTTGCATTATCGGAGGTCGTCGTTCCGTGATGTCGTCCGGAACTTGTTTGAATTTTCTTTACAGATTCGGTCTTTCGCTCGCAGGACAGATCATTAGTTTGGAACTCGCCGAATAAAAGCCTTCGAACAAGTTTTAAGTTACTTCGAATGTTTGAAACAATGCCGGAATTAAGCCAAGTTTGATGAAAAATCTCTGCAGAGATTTGTATTGCTTCTTTTATAAGCATTAGATTTCGAGGAGAGGAAAAAAAAAGATAAAGTATTTCTGCATGCACCAACCTGCCTCGCGGGTCCCTGAATCAGCTTGACTCCGGGCTGAGTCACCTCGCACGCTTTTGCTGGATTGGATTACCTGTCGAAAGTTTCGAAAGCGTATTCTCTGAAAGACGCTTGGAGTACAGCGACTTTTATTCTGCAAAAGTTAAGCTCGCGGAGGGGGATGTTACCGCCGTGAAAGCTTGCCATTATTCTCTTCGTAATTGTTCGGGAAATTTACGTTGAGCTCACTTTTTACTTTTTTACTTTCATTTGGCTTTAATTGGATTCACTTGTATTTGATGGAAGAGGATAAGAGGGTGTACATTGCCTGAGTAGACTTTGATCATGCGGTCATAAAGACTATAGCGTGATCTAAGGAAGGCACCCTTTTTCTAAAGAGTGAATGCAGGTTATTGTTGACAGGGATTTTTCCTGGTTCATTTTTACGGGGTTCTTTTTTTGTTCTTCTTCTTTCTACGGTGGGTACACTAGATGGGATTTGGCTGAGGAGAGTCAAGGGAAGCCTCTGTTATTTCTTGTCATGAGGATGATCTCGACGGATCACGGAGGATACAAAATTGCAGAGAGGGGAGTGCGAGGAGCGAAAGATGGATGAGGGAGGAAGGGAAGGGGGAGAGGGAGAGGGAGAGCGAGAGCGGAAGAGCAGAAAGGACAAGGAGAGGATGAGAAAATCAGATGTATGTATAGAAATGATTAAATTGGGAGATTGTGTGATACAAAAAAAGGATTACTTTAGAGTAGGTATTGATACTAAATGAAACTTGGGTCAACGTGACCTAAGAGTTTAATTTATTTCACACGTCGCCATTATGACAGCTGCTATTTTTTTCAATATTTCCTGATTTAAGAGAGAAGAGCCAGAGAACCAAACAAAGGAAGCGAGGGAAAGTGAAAGTGATTGTGAAAGTGAAAAAGAGAAAGAAAGAAAAAAACCGAGACCGAGAGAACATGAATCATCACGATATGCATTGATATTAAAGCCCTGAACCAATATTAAGAGATCGTATTCATGCTTCCTTTCACAAGGAAGCGCTGTGTATAGCTGATCTCTTTAGTGAAAGTGAGAGTGGATGAGTTGTATTGCGAAGGAGGGAGAGTCTGCCCTGATTGTTAAGTTGATTTATCTTTGTAAGTGGATCAGGGCGAAAACTTTTCTGCATCGAGCCGGTTGAACGAGCGAAGTCAATATCCCCCCTCCCCCACCTTCTCTCTCTCTCTCTCTCTCTCTCTCTCTCTCTCTCTCTCTCTCTCTCTCTCTCTCTCTCTCTCTCTCTCTCTCTCTCTCTCTCTCTCTCTCTCTCTCTCTCTCTCTCTCTCTCTCTCTCTCTCTCTCTCTCTCTCTCTCTCTGTGTGTGTGTACCTATCTATCTCCTTTATTTGGCTTCATGTTCTCCCCTTCTTCCTTCACTGCTCCTTTACCTTTTACCGAGTAACTCCGCACATCCCCAGCCATATCCTTTGCCATCTCCCTTTCCATTCCGCCCTTTATAATGGTATTGGTTTCCCGTATCTCTTCAATGTAGGCCAGAACTTGCCTCTCTGACATAACCATAAATCGACAACTTTTATGGTAATTACAAACTTTATTGAGGGCGACTACAATCATAAATATCATATTTGGTATAATCGTTCGAAATTATCCTTAGTGATTTGTTGCGGGGGGGAAAAAAAGAGTAATTATACGCTTTACAATGTAGTGTTGTATCACCATGAATTGCAGGTAGCGCCGCAGTGCGTCTGTTCCCCTTAATTATCCCGGTGAAATATTGTGTAATCATTCTTGAAAGAGCAAGAATTAGAGGATCTGGCACCATGACACTATACCAAGCCCTTTTCTTCGCTCCTTACTGGCGCGGATTGCTCGGAGTAATGAAACATTCCTGTCTGTTCAGGTTTGGTAACCGCCTTCACGCCACACCGGAAACCTCTGACATGAGCTCTTCTTGCTGGCTCTCTCCGTCTCTTATTGCACCTCCCTTCCCCACCCCCTCACCGCCTCTCTTTCTTTCTCTCTATCTCTTTCTTTCTCTTTCTCCCTCTCTCTCTTTCTTTCTCTTTCTCTCTCTCTCTCTATCGCTCTCTTTCTCTCTCTCTCTCTCTTTCTTTCTTTCTTTCTTTCTCTTTCTCTCTCATTCACTCTCTCTCGCTTTCTCTTGCTCTCTCTCTCTCTCTCTCTCTCTCTCTCTCTCTCTCTCTCTCTCTCTCTCTCTCTCTCTCTCTCTCTCTCTCTCTCTCTCTCTCTCTCTCTTTCTCCGTGTGTGTGTGTGTGTGTATGTGTATGTGTGTGTATGTGTATGTGTGTGTGAATGCGTATATAAGCGTCTTTTATGAGATCAGCTCTTTGAATACAGTCTGCAATCGGATTCAGAGCTGATGATCAGAGAGCCCTCCCCGTGTAATTAAGCAGGCGACGGGATGGTTGGTCATTCACAAATTCAAGGCGAAGCGAGGACGAGCGGCCGGCTTGAAGCGGCGCGTGTATCGGGTCTCCTAATGAGGTTTGGTGTAATTGGCCTGCCATTACCGTATAGCGAAAGCGGCGGACGGTCATGAGCGATGGTTTACCTTTCTGTGGCGCTCGCTTCACAAACGGCCTTAACGACCGCTAAAGACCGCGCTAATGAGGACACGCCTTGCTCTTCCTACTCTCTCTCCTCTCCCATCTTCTCTTTCCTCTCCCTTCTCCTCTTGAGCTTCTGTTCTACTTGTTTCTTCTCTTTCGGTTTTGGTCTCATTTTTTTTCTTCTTTCGATTCTGTTATATACATTGTTAATGTTCGTATTTCTTCGCTTTCTCGCTTTGTTAATTCGTGTCTTTTCTTAGATCTGCCTCTGATTTTCCTGTTCAGTTATATCTCTTGTTTTCCGCCACTCATTTTCCTATTCAGTTTATATCTCTTGTTTTCTTTTACCTTCTCTCTCCTCTCCTCTCCTCTCCTCTCTATTTCTCCTTCTCTCTCCTCTCTCCTTATCTCTCCTTCTCACTCCTTCTCCCCCCTCTCTATCTCTCTCTCTCACTCTACCTCTACCTCTCCCTCTCCCTCTCCCTCTCCCTCTCTCTCTCTCTCTCTCTCTCTCTCTCTCTCTCTCTCTCTCTCTCTCTCTCTCTCTCTCTCTCTCTCTCTCTCTCTCTTTCTTTCTCTCTCTCTCCCCCTCTCCCTCCCTCTTGCCCTCCCTCTGTCCCCTCTTCCCTTCCCGTTTCTCTCCCTCCGTTTCTTTCTCTCTCTCTCCTCTCTTCTTCTTCCTTCCCTCATCCTTTCTCTTTTTCTCTCCACTTCCCTCTATGTGCGTAGCGATGCAGCGAGAGAAAGAGAGAGGTCTGCTAGGGAAGCCCCTTGCCCAGGGACGAAAGAGAGTGCAATCCGCAGCTGTGCTTGGCTGAATCCTCTCCCTGGAAGACAGCCCCACGGAGAGCGGTGTGCGAGAGTATTTCGGAATGCCATTCCCCTCGCCGTCGGGAGTCTGGTTCTTTTATTCTTGCCTTGTTGTTGTTTTTTTCTTCATGTATTTCATTTATTTGATTTCTTGAAAACGATGCACCTTAGATTTTCCCCCCCCCCTTCTGAAAGTAGGCCGTAAGATAAGGCGGATGGAGACAAAAGCCGTCCGTCTTTTTAAAAAACCTTCTTTCGCTCTCCAAGAAAGAATCTTTAAATGTCCTCGTGATATTTTAGGAATGTTGATTTAGTTAATTTAGGAAGTCAGGCTATTGAAGTTGGATATGCTTTGTACTTCTACGCGTGAAATTTGGAGAAACATGTTTGTGCGCACACCTACCCAAGTGGATCTAGTGTTTGTATGATAAATACACTCACAACGACTCTTAGATTTCGTATCTTTGATGTTAAAGGTGCTTTCTCGTTCTAATATGCCGCTCTTCACTGCAGAGTTAGAGATGCAGGAATTCAAAATACAATTATCTTTCTCCTTCTCCTTTCCCTACTTCCTTTTTGTTATCTCCAATCGCATTAGCTCTCCGCGTATCCTCCTCCTCTCTTGCACAATCGCTTTGTTCCTCTTATCTATCTTTCTTCCTGTTTCAATCCCTTCTTCACTTAGCTGTCTCTCTTCTTCCCCTTCCCTCATCTCTCCATCCTCTCCCCCACCCCATCCTCTATCCTCCATCTCTGCACTCCTTTCCTCTCATCCCCCCTCTCTCTCTCTCTCTCTCCGGGCGTTGCTTTGGTGATGAATTTGGCAACTGTGGCCAACTTTGGGCTGGTGGTGTCGGCGAGACGCGGTCTGGTGTAGCTCGGTGTGGCTTGGGGCTCACACTTGGCAAAGTTATCTCAGTACCAACTCACACCTGACTCCGGCTGCCGAGAGAGTATGAGTGAGAGCGAGAGTGAGAGTGTGAATGTGAGTGTGAGTGTGAGTGTGAGTATGAATGAGACTGTGCGAGAAATGAAGAAAGAGAAAGAGAAAGAGAGATAGAGAGAGAGAGAGAGGGGGGGGGGGAAGTCTATCAAGGGACCACCGTGTTCGCGATGAGCCAACTTGGGTTGCAACTCGGTCATCAGGAAGACAGTTTGTATTTAAGGAGTTCTGTCCCTTGTGGGTGGTGGGGCCAGGAGGGGAGAGGAAGGGAGAGGGGAGAGGGGCATGAGTCGAGGATTTTTGGATAATTAGTCGAGTTCTCATTTTGCGAGGGTACTCTTATGTAAAAAAAAAAATTATTCGTTGGTGTTATATTTGCTCGCTAAATACAGCGGGAGTTATATATGTATATGCATGATAAAATTTGGATTGATTTCGAAACTTTTCTCGCGTTTTACTGCGGATTTTTATAAATGTCATATTTGTATTTATTTGCATATGTAAATCTACGTTTCCTAATTCTGTTCTTTCTATCTTTCCAGGTAAGACGATCGTACTGCCAACGCTTGGGGACAAAGGAACAAAATCTTGGTAAACGCACCAATGAATGTCTCCTCTAGCCAACGTACCAGGCAGGGCGTGAGGATATTCTCAGTACCATCCGGCCTTTCAGCTGATCGGCATACGCGTCTCTCTCCTCTATTCGCCGGGTCCCTCTAACTTTGTCCTGTGGAGTTCCAAAGGTTTAACACGATTCTTTGATGACCCCCCGTATCCCCTTTCTCCTTTTTTCCCCTCTTGCCCCCCACCCCCACCCCCGACCTCCTTTCATTTTTTTCGGTTTTCTCTTCCTCCTTCGCCTGTCCTTTTTCTATCTCCTCTCTTCCTCCGTCTTCCTTGTCTCCTCTCTTCATTCTTCTTCTTCCTCTTTCTTCCTTTCCTCCTCTCTCCATTCCCCTTCCCCTTTTCCTCTTACTACCTCCCCCCTCCTTACAGCCCCCATTCAATCCCGTGTGCGTGTGTGTGTGTGTGTGTGTGTGTGTGTGTGTGTGTGTGTGTGTGTGTGTGTGTGTGTGTATGTATGTGCGCGCGCGCAGGGTAGAACCAGCCCGGGAAATGAGCGCGCCTGTGACTGGAAAAACGGACGCTCGCCGTTATGCTCTCTGGCTATTACGAGAAGCCGCTTTTGGAAATGGCTTTATTGGAAGTGCACGCCTGTTATGCCTGTTTTTGTTTGCCTGGATTGGAAAGCTTGCCCGTAATCATTGCCATTTGTCACGTTAAATTAGCGAGCACGGTCACTTTATGACTAATAGTTATGGTGTAATTAGGGCATTTAGTAAAACCGGCATTAGGTATTTTATCCGTGTTTTTTGTTTTGTCTTTTTTAGAGAATATGTTTGAAAACTTGAATTCAATTACAATATCCCCCCCCCCCCCCTCTCTCTCTCTCTCTCTCTCTCTCTCTCTCTCTCTCTCTCTCTCTCTCTCTCTCTCTCTCTCTCTCTCTCTCTCTCTCTCTCTCTCTCTCCCCCTCCCTCCCTCCCTCTCTCTCTCCCTCCCTCTCCCTCTCCCTCTCCCCCTCTCCCTCCCCCTATCTCTCTCTCTCTCTCTCTCTCTCTCTCTCTCTCTCTCTCTCTCTCTCTCTCTCTCTCTCTCTCCCCCCCTCTCTCTCCCCCTCCCCTCTCCCTCTCTCTCTCTCTCTCTCTCTCTCTCTCTCTCTCTCTCTCTCTCTCTCTCTCTCTCTCTCTCTCTCTCTCTCTCTCTCATCTCTCTCTCTCTTTCTTTTTCTTTTTCTTTTTTCCCATATTATCAGTATAATTTGCTTGATGCACCATGATTTTTTAAAAATTTCATGAAAATTAACATATCGCAATAAATGGGTTGACATTATGATCACTTTGCTGAAATAGTGAAATATTCCTCATCGTTAAGTGTACCAGACAACGAATGTATCGTTATATAAGCATTAACAACGAATGTGAATGATTGAACTTCTGATTAATGTTTCTGTGGTGCATCTGTTTTCGAAGGCTGTTGAGTATATGAGATCTAATGGCTGGCTGTTCGGTTCGGTTGGAGGGAATCTTTTGATGAATTATCTGATTCATTTTCTCTCTCACTCTCTCTCTCTCTCTCTCTCTCTCTCTCTCTCTCTCTCTCTCTCTCTCTCTCTCTCTCTCTCTCTCTCTCTCTCTCTCCCTCCCTCCCTCCCTCCCCCCCTCCCCCCCTCCCCCCCCCCCTCCCTCCCTCCCTCCCCCTCTCTCTCTCTCTCTCTCTCTCTCTCTCTCTCTCTCTCTCTCTCTCTCTCTCTCTCTCTCTCTCTCTCTCTCTCTCTCTCTCTCTCTCTCTCTCTCTCTCTCTCTCTAAACTGATGAATCGAACACACTAGTAGTAACTAGCAAAGGCAATCCGTGCGCGTGCTGAACCGTCTTAACGAAATGTTTGATCATTTTTTAATATTACGTCAGAGGACAAATGATTATAACAATAAACTCATGAATGAAAGATAAAAAGAAAATAGATATAAATGATCAAAGGTCAGGGATCCTACTGCATGCCGGTGCAGATTAATCCTGGCCCCTTATACTGTACGCCACGCTAGGCCCACAAAGGACGTCGGGATGGCACAATAGCTGTGTTAGAACACCACCCCTTTCCTCGCCGGTCGGAAATTAGCCTAGTTACCCCTGATGAGTCTTTTCCCCCACTGCAATAACAGAATGCCATGATGTGCAGAGTCATTTCCTTTTTATATATAAGTTCATTATTTCCCTCTTTTCTCAGTCTCTCTCTCCTTTGATCATTCCAACGACATTATTCCTCGGTACTCTCTCTAAGGACAATAACGTCTCACGTGATGTAGGTTTAGACTGACACAATGCGGTCACTTCAGTACGGTTTAGTGCCCATGCTCGCCGAGGCGCTGGAGTGACATGCAAACCACACGGCGCCAATTAGATTTAGTCATGGAGCCAAAGGTTGCTCAGCTGTCGTTAGCGTGCCAGCGACAGCGCCCACGACCCGATGTCACTTCGCACGGTGCCAGTTAAGGCGGAGGTGCCGCTCTGTGAGAGCTGTAAGTGGTTAGAGTAATGGCCCAGAGATGGCCTTGCAGACGTCGCTGTGGCCATCAGCATCGCCGAGGGGTAGAGGGGGAGGAGGAAGGGAGGGGTAAGAGTTACGAGTGAGGTATGAGGGTGGAAAAGGAGGAAGAATGTCAGAGGAAAGAGGAAAGTGAGAGATAGGATTGGAGAGAATGAATAACGGACAGGGGGGGGTCAGGAGAGGGAAGGAGAGGAAAGAAAAGATGAAGCGAGAGAAGAGGAGCAGGATGGGAGGGAAAGTAGGAGTGGCGAGTTCGACTGCCTGTCCTCGGTTGTTGTGATGTGTGTGGTGTTGACTGACGGCGTCGGTCATTTGCTAGATTTGATTTTATTGATTCAGCCTGACGCCATCGAGGATTTAGATTTTCTCTTTTTATTTCCGATAGAGAATTATTGGCATTTTGTGGCATGTAATGATCGTGATCTTATCGGGTCTTTCTCTATCCCTTCACTTTTTTCATCTGGTTCTTCCTATTCTCTCCCTCCCCCCCTCACCCCCCCTCTCTCTCTCTCTCTCTCTCTCTCTCTCTCTCTCTCTCTCTCTCTCTCTCTCTCTCTCTCTCTCGCACATACAGACACAGATACAGACACATACATATACACATACACATACACATACACATACGCATACGCATACGCATACACACACACACACACACACACACACACACACACACACACACACACACACACACACACACACACACACACACACACACACACACACACACACACACACATACATATATATATATATATATATATATATATATATATATATATATATATATATATATATATATATATATATAAACATTACGCAATTCCGCACACGACCACGGATCAAACCGCCTAACCGCAGAAGTATCGCGCATTACAGATTGATGGCATTGGCGCGTCATGAATATTGTGAGCCATACAATCGTATTATTTTCCCCAGAGTGTGGATATCGCGCGTATTTTCACCCGGTCAATTAATCGTCGACTGTTTCCCATTACAATTATAATTGCTATTGCAACATTTCTGTCTGTGTGGTGCGCGATGAAAGGTCTCACGGGGTATGTATTGCAAGTGAAAATTGCAAATCGTTTATTTTATTTTTTTGGTTTGCGGTGCGTAATACTCTGCTTAGTGTTTTTTTCGCTTATAATTGGCGTTATTACTCTTAGTTTTATTTTTTCGGCTTTATCTACAAGTGAGATTGTCCGTCGCATATGTCTATTTGTGTTTCTTTGCATATATGTGTGTAGAAGAGAGTGTGTCTTTGTGTCTGTCTATGATCCTGTGTGTTTGAGTATATCAGTCTATGTCTGTGTATGTGTATGTGTTTATTAGTGTATTTGACAAGGAAATATCACTGTTATCTCAAAGATGGCTGCTTTACCATTTTAAGATGGCCAGCGACGGTATCATCACAAGTATTTTACTCCGTTTTACTTAAGAATGGATACTCATGTTATTCGCTATCTTAACCCCCCCCTCCACACACACACATCCTCTGTATCCCTTCCTATGTTATTGCAATTGCGCGTGATCCTCGTGCATCGGCTGGGAATAGAAGCCTTCCGGTTGTGCCTGTCTGCTGCTCCCGGGATCGGATTATCGATACATAATGATTCGAACGTCAAATAACGCTCCGCCGGTCATTGCTGTTATTGAATTGGCACCTCTCTCTCTCTCTTTCTCTCTTTCTATCTCTTTCTCTTTCTCTCCTTCTCTCTCTCTTTCTCTTTCTCTCTCTTTCTCTTTCTCTTTCTCTTTCTCTCTCTCTCTCTCTCTCTCTCTCTCTCTCTCTCTCTCTCTCTCTCTCTCTCTCTCTCTCTCTCTCTCTCTCTCTCTCTCTCTCTCTCTCTCTCTCTCTCTCTCTCTCTCTCTCTCTCTCTCTCTCTTTCTCTCTCTCTCTCTCTCTCTCTCTCTCTCTCTCTCTCTCTCTCTCTCTCTCTCTCTCTCTCTCTCTCTCTCTCTCTCTCTCTCTCTCTCTCTCTCTCTCTCTCTCTCTCTCTCTCTCTCTCTCTCTCTCTCTCTCTCTCTCTCTCTCTCTCGATCGCATCTGTATTCATCAGGATATAAGAAATTAGCCTGAAAACAAAACGTCTTAAAACAAAGGAATTAACTAAAGGAAAAACCTTCGCAGAGCTGCACACCTTATCTTACATTTGGATTGGTGATCCTGCAGGAAATGTTCTAAAATAGTATCTTGACAGCCAGGCATACAAGTTGACCCTTGGACACCAGGTTCCTCCAAAATGGCATTCATGTCTTCGTCACGCTAGTAGCAGATGGGGGTCGTCAGGGCGGTGCACTGTCTCCCTGCATGTTTATATTAGTAAGAAAAGTGTATTTTCTTCTTTTCTTGACGTCAACGGATAACAACTCTGACTTATATAGCCTTATATTGTAAGGTATTTTTGTTTCTAATTCAATTTAAATATCTTATTTTGTTCCAATTTTTTTTTTAAAGTATAACTGCTCTAATATATCACCTATATATATTAGAAGAACACCATATGTTTACATAATTGGCAAAGTATATGCTAAACAATAACCAGTTAAAAGATCTGCATAAATTACGAGTAACTCAGATTGCTTAATTTTCAATGTGAAAGTATATTTACGCACACACATGTACTTCTACTCAAACCCATGACCCACAAGGAAAGTTATGGAGTAGAGGTAATGACGAAAGGGGAAGGGGTAATGGTGATCTACTGTAGCACTGCCGGGGGTAACGATACCAAAAAGTTTGAGATCGACTGTCCTAGGGGGATGCGGTCAAAGGTTTGAGCCTTACACCTCTCCCTTCTCTCTCTCTCTCTCTCTCTCTCTCTCTCTCTCTCTCTCTCTCTCTCTCTCTCTCTCTCTCTCTCTCTCTCCCTCTCTCTCTCTCTCTCTCTCTCTCTCCATCTCCATCTCCATCTCCATCTCCATCTCCCTATCTCACTCGCCCTCTCTCCCTATCTCACTCGCCCTCTCTCCCTATCTCACTCGCCCTCTCTCCCTTTCTCCTGTCCTCTCTCTCTCTCTTGCGAAGCTAATCAATTTCAAATTGAAATGAGACCGTAAGCTTTTTACTGCACTAGGCACGTTGTTTGTTTAGGTAAGTGCTGCATATAGCTATGAAAAGTCATGGTTGTATGTCCTAGAGCTAATGGATATATTTTTAGTAATGATCACCCTGTGAACGAGACTAAGGATGAATGAAAGAGTAGGAGGGGGAGAGGGAGAGGGAGAAAAGTGGGGCAGTAACATCTTAGGTAAACAGAGCGAAAGTATACGTATTGGTGAATGAAACAGTTTTTTTTAAATTGCTAATTAGATTAGTTCAAAGAAAAAATAAGTTTAAAAAAATGTCCTAACACATAGTTGAATTACAGGACTGTGTAAATACAGTGGCCAGTGTTGATGGACAGTTTTGCTTTGTCCCGTAATGAGCCAGTGTTGGCGATGTCGACGCGATCGGCAGTGGCGCCCGGCAGACAGGGCGACGTGGCACGAAGCCGGGTTTTACTCGATCGTGTTAATTACTTTTGACGCCTGCCTACAATGACAAACCTAGTTAATTGCAGTAAAAAGTAATAGGATGAAAAAAGAATAGCTAATGAATAAATCATGTAATGTTTTATTGATGAAGCGGAAATTAACTTTGCTGATTTTTTCGTGTTATGGGATAAAATTTCCATTGTTGAGCTATTGCAAATATATTGTTGTAGAAGTTCGCCAGTATAGTAAACACATAGTGTGTGTATGTGCGCGCGCGTGTGTGTGTGTGTTTGTGTTTGTTTTATCTACATATTTCTTTCAACTGAATAATCCTCACATTTTGTTAGAAATTCGTATGCACAATAAGAAAAAAAACGACGGTTCTGATTTAAATGAATTTTCTGCGCTTAATTAGCGGATAATCCGGATGTGTTCAGTGGGTAACTGTTGCAAGATTTATATCTGTGCAATTATGATTACTCTGCAGAGGAAGTGAGGAGATATATTGTTAGGAGAGGGTGAGAGTAATAATGAAGGGAGACAGCAAGGCAGACGAGACAGACAGACAGACAGACTTTCACAGACTAACACAGACAGATGTAGAAAATGTAGAAAAATGTAGAAAATGTAGAAAAAGAGCGTTTTTTTGTGTAGGTGAAAGGAGAGTAAGAGTTGTGAAAACGGTAAATCGGAAATAGAGAGAAACACGGTATTCTAGACAAAGATGGTTAATATCTGGCTAAGTGCATACTTTTATGTGTATGTTTGTTTATTTATTTGTTCTGGGCCCTTCAAGCTCGGGTAATTCGCAAATGTTAACAGTGAATGGATGTCGATGGCTTATCTGACACGCGTTGTATGTTTGATGACATATCTGATGCCCAGTTGGGGGTAGGGGAGAGGGGAAAGGGGAAAGGGGAAAGGGGAGCGGGGTTTTCATTTGTACCATTGTGAGATGAATATGAATGTGTGTGTGTGTGATGATATGATGTGATGCAGTAGAATGTATTCATACGTTGATAATAATTTTCACTGTTGTGGGGAAAAGGGCAAAGCTCATAATGATGGCCAAATGTTTTTGAAGTTTTATGTAGATTGTCTACGTGTGGGATGTGTTTCAGCCCTTAACGTTGATCAGTGTAATCGGGCTTTTGGTTGAGGGTTGAGGGTGATGGAGCATGAACCCAACACGGAGGCCAATGGTGTGTTATGTTGCCGGTGGAGATCTGTTCAGTTTATGGTTGTGTAATGGTGCGCCTATGATGGTCTAAAAGGGAGGTTAATGTAACTGAAAATTGGGGTGAACATACGTAGAGTTTGGATGGTTTTCCTTTTTAAATGGTCGTCGGATTTTTAACATTTAGGTGTCAACTTTTGAAAAAAAACAAATAAGTACTAGAACGTTACCAAAACGTGCCTATTCATTGTTACAAAATGAATGCGTATCAATGGAAAACGGGAGGTAGGGTCGTGGGGAGTCATAAGAGCACACGGGTTTGACGATACTCGGGTGGGGGAGAAGCTTGTGGATGGCAGGTTGATGGGGAAAGCATTGTTATGTCAAGGAATCACTGGCGTGGATGCTATACACGGGGGGGGGGGGGGTTATGGTTGCGATTGTGAGTATTTGCGTGTGGTAAGGGGGGTGTCTGTGTTTATGTGTGTGTCATGGACAGAGGGAGAGAGAGAGGCAGATAGATAGAAACGGGAGCAAACTACCAGGCGACCATAATGCTAAAGCTAGACAGTAGATAAACAAGCAGATATGGGAGTAGGATAGGGTTGTGTAGGTGAATAAAGGGGCTGAGAGAACCGAAATAACTCGACGCGTGTAACGTGACTCTGTTATTTGGCCCCCCCCTTACCCCCTTCACCCATTCTGCCCACTCTTTGATGGCACGAGACACAAACCAGGAATATTGCCGTCGGAGAAGCGAAAGGGGTAGAGAGGAAGGTTGGGGGTGGGGGTGGAGGTTAGAGGGTAGGGAGGAGTAGGAGGTTCGGAGGAAAGCGGGAAGGGGGATTGTTGCTTCACTAATTACACCGCTTAATTGGATTTAAGGAGATGGATGACCAAAATGGCGGTGACACGCGAGGGAAGACGTGATTGAGTATCAGCGGGATGCCGAAGGTCACGAGGGGGGGGGGAGGAGGGAGGAGGGAGAGGCGTCTGAGAGAGGCGGCGACGGAGAAAATAATGATTTGCCGTTGAGGGGCCTTCGGTGACTCTGGGATTTTGACAGACTTGGATTTTTAGGATGAAGGGTCTGTTAATCTTCCGGGATTAATGGCGGGGGTGCGGTCGCGGCAGGCGGTGGGCGGGGGGGAGGGGGGTAATGATGATCTGTGTTTGTGAAATGGAGTGGAGGTGAGAGACGGGTAGAGGGAAATGGAGAAGGAAAAGGAAGGGGAAAGAGAGAGGAAAACGAAGAGGGAAGAGGGAAGGGACAGAGAAGGGGAAAGGGAAAATGGAAAGAAGAAAGGGAGAGGAAAGGGGAAGGGGAAGGAGATAGAGGGAAGCAGGATGGTGGAGAGAAAAGGAAGAAATTACTGGATGAAGTGGGAAAATTAGAAAAGAAGATAAAAAAAAGTGTAGAATAGGGGAACAAATTTAAATACGCCGAATAGAACGGGAATAGAGAGGGCGAATAGGGGAACGAAAGGAAGAGAAAAAAGGAGTAATAGGAAGAGGACGAACAAGAGAGAAAATTCCTTATTGCAGATGGACAAGGTTAAAAAAAATGTGAGAAGAATATGTAGCTTCCTGAAATTAGGGGAGATTAGGGAATAGAGGTAGGCGAAAGGGCGGAGGGAAAGGGAATTATTGCCGGCCGGAGAACAGAGGGAAATGGAGCGGAAGGAAGACGAGGTAAAGAATAGAGTTAACAGAATGTAAGTGATTGCGTGCGTGAGAGATGGGGCCAAGGGGTGGAATGAGGGCGAATGGGAAGCTGAATTCAAGAGAGGGACGGAGAAACATGGAGGAAAGATCTGGGAAAGTAAGATCGAAGGATTTAGAAATAGAATCGTTATATATATATATATATATATATATATATATATATATATATATATATATATATATATATACATACATACATAAATATAGATATACATATACATATACACACACATATACACATATATACACACATTGTACTTATGTATATGTGTGTGTAAGTATGTATATGTATATATATATATGTGTGTGTGCGTGTGTGTGTCTTTGTCTGTGTCTGTGTCTGTGTCTCTATGTGTATCTGTGTATATGTATGTATATGTATGTATGTATATATGCATATATATGTATATATATATATATATATATATATATATATATATATATATATATATATATATATATATATATATATATATGTATATATGTATATATATATATTTATAAAGAAAGGAAGTGAAAGTGAAAGCAAGAGAAGGAGAAAGAAAATGTATTCGTCGGCGTAAGGGAGGAGACACGTCTTGTATGGATGTCTTCTCTGATGCGGTGAGATGGATGGCCACATTAGTATGTAACATGAGGATTATGGGAGGAAAGAAGTAGGACTGGGGAAAAAAGATTGTGAAGTTGGAAGGAAAAGGCAGGAGAAAATTACGATTGGAGAGATGCAACGGTATCCGATGTTGGGATTTTATGATGATGTGAAGATTTGTGAAAATGTGGCAAGTCTGAAGGTTATAAAAGCAAGTGTGTGCGTGAGCATATGTGCATTTTGTATGCGTTTGTATATTACATACTCGTTCATGGAAGCTTGCTGCTGTAACATCAAATGTGCATACGTGTATACATGCGTATCTCCATGCATAAATGAATGCATTCGTATCTTTCTGTCTACATGAAACCATTCGTATCTTCATGTAAATATGAATACATTCATACATAATATGCCTATAAATACACCTAGGCTTCATAATGTACCTCTGTATATATTTACGTCTTGCCAAATGTTTGTCCAGAACAAGTGCACTTGTAAACATAAAGAGACTTGCGATGCTGCATCCAAGGGGGCCCCGCCGAACACTAATTAACGTGGTGTGTGAGAGTGTGAGTGTGAGAAAGGCATCATTAGATTATCTTAGATGCTGTGTGTTTCCAGTAATGCGGACGATTCAGGTTGGGGAGACGGGTATGAGGAGCGATGCAATAGACATTCGGAAAAATAAGGACCGGTAAGAAAAGGCTCTTAAAAAGTTGTGTCACAGGTAGAAATATATATTCATTTGAAAACTTTCTTATTGACATGCTAATGAGGTTATTTGAATATCAAAACTTTTCTATTGACACGTTCATTAGCCTTTCATTTCGACGGTAAAACGCTGTCGTGAACACACTAATTACTTACAGGTTAAAGAACTCACCGGTGGAAAAACCTTTCCTCAAGATGCTTATTTGGAGTGTTATGCGAGCTCGCTTGCTATGTTATACTGCGTGGTCTTTAGATATCAGGCTGTGTTTAGTGCTAGATATGTCGGTTATGCAACTTGTTCTGTGTATTTATTTACATTAGATTTTTGCTTTGTTGATAGAATTTTATGTTTGTTACGTCGGTGTTGTTAGATTGAAAAGATTTTTTTGTATTTTATGATAGATTTGTGTAGTGTTTGTGTTTCCGCGCTTTTTGTTTATTTTTATTCAAATTCCAGAATAGCAGTGGATGATAACGGTGGAGATTAACCTGTTTTTTTCATTTTGTAGGGAATCCTTAGTTCCCATTTTCATTCCCGCATTCGTTTCTGCGTTTCATTCTCGCCGCCACTTGGTTCTCCCTCTTCATCATCCTCCCTTTTTCCCTCTCCTTCGTAATATAGTCTTTTCAGACTTTCCTTCCTTTGACGCTTCTCCCAAAGCGCCCCTTCCTTCGCTTTTTAAGTTCGTCGTTGATATTCATTTTTTTGTCTGTTCCCCCCACCCCCTTTTTGTACCCTTTGGTTTCTTCTTCCCTTTTAGAGTTTATTCACATTCCCTCGCTCGGGATTTCTTTCGGCTCCTCCCGGCTTTCTGCGCTGTCTCTTCTGTGCATCTTTTCGCATCTCCAGCAATCTACGTCTTTCCTTTTCCTTCGTTTGTTCCCTCCCCTGGGATGTTACCCCCCCCTCCCTCCAGTCCCTCCCAACCCCATGTCCCTCCTATCCCCGCTCCTCCCTCCACCTCTGTCCCTCCTCTCCCCACTCCTCCCTCCACCTCTGTCCCTCCTATCCCCACTCCTCCCTCCACCTCTGTCCCTCCTCTCCCCAAACCTTGTCCCTCCCCTCCCCAAGCCCTATCCCTCCCCTCCCCAATCCCTGTCACTCCTCCCTCTACCCCTGCCTCTCCTCTTCCAACCTCCTGCCTCTTCTCCCCAACCCCTGTCTCCCCCTCCTTCCTGCCTCTTCTATCCCTACCTCCTGTCCTTCCTCTCACCAACCCCTGCCCCTGCTCCCTCCACCCGTGCCTCTCCTCTCCCAACCTCCTGCCTCTCCTCTCCCCATCTCCTGCCTCTCCTAGCTCTTCCTCTACCCAACTCTCCCCACCTCCTGCCTCTCCTAACCCAACCCCTACTCCTGTCCCTCCTCTCCCCACCTCCTACCTCTCCTCCCCAAACCCTTGTCAGTCCTCTCTCTCCCCTCCTGCCTCTCCTCTCCCTATCTCCTGTCCTTCCTCTCCCTCCCACCTGTCCTTCCTCTCCCCAACCCCTGCCCCTCCTCTTCCCTGCCTTCTGCCCTTGTCGATTCGTATTCTCGCTTCTCTTGGAGTTTACTTCAGATTCACTTTTATTTTCTCATTTTTTTACTCTCTCTCCATCCAACAAGTTTCGTATGTGTATTGATATGCTAATTTCGATCTGGTCTCCTTTTGCGTGTCTATTTTTTTCAATCTTATTTTTAAGGAGCGTTTGGCTCTGCAGCTCTTTTCAACAGCAGTTTGTATCTTCCTTGTTTTATCCCCTTGAGGGATTTTCTGTCTCTTTTTTTTACGTCTGCCTCAAGACATTTCCACGACATTATCCAAATTCGGTCCCTCTCAGAGCACGGGAATCCTTAGTATCACACTCGAAAAGTTATTTCCCTTGTTTTTTTGACTGTCGCATGTTTCGATGGAAAGAATATCGCTTATGGTGAACGGCAAACTTCCCCGTCCCGTCGAGATTCTCGTCACGTGTGAAAGAGAAAATTTTATAACTCGGCGGACGGAGTTCGAGCGCTCCACGAGGGCCGGAAGGAAACACATTCTTTATCCGGACGTAAACACACGAGCGCTGAGTGTTCTTGTGCTTCTCTTTGCGGATGGGTGAAGTGACGTCTGGGGTTGTTGGTATTGTTGTTGTTGTTGTTGTTAGTGGTTATCTTTGGATTTTGATTAAGCTCTGTTGGTTTGCTTGCTTTCGATGTCTTTTGTCTTGTGTCTTTTTTTTCTTTTTTTTTTGCTGGATTATTTTTTTGGCATTTCTTATGTTCGCTAGTGTTATTTTCATCTCAATTTTCAATTTTCAATACTTTTCAGCTATATCCAACATTTTTTTGTCTTTTGTATACAATGTTCTAGATTCATTTTTTTCTCTAACATATTCAATTCTATATCCATTTTTCCGTTTATTTCCGACCGCCCTTTTGTACCCATCCCGTACAATTTCACCCTACACGCATCTTTTGTGAATTGGTGTCGGTTCCATCAAACATGATTGCGCTTTGTACCCATCGATTTTCCTCTTTTTTTTCCCTTTTGGATCCACTGTTGATCGAAGACATTTCCGTCACCCTAGATTTTATCCGTACCCAGTTTGTTATATTCTTGTCGTTCATATTCTCATCCTTCCGTAACCTCATGTTTTATTTTTACTACATAGGCCTACCCGCTCTAAGAAGCCTCAGTCAGGGTGA
>BOPN01000166.1:216464-218964 GCA_017312705.2 Penaeus japonicus
TGTTATAATCGGTTGTGGACAGATTCTTCCTCTTGGTCTTTTGCTTTGGTCTTGTTGCTCGTTTCGTTTTGCTCCTTCTCCGATCGATCCCCTTTTCCATATATATATAGATAGATAGATATAGATATATATATGTGTGTGTGTGTGTGTGTGTGTGTGTGTGTGTGTGTGTGTGTGTGTGTGTGTGTGTGTGTGTGGCGCGCGTATTTGTATGCATGTATACGAAGTAGTGTAAATCTTAGTTCTCGTCGGCAGGATGTTGTTAAGTCGAATGGAGAGGGAGAGCGCACAGCCGTTCTGGCAGACGCCCATGATTTTATCGGGATCCATTTTCCTTTCGAAGAAGGTGATGGAACTCGACCGGCATCTTCGGGGATGGTTTTATGATTGATGAAACGCGGTGTTTTATGGCGACAGATAACGATTGTCGTGGCTTAAATGTTTCTCTAGATATAATACAGCTTTGGCAACGACGCTCCGGCTGATAGAGGCATGAGGGGGGGGGGGGTTGTTGATCATCTGCCAAGAGCTCGCCGTGAAAAATCTTTATGGCTTTGTGATAGAGGTTGTTCGGGCATCCATTCTCTCTCCTCCCGTAACGCGACAAGATGCTAACGGGAGGAAAATTATGACTTTGGCGGGTTTGAAATGGTCTTTCGCCCATCCGTTATGTATTGAAATAAATTGTTTCTTTTAACGATCATATGGTGGATAGGGAGATTATATACCATTACAGATGATACGAAATTTAATCTAGAAATATGAAAATCTTCTTATATGTGCACCGTTGTTATTATTTTGTTTTGTGTTACTTTATTTCTTTCTTTTTCTCTTTCCTTTCCTGTCCCGAAGAAATTATTTATATACCTCATTTTCTCATACGCGCATTTGTTATCATTCCTATTATTTTCCCCCTCTTCTCTCTCCTCTCCTTTCTTTTCTTTTCTGTGCCGAAGATACGCCTTCCGGCATCACCTCTGAGCTCTCGCCGCCACTATCCCATTCCAGGGCTTGTCTCCGGAGATGATTTGAATAACAAATTCGAGGCTAAACCGAGAAAATACCGAAATTGAGATATGCGGCACTTCGGCATGCGTCCGTTTAGTGTGGGGGCGGTGGGGGGGCGGGGCTCTTCGTTCGGCTTTTTATTCTCTCTCTCTCTCTCTCTCTTTTTTATGATGGTTGATTCTTGGTTTGTTAGGCGGGTTGAGTGAGTGATTTTTCATTATTGATTGGTTGGTTGGTTTGTGGTTGATTTTGTTTTTTTTGTTCGAGGATTTTTTTTTTATAATTGATTGAATGATTGATTTGTGATTTGAGTTTTGGTTGGCTGGCTGATGGATTGGTTGATTTCTATGGTTGAGCGATTGGTTTGTTATTCATTTTTGTTTTGTTGATTGATTGATTGAGGGTTTTTTTTGTTTTACTGATTGACTGATACTTTGTTTTTTTATGATTTTTGATTGAGGGATTTTTTCTGATTGAATAATTTATTGACTCATTACTGATTTTTGTTTTATTGACCTTTATTTTGTTTTGATGGCTGATCGTGGCGAAGATGGTAATGCATGTTAAGAAGACAAAAGAAAAAGAAAAGCAACTTGTGAGTATAGACAAGAATGGACGAGGAGGAGAGGAAGAAACAGAGAGACACACAGACAGGCAGCGAGCAACAAATTTTTCAGGGATCGGTTTTGAGTGTGTGTGTGTGCGCGCGCGTGTGTGTGTGTGTGTGTAAATTAATGGATGCGAATATGTTGGAAGGAGAGATTGGGGAATAAGGGATCGTGATAATTCATTTCGAGGAACAAAAGAATAAGTCAAAGGGAAGGGGAAATAGCCATATCGGTATGATCTGAAACAAATGTATTTCCTCAGGAAATAAACCCGGGGCACAGGGTCTCTCTGTCTCTCTGCCTCTCTTTCTTTCTATTTCCCTCTCCCTTCCTCCTCCCTCTCCTCCTCTGTCTGTCTCTTCCCCTTTCTCTCCCTCTCGCCCTCTCTCTGTCTCTTTTATACGGTCACGGTCTGCGTCCCATTTAGTATGGGTGGAAATTAATCCATCTCATAGCTATAATGCCTTGCCTCTCCTCTCCGTTCCAATTAGATTGTAATTATATAAAAATTAATCGGGGTTATTTTCGTCTGTATACAAGTTAGGCCATATTTTTCTTGTACGCAATCCCCTTTACACAAAAGGGATAAAAGAGAAGTGAAGAAAAGAAAGAAAAACAGAGAAAAGGCGATATATCGTGGTCTTGAGAGGTCAGAATACTAGTCAGGCTGCCGTAAGGTGGGAAAGAAGGGGTGCATGTCATCCATTTTGTTTTTCATTATGATGGTTCCGGCGTGATTCAGTAAAAGGAGATAAGAGAAGCCGTAGATAGATAAGAGATGACGTAGAGGCTATAGGAAATGGAGAGACTAGTATTTTCTTTCCATTTTCCGGACCTGATGATTAGATAATAGATCCTTCACCTCTTGTCGGACAAGGTTTGGG
>BOPN01000166.1:228964-251464 GCA_017312705.2 Penaeus japonicus
TTTTGTTCCATTGCTTTTTCTGTCTCTCCTTTGGTATTCTCCGTCGAATGCGTTCTCATCCCCCTGGCGGCTTTGTTCTTATGTTATCTCTTTTTCTTCGGTGGATATCCTCTCCCCTGGAATTATCGTGTTTTCTGTTTATTCTCTCTTTCTCGTAATACCTCCTTTCTTTCCTCTTGACTTTATCGCGGCCATTCTCTGTATCCTGTTTCTTTTGTATGCTTTCTTGCCCTGTGATCTCTCCTTTCTTTTGCCTTGAATTTATTCCGGATTCCGCTCCTCCGTATCCTCCTTGTCGTTTGTGCTTTCTTCCCCTCACAATATCCTTCCTTCCTTCCTCGTCCTCTTCGCTTTCTCATGCCTCTCTCCTCCTTTATCGTACTTGTTGTGTATACTTTCCGACCCGTAAACTCTTCTCGTTCTATCTCATTCCCCTCTTTCGTCTACTTGATCCATCGTTTAGCGTGTAGTCCTCCGGGTTTTAAAGGCCATAAGGGATGTCATTGCACGGCGAGTAGGATGCTTAAGCACTGACACTCGGCGTTTGTATTCACATGCCTTTCAACAACGGGATTTGGCGCGGGCGCGTTCCTTGTTTTCGCTTCTCGATTTCGTTTTGTTTTGGTTTTAGATTGTTTCCTGGTTGTTTGGTTGTTGGTTCTTTCGTTTATTCCTTGTTTTGAAATCGTTTTCGGGGTGTTTGGTTTTCAGGTTTTCAGTTGTCTGCGGATTTTTTTGATTTTTTATTGGACTTTTGGCGTGTTTACTTATTTCTGATTCTTTGTTTCTTTGTTTCTTAAATTGTTCTTGAATTATTTTGTTTAAACTGCCAGTTTTTTTTTATTATTATATGTTGCAGTCGTTGAAAAGAAGCGTCTATTTCAGTCTGCTCTTGCATGATGTTAACAGATGTACGATGGTGAGTGTGTGGGAAGGTTGGTGGGAGTAAGAAGCGTGACACTAAGGAAGCGATTGCAAGCATAGAGTTTATTCTCGATGGTGGTATAGCTTCAGCATTAAGGCGCACGTGCTTAAAATGTGCTTAAGCTGTCTTTTTAAAGTACGATGCAAATAAACGAAATGTTTATCCCATTGAAAATTATATTATGAAACCAGCATGCTCTTATTTTCTTTTCTTTTTTCTCTCTCTTTTTTTCTCTCTTTCTAAACTGCTTCTTATGCTCATCTTGCGTCTTTCTCCAAGGACGCGAAGGTCTCATGAGATTTATGATAAAGTTCTGCGAAACTCGTTTTGTGTAATTTGCGCCGCCAGACATCATGCACGGCTGGGGTATGCATAACCAAGTGCATGACTCCAGTTGTCTTGATAGAATAAGGCAAGCTGTCACGTACGCTTTGTTAATTGCTCTAGTTCTCTATGCATGACTGTGAGGATGATGGAGATTGTGTTCTTTGCATGATGGTGATAATTGCGATAGATAAATTTGTATGTAAGGGTGATGGTGGTGATGATGGCTGGTATCAAGCTTTGTTTTGTCAGAGATGAAGTATGTGATTATTTCCATCTCGATTATTGCATGGCGTTGGTAGATATTCCAATTTATCACTAGGCGTCCAGAGATAACGCCGGACTTATTGAAATTCCGTGCTAGCTGTCCCTGTCTATTTCAACAGTTAGGCCAGGAAAGTGCAGAGTCCGATTTGATTTTATTTCTACGTGTGTGTGTGTGTGTGCGAGTCCGTTTGTATGTGTATATGTGTGTGTGCGTGCGTGCGTGCGTATTGGTATGTTTTTGTTTGTATGAATTGTTTTAACTTCTGACTTTATGTACTATAAGCACTTTATAGTTCTATAAAATCTAATGAATTTGAATACTTTCCGCTGCCTTTGAAAAAAAAACATGACGATGTCGATGACTGCACCGGAGGGGATTAATGCAAAGGATATGTCCCCTCTTTTTGAAAATGGATAAAATAAAAAGGTCTGTGTCCATATTCCCCGATAAAGCTAACAATCTTTCTCCCTCCCTGAATGTTTCTATCTCGCTGTCAATATCTGTCACCTCTTTTTTTTTAGGGGGGCGGATTGAGGGGTTGGGGGCTTTACAATCTGCGAATCGATTTTCTTTCTGTACCCTCATGTATACCTTCCAGTTCCCCATTCCTCTCTTTTGTTTTTATATATATTTTTTTCTCTACCTGTTCTCCGTCTCGTTCTTCATCTCTCTTCCCCCATCCTCTCTCTCTTTTTCTTCTCCCATTCTCTCTTTCTCTCTCTTCCTCTCTGTCTCTGTATCTTTCTCCCTCTCCCTCCCTCCCTCCCTCCCTCCCTCTCACTCTCTTCCTCCCCTTTCCCTCCTTCCCCTTCCCTCCTCTCCCCTCCCCCCCTTCCCTTCCCTTCCCTTCCCTTCTCTCCTCTTCCCTTCCCTTCTCTTCTCTCCTCTCTTCTTCCCTCCCCTTCCCTCTCCTTCCCTTCCCTCCCCTTCCCTCCCCATCCCTTCCCCCTGCCCTCCCACTATCTCTCTCACACGCCCTCTTCCCCTCTCCTACTACCTAACATATGTACCGATTTGCCTTTGTATTGTAATGAATAGACGACTGATTTTGATTAAGTCTCTTTCGAATCGTCGCCACCCGGTAGGACAAAAAAGAAGAAAAAAAAAACGCTTTCGAATTCTTTTCCTTTTTTTAACGAAAAGTTGGTCCGGAAATGACATCGGGGCGATGTTTCCCCCAACGGATTGGTCGGGACTGCCAACTCGGTCTGGCCCTTTCTTCGGGATCGCGCTGTCTCCCTTCTGCTGCTTCTGCCTCCATTTTTTATTTTTCTTCTTCTTCATCTTTTTCTTCTTCGTCTTTTTCTTTTTCGTGTTTTTCTTTTTCTTCTCCTTCTTCTTCGTCTTATGCTTGCTCTTGTTGCTGCTTTTATATTTCTTTTCTTTTCTTCGTCATATTTTTTATCATCATGATAGTCATGGTTATCTCTTCCTCTTCCTCTTCCGTATTCTTATTATTTTATTTCATTTTAACGGAAAGAGGATTTATATCTTTATGGCAAATACTTTGAAGATAGTCATTCGTATTTTTATGATTTGCAAGATGCCTATAAACTTTATGCGCTGTATTTTTTAATAATTAAGAAGATGCCCTATACTGTATCTGCTGTATTTTTTTTAATGATATACAAAATGCTGTATATTGTATATTACCTTATGCAGTTGTATTCCTCATCGCCAGGTAGTGAGACCGCGAACATGTTGACCTTACATGTCGCTGTTTTCTTGCGGCGCTTCCGTTCGTATAATTATTCATAGGAAATCGTCCCGGAAAGGCTGTCGGGTGAAAGTAATAACACGCGTCTGTGCTCGGAGGAGAACAGGAATCAGCTGGTTTTTATTTTCTTTATTAATTTTTCTTGTTTATCCATCTCAAAGAGAACCGTTTTTCCATATTTATTAATTTTTCTTATCTATTCATCTCAACGGGAAGATTTTCTTTTTTTTTTCATATTGTTTTTATCTTGTCTATCCATCTCAACGGGGAAATTTCCTTTTTCGTCTATTTCAAGAATATTCAAGTCGGTTGGTTTTTGTTGTTGATGTTGTTCTATTATTCTTGAAGGAGGAAAATGAAAACCCGAGAGTAAATTTTGCGGAGTCTTCGAGGTTGGCGTGATCTTGCTGACTCATTCCCAGTGGTAGGGTATGAATGCGAATTTTGGTTTGATTTGCGGGACCCATGGCGGGAGCGCAAATTCGATGGAATTTTTTTACGTCTCTTGGCTATTATTGGATTCTGTTCGTGGGTAGGTCGGGCGCATTGAACAGCCAAGAACTAGTTTGGGAAAATGTGATGACGTCAATCCTCCAGTCAGGCTAGGGATTTCTTTCGACGTTGAAATAGTAGAATCGGCTACCTCTACTGTACACCCATCTCTTCTAAAGAAGGAAAAAAGTCAATGACTGAAGGAAGATTTATTTTGGCAATCTAAGCTCTGCCTCCGTGGGATTTCCATCATTGGTTCGACCGCGGTTCGACGTCCACGGAGACTCTCTCACTTATAGTTTATCGTGGTTCTTCATCAAGGCGTTGTCTGAGGGTTGTCGGCTCTTTCTGCCTTCTTGCTGTCGTTGTAATCGAGTGTCAGATACTTTGTAATAATGATTATATATCAATGGATAGAGAGGTAGATAGATACACACACACACCACACACACACACACACACACACACACACACACACACACACACACACACACACACACACACACACACACACACACACACATATATATATATATATATATATATATATATATATATATATATATATATATATTTGTATGTTTTTGGATTATTTTGATGCTGGAAAATTTCAATTTATGGTGTCCAAGGGAACGATAATACGACGAAAGGAAATATTCCATTGATAGATTACAGACAATTATCTTGTTGGCTATTAGAAGGCAAACAAAGGGGTCCTTTCTTCCTTTGAACAAACAAATCCACAAAGACCATAAATAGCTAAGATCCCCGAACGGAAGCACCTGCCAGAGGGAAGACTCCTTGGCGGAAACTCTCACCTCCTCAGTCATCTCTTTTTGTCCATCTCCTCCACCGCAACTCATGTCATTTGTCAAGATTTTTCTGTTTCGTTTCTCTGGGAGCAAAGAGAGGAAGAGAGCGAGAGAAGGATGGGCAAGGGTTAAGGGGGAAGGGGGAAGGGGAGGGGAGATAGAGAGCGAAAGAGAGAGAGAGAAAAAAAGGGGTGGGGGGGGGGGGGCAAGAGAGAGAGATAGAGAGGAGGGAACGAGTAGGAAGAGGAAGGAGGAAGCAGAGGAAGAAAAACATTTCCTATGGGTTTGTAGTCTGCCGAGAGAAGCGTTATCTGAATGTATCGATTTGTTCGTGACTTGGCTAGGTGGCCTTGTTCATAAGGTTTTGGACGTGGCCATCTGAGGGGTCTGCTTGAGTGGGTGGGGGATGTTCTCAAGTGTTCATACGAAGTTCATGGGAAAAGGCTAAGTGACGAGAAGTGATCGTTCACTCGTCAGATAAACTCGGGGCATTGGCCGCCGCTCAGAAAGCCATGCCAAATCCTGTGTCGTGTGAGGTTTCGAACACTGATGTAATTTCCTTGGTTATTTTCCGTTGATGGTGCGAGTTGATCCCGCCTCCCAACACGTGAAATGACTTCCTGGCCACACACATGCAGACGCTCATGCAGATCCATATACAGGCACGCACACAGACAAACATACACAGGCACGAACGTACAATCACGCTTGCACACACTCACACCTCTCTCTCTCTCTCTCTCTCTCTCTCTCTCTCTCTCTCTCTCTCTCTCTCTCTCTCTCACACACACACACACACACACACACACACACACACACACACACACACACACACACACACACACACACACACACACACACACACACAAAACACACACACACACACACACATACCTACACACACACACACACACACACACACACACACACACACACACACACACACACACACACACACACACACACACACACACACACACACACACACACACACACACACACACACACACACACACACACACACACATACACACACACATAAATACATACACACATACACATACGGAACATAGAGAATGAACTTCGGGCAGCGGGTGCACATCTTTTGCCTCGACATTTGCACGATGCACATTGCCATCACTGCAAAAGAAATTGCATTGGGTCCCAATATTTACGCAGCGTGTCTGGTAGTCAGCCGCTTTGGTTTCATTGCCATTTCTTAAATAATATCATTTTTTTCCAGTTTTCATTTTTAGAAAATATGAAATTATTATTATCCCGGATTCAGAAGCGTAGGTCATCTCTCTCTCTCTCTCTCTCTCTCTCTCTCTCTCTCTCTCTCTCTCTCTCTCTCTCTCTCTCTCTCTCTCTCTCTCTCTCTCTCTCTCCATTCGCGTCTTCGGGCAAAGAACTTTCGACGAGGTGAAGTCCCTTCTTTGTGTTTGAGATTAGGAGCTATTATCCGCAAGAACCCCTTGACGCTTAACCAAAATCGGATTAATGAGAGACTTTCCGCGGTGCATTTCGGGTAATGATCTTTCGCGATACTAGACCCCCCCGCCCCCGTTTTCGTATTTCGAGTGCAATGTGATGCGTAGGATAAGGGAAAAAAGAACAGGGAAGGGATGGGGGCTGGGAGGAGGGGAGAGAGAGAAGAAGAAGAAGAAGAAGAGAAAGAAAGAAGAAGAAGAAGAAGAAGAAGAGAGAGAGAGAGAGAGAGTGAGTGAGTGAGTGAGAAGAAAGGAGACAGATGAACTAAAACATAGAAAGAGAGATCGAGAGAAGAGAATCTTTAGTTGATAGTTAGCACATAAATCAAGCGAACCAAAAGAGACCTAGCGTCTAGCGCATGCTCGGTAAGCTATTAGACGGTAAATGGAGAATGCACCATAACTCACCAAGATATGGTCATGCATATAGGATGTGTTGACAATAACGGGGAGAGGCTCGGGCGTCTTTTACCAGAGTAAACACATCTGATTTATGGCAGTCATCAGGGACCTTGTATACGTACACAAGCCGAGTGCGGGGAGGTTCTTGTGGTGTGTACATTGTATACACTATTATTTCTAATGCAACTCTACGAATGAGAGGTAATAGAGGTGGAAACATGGGCTCTGTTTGTCTTCGACTGCCTTCGTGCGTGGATCATATGGCCAGTTTCTATGTTGTATAGTGTTAGCATGGGGTTGTTGGCATGGTGAAGGCGAGAAAGAGGGCGTGAGAGAGAGAGAGAGAGAGAGAGAGAGAGAGAGAGAGAGAGAGAGAGAGAGAGAGAGAGAGAGAGAGAGAGAGAGAGAGAGAGAGAGAGAGAGAGATGGAGGTGTGTCTTCCCATTCTCTCTTTCATCGTCTTACGCTTAAGTTGACGCACCCAGGACGGTATTCTCGTTGGAAATGCAATATCTACAGCTCGGGGTCTTCACGGGGTTAACGCTACGCTTTTATAGAATGTAATTTCGGCAACGGCGTGTGGCTGAGGGGAAGGGGGGGGTGTCAGGTGATACTGATGCAAGGGTAAAGTATCTGGTCGGGACACATAAGACGCTGGTGGCCGGAGAATGGAAGAGAGAGAGGGAGTGAGGACGGAGGGGGGAGAAGGAAGAAGGAAGAAGGAATAGCAAGAGGAAGAGGAGAGGGGAGGAAGGATGAGGAGCAGGAGAAGGAGCAAGGATGAGGGAGATGTCACTGTGGGGTGGTTGTCTGCAGAAAGAGCTTGTTTGTGGAGGAAGGTATTAGTGTCTTGTATAGTCGATGCGTCTGCATATTGACGAGATTTGTGGAGCGTTTGCGGGACATTTTAGTGTGATTTGCTGATCGTTTCCTTTACGGCAACGGCCCTGTGTTCCGAATCCGGGGCAACCAGAGCGACGGAGAATATATTTCTTGGCTAATTAGCATTTCGAAACGAGGAGGGGAGACGGGAGAGAAGAGAGTTCGTCGGAGTTAGTTATGTTAAATTTGCCATGAAGTGTTCTCTGGAGAGTGCCTAAGCTGCAGCTGAGGATGGCACTGCCGAACATCTTGTGCGGCACGATGCATGAGCCGTTGTGCAGCTGCTCGGTGTGTGAACATAGCTTAAGCCGCCGGTTGTGTACTCTTCCTTGACCTTGCGTATGTGTGCCGACTTTGCCCTTCCTCTGCTGGGTATTATTACGATCGTTTATTTATGGCGCTGAACTCGGGTAGGATTGTATCGGCTTGTATTATTTAGTGTATTATTGTATTGGATTGCATATATATGGACTTCATATGCCATGTGTTATTCATTGTTAACATTTTCCTCCTCTCTCTCTGTTTTCCTCTCTCGCTCTCCCCCCATACCCGCGAGGACAAAATCAACAAACAACAAAGAGTTGGCTCGTGTTTCAGTTCACAATATTATGATATAAGATACTGTTTGTCAGGAAATTTATTTCTTAATTTAATTTGACATATTTGCAGTTACGTCGCTATAAAACACTATTTGTGTGCGTGTGCACATGTGTCTTGCTCATATGTGTTTTTTAATTAATTTTATCTTTCTGTTTCGACTTCCGGCACGCTGTAGGGTAACGAAACTACATCCGAGAACCTTTTTGTAGTCTCTGCAGTAAGAGTAGAGTCATTTTTACTTTCTTTATAATTCCGTATGTTTTCATTGTTCTTTTATTTTTCTCCTAGTTTTTTTATTAAAAAAATCCAAGATAGGTGTGAAAACGCAACTTTGGCGATTTTAATGTTCCATTTAGTATTTGTGAAGAGGCGCCCGCCATCTCTGCGGACTCTTACGGGGAAAGGAGCAACGCAGAGGCTTGAAGTGAGAGATGAAGCCGAGCCAAGTGGACTCTCGTCGAAGCGAAGGTCTGTTGACTCGCGGGGACAAAAAAAAGGAAAGAGAGAGAGAGAGAAGGAGAGAAAAGAGAAGAAAAATTGAGTTTTCCGCTGGCCATCTGAAAGGGACATGCGAGCGAAGTTTGATGGTGGGGGTAGCATGTTGGTGGAAGGGAAAGGGGAGGGGTGGATGGGACGGGATGTGATACAGAGGGGAGGGGGAGCATCCGTGACCTAGGAAACCACTCCGGTTGACTATGCTTATTTCTCCTACTCCTCCCCTTCTTCCTTCTTTTCTTATTCTTTTTCTAATTGTTATTGCTTTTTCTTCTTCTTCTTCTTCTTCTCTCTCTTCTAAGACAAGTGCATGGATCTGCTAAGGCACTACATGTCATGGTTCGGAGCGACGATGCCACGCAAGCATGACCCGGCTTGACCTTTCGACCTTTTTATTCCCCGGTTCTTTTCCTCGTAACCTGATCCCGTGTTCTTAGTCTCGTGGCGCTGGTTGGAGAACTATGACCACGGGAGTAGAGATTTCATATCAATCATAGGATTAAAACTCCTGTAAACTGATTATTAATGATTAGTATGTGTGTGTGTGTGTGTCTGTCTGTGTGTGTGTGTGTGTTTGTGTTCGTGCGCGTGTGTTTGTGTGTACATATGTATATATACACATATATACTTGTTATTCAGACTTCTGTGAGACCTTGGGTATGAAGGACAAACTTAGGAAAGGCTTTGCTTATTTACCTCTTGAAGGATAGAGAGAGGAGGGAGGAAGGGGTAGTGGGGAGAGGGTGTTTCGTGAGGGAATTAATTAAGAAAGTTCGTGGGTGATATGATGCGCTTGTAAGAAGGATAGATGGGAGAGAGAGAGAGAGAGAGAGAGAGAGAGAGAGAGAGAGAGAGAGAGAGAGAGAGAGAGAGAGAGAGAGAGAGAGAGAGAGAGAGAGAGAGAGAGAGAGAGAGAGGGAGTGTGGTGGCCTGGTGGGGGTATGGTGATGAGCTTGTGACAGAGGCAGGAAATAGGATAGTAGGGAGAGAAGAAGAGGGAGGTGGGTAGACGGGCAGAGAGTATTAGGATAGTATAGAACATAGGCGTAGGGGTGGGTGTTTTGGGGAGGGGGGGGGGGTAGCAGGAGCCGGAAGAAGGATGGGATAGCTAGGGGATCGATATGTTACTAATGAGAGAATCGACAACATAACAGACAGCGATAGTAAACTAGTAAACAAATCAATAGCAAAGATGAAAGTTCTCGGGAAATGAATATTTAATTTAGCTTGGAATAATGAACGATAGTGTGGTGAAAGGCGGGGCTTGAATAATGATAACATTGGTGCTTATGTAGAGTGCCGGTATGACGGATGAACAGATATCGATTTTCAGGAAGAAAAGTACTGTACATTATGATTACCATTTAATGAAGTTTACGATGTTGTACGATATGATCAGTGTTTGTGATTAGGTTAACGTACACCATATGAATATCACACGCACACAAATACATAAATACACACACACACACACACACACACACACACACACACACACACACACACACACACACACACACACACACACACACACACACACACACACACACACACACACACACACACACACACACACACACATACACACACACACACACACACACAAATACATACACACACACACACAAACACACACACACACACACACACACAAACACACACACACACACACACACACACACACACACACACACACACACACACACACACACACACACACACACACACACACACACACACACACACACACACACACACACACACACACACACACACTAACGCACACAGTTATACACAGTTATACACACAAGCATAAGAGGAAGAACCTTCTACCTTCCCTTTGTTCCTGCCTCTTTTCTCTTCTTTCTTCCCACTGTCATCCGCCCTTTTATAAAGATGGTATTTGGTAGTCCGAGAGAGAGAGCCACATTCCTAACATAAATATAATTACTGTATACTTATTCACGACTTTGATCAGCATCTCAAACTTTACAGAAATCCATTCAAAGTATTTCTCCTTTTCATAACATTTTTAGACTGAATACTACGCCAGTCTATTACGGCAGCATATTAATAAAATCAGAAATTTGGAGGATGATTAAATTTCAGGAACATTCTCTTATTTTCTGGAAAAAAAAATCAATAAATAAAACACGCGGTTGTATTAATTAGCATTCCGTCACTCTCGCTGCAAGATATATGGAGTTCATTCACATACCAGGTATTCTGACCGAGCAACAATGATTTTTTTCTGATATCTTAAATGAGATGAATATTTATGTATGTGGGTGTGTTAATGTGGGTGTGTGTGGGTGTGTTAATGTGTGTGTGTGTGTGTTTGTGTGTGTGTGTATGTATGCATGTGTGTGTGTATGTATGTTTGTGTGTGCGCGCACGCGTGCTCGCATGTGTTAGTGGATGTTATTCTATTTGTTGAGGTTTATTTATGCTTGTATTAATTTAATTTCGTGTGACATACATACAGAGAAAGGGACAAATCACCGAAAAGAGACAGGTTAAGAGAGAGAGAAAACAAATGAACAGTATACTGAACCGAAGAAACAGAGACGTAAATGATTGGCATAAAAAAAGGAAACACCGAGCGAAGAATATGGTTGAAGAGAACGTGAAAGGGAGTGAGAGTAGAATGAAGGGGACAGTGAATAAAAGTGAATGTGGGAAAGACTTAATGATGGCGAACGCTTAATTTAGCTGTCAGATTGGGAACGAGGAGGGTCAAGGAAATTGCTGATTAGAGAGAGAGAGAGAGAGAGAGAGAGAGAGAGAGAGAGAGAGAGAGAGAGAGAGAGAGAGAGAGAGAGAGAGAGAGAGAGAGAGAACGGATGCAATTGATGATAATAGACGAAGGGAAATGCATGTATGGGCGATTGGATAAATGCAAGTAACTTATGCGTATGAACGTAAGCGAGCCAGGGAAGGGGGAAGAACATTATTAAACGGAGAAAAGACGAATAAGTGAGAGGAGTAAAGAACGAAGAAGCAGATGAGATAGCCAAAGCAGGAGATAAGGTAACCAAGTGCTTTCTTTCACAACAGGCAGACATTTGCGTCGTGTTTTATGCGTTGTTCCGGTATTTGGAAGGAAATGGGAGTGACGGCTGATAGGCGGAGGAAAGGATATATAGAGAGACAGGAACTGTGTGTACAACTAAACCATTTCGTTACATATGCGAATAATATGCACAGAGACCGAGGGTGGGAGTGACCTCGCTCTTGTACCTGTGCTTTGGTTGCTCTTCGAAGAAGGGAAGTAAAGAGGGAGAAGTTCTATTTTCATTTATTTTTTCCCTTCCGATTTCTCATTGGCCGTGGCTTACGTCTCTTTTTCGCTCCTTAAGGTCAAAAGGAAGGCGATATTATTTCGTTTTTCCTGGGGATTATAAGGGAAACGAACCAATGCTTTCTTTTGGAGTTATAAGGAGGTGGCCGTTTGTTTAAAATATTTTTATTGAGTCGCTGGTAAAAATATTAATGAAGTAAATAGATGATGATAGTGATAAAAAAGAAGGAATGTTTGAAATCCAACGGTCGTCTGAACGAGCGAAAAATGTAGCCACCTTCCCAGCAAAGATCGTGGCACGAGGGGGGGGGGGGTTGAAGGATGGTTGGAGGAAGGGGTGCTGGGGGTGAAAGGAGGGAGGGAGGGAGGGAGGGAAGGAGGAGAGGAGACCGTACCATAATTGGTCTATAAGTGATCGATGACCCCATTTACTTGTAGACACGCAGGAATTTTGAGCCCGGCTTATTTCGCGTGTCACGAGAGGCCGCGTAGGGGAAGAGGTGACAGGGCTTCAGATGGTGTGACAAGACCTTTGAGAGGAGAGGAGTAGAGTGTGGGAGGGAAAGGTTTGTTTGTCTGTTGGTGAATGCTAAAAAACAACAACAGAGGGTTGCTCTGTCAAGTAGTGTTGTAAATGCTAAAGTTAAGGGCATTTTGAGGGTTATATTGACGTGGTTTGTAATATTTGCATATGGTACAGTAAAGGTAGACTACCTTCCAAATACTCACTTTGAAAATTAGTTATTTTGATGGTCGCTTAATGTATCATTTATTAATGATGTTTTGTTGGTTTACTGATTTACCCGCCACCTGCCGCCGTTCCCGGTCGCGCCACGCCCATGGTTATGCAGCAAGACCACGCCCGTTTCGCTCACCCGTTGGCCTTCCTGGATCATAACCCTTGCCATTGTGCACTATTGTTATCATTTATGCTTAAAAGACTCTTACGGGCAAGCCTCGAATACAGCCACAAAATACAACAACTTTGCTTCCCGCTGGTACTCTTCTTACTTTCCTTTGACTCTCTCTCTCCCTCTTTCGCTCGCTCCCCCCCTACCTCCTTCCTCCTCTCTCCTTTATCCTCTTTGCTCCTCCCTCCCTTGTCATGATTTCCTCTCTCTCGCCACACCAAGATCGCCACCACGCCCATAACGCCCATGGCACCTTCGCCGAGTATTTGTATCCTTTTTATCGAGAGAGGATCGGTATGGATTTTTTTTTTATCATTTTGTATTACTTTGGACGAGGCACTCTTACGTGGAAGTAATTTAGATATTGCACTCGTAAAAGCAACTTGTTTTTATAGGTCCGTTTCGGACAGCTAATGGCATCAAAGATTCATGGTATCAGTTCATGGCAGTAAGATGTGTAGTTCTGTATTTACGATTTATGGACCTTGGCTCGTAGCATGTACTGCACGTCGCCTTGTCGGGATATGTACTCCCTTCGCGAATTGATGAAATTTGTATCGCGTAATTGCCCCATTTATTTTGCACTGCGATGCAAATTGACTTACGTGTCCGAATGGAGATATTAATTTTGCGCAAGTGAAGTCCCCGGGACGTTAGAAAGTAAAAAAATAAAAAATAAAATAAAATAAAATAAAATGCGCATTCGGCACTGCGGCGAAGGCATAATTGCGTTGGTATTGTACACGTCGCGGCATTGGTCATCACTGCCGGGCAATCGGGATCACGTTCACCCATGCGAGTTGGTGCGGATTTACGATCTGTGCGGGCGTGATGGATTAAAAAGGGGGGAGGCATTCGATAGGAAAGTGAACTAGGGAGGAAGGGGAAGTGGAAGAGATGAGATAGAAAAGCAGGATGAAGAGCAGAAAGAGGAGAAAGAAGAGGAAGAAGAGGAGGGGAAAGAAGGAAGAGGAGGAGGAAAAGGGTGGAGCGTGAGGATTGGGGGAGCACCTGCAAAATCATCGACGTCGGGCGAACTAATTGATGTTGACGCGGATAATGGACGGGTGATTGTGATGATTGTCCAAGAGGGGCGCTGAGGCTGCAGGTCGAGGGGGGGGGGGGGGCAGTCGGGTGATGGGAAGAGAGGGTAGGAGGCGTAAGGATTGGCAAGGGGCGGGGACGATAAGGATGATGAACAAGCTAGGCGATAGTAATTGTGATGATGAGGGAGATGAGATTGCATTGGTTAGGGGAAGTAGGAGGGGGGGGGGGGGGAGAAGTAGAGAGAGGGGAGGAGAGGGGGGGGAAGAGGGGAAGAGGAGGGAGGAGGAGTTCAGGGAGATGATTTGCAAGAGATGAAGAGACAAGGGGAAGGGCTTGTGATGACGAGAGTGGGGAGGAAAGGGTGATGATATGTATGCTGAAGATGATATCGTTTTCATAAAAAAATGATAAACGTAATGAGGCAAGGGAATATAATGATGAATTTGGTAATTGCTTTGTAATTACCTAAATAAACACCTATCACCAAGGGAGGTGCGTGTGTGTCTGTATCGCTATGTATATGTGTGTAAGTGTATATGTATTTGTATATGTGTTTTTTTTGTCGTTTACTGATATGTTGCATCCAAGGGAATACAGTAGTGATCCCTATTTATTCCCAGCAGCAATGCAGGTACTGATGCAAGAAACCTTCGCACTGAATTGAAATTGATGATGTTAATTAAGATGAATTTTTTATGGTAATATTCATATCTTTTTGACTGATAGATTTCTGTGTAAAAGATTGTAGATTCATGGAGGCGTAAGGAAATTTTAGAAATATACAGAGAAAAGAAATTTTGATAAGAAATAGAGATATGTAAAACAACTAGATGAGATTCGAGGATTGTATAAAAAACAGCCATAGATAGAAATCAAGAAATCGAGGAGGAACGCCAGCTACAAATACCGAGGGACTTTTTGAGACGAAGAACGGGGCATCGGGACTATAAATAGGCGATAAGATACCAAATATTGCGACTTTCAAACGGATCGGGGAAGCCTGACGCGGATAAAGTTTCCGGCTGCATTTGCCTAATCACATTACAGTTCCTCGGGCTTCTCAGAAACGCACCTGGAAATTATTTTAGATTCAAACGGGTAATATAAACACAAATGTAACCATCGGGACGGTAGAATTTGTTAGTATAATCTAATCGGAGAGCTTCTCCAGGGGTGGGGGTGGGGGTGGGGGGCACAAGGAGAAACGTTTTTGCTCGCACGCTCTCTTCTTTTTTTTCTCTCTTCTCTCTGTTTTATCTTCTCTTCTCTTCTCTTATCTTCTCTCTGGGTTGCATATGTGTCATTTATCATGTCCGTCGAAAGGCGAGGTTATGTAATCGGTCTGATTTATTAGTTCATTTTTCATTTTCTTTTCCTTTCTTTTCTTTCTTTTTTTTGTCAATTGGTTTGAGAGCAGGATTAAGCGAAAATTCCTAGGCGAGTTACTCTTATGTCAGAGTGCAATTGATTAGATTTTGTTGGTTATTCGATATAATTGAGTAAATTAGGAGTGGAATTGTGATACAGAGTAGATGTTTGAATGATTGTTGATGTATATTCTCTTTTAACTGTCCGTCATAATGTAGCAATTTGCATTCTGTTTGGTTTAAGAGAGTGAGTATGGATTTTTTAAAAATGTTTTTTTATTACTTGGGACGAGGCACACTCTTACGTGGAGGTAATTTTAATGTTGCACTCGTAAAAGTAAATTGTTTTTATAGGTCTGTTTCGGACAATTCATGGCATCTTGGGAACTTTTCTCGAAGCCGTGGCATCTCGGATAAGTGAATACAGAAAAGAACCAGATTAATGAAGGAATAGAGAAATGTATAAGAGGAAGAGAGATAGTCAGACATAACCTTAAACCAGAATAGAGAACTAACCAAACTAGCCTCCCAGTCTCAACCCATAGAGGAGATCAGGGCAAAGGAGAACGAAATCAAGGGGTGTTGCGAGTGCAGATTCTGCCTAAGTGTGCGCCGAGGCACCATGATGAACAGTGGCCCAACTTTGATAATTAGGAGCCGTCCATTATCTACCTCTGTGGCACTCAGTAACAAAAGGCCTGTCGCCTGTTCTTTCAGCTGTGCTTTGTCGCTGTTTATGGTACTTGGCTCCCTCTATTCCGGTATTTCGGTTGACTCTCCCTCCGCTTTGCTTGTAACCGAAGACCATATGCCGCCATCTGTGGATCTTCCATTTACCGAGCATCCATAACCCCCTCCCTCCCTTCCTCCCTCCCTCCCAGAGCCATCTGCTATGAATCCTAACTAAACCATCTGCTTCTTCCACGGCGCCTCCCCACATGAGGCCTCCTATACCGTAACCAGAGTCCTCCAATAGCCTGGCGTCACGTGACTGGCTATTGTTCTTCGCATCGAGGCTTTTGTTACAATGTCCGTTGAAGTTGTTTGAATTTAAATGCCCACATAGCCGGTGCGATCCATTTACCGAAAGACAACGCTTCCTGCTTCTCGCCGACGTGCTGTTGCGTAGAGTGGCGGGGCTTTGGAGGTTCGTGCAAGCATCTACTGGGATAAAAAAGAAGAAAGAAAAAAATTACTTTCATGAGGTTGAGTAGCCACTTCATACAGACGGGCAATTCAGCATCCCAGGAGAAAATGGAATGAGAGAGAGAGAGAGAGAGAGAGAGAGAGAGAGAGAGAGAGAGAGAGAGAATAGAACAGTAAGCGAGAGAGGGAGGGAGGGGGGGTAGACAAGAAGTAGAGGAAGAGAGAGGAAGTGTGTAAGAAAGAGCGAGAAAGTGAGCGAGAGGAATGGAGAGAGGGAGGAAGGGAAGGAAGGAAAGAAAGGAAAAAGAAAATAAAGAAAGAAAGAAAAGAGAGGGGGGAACCAAGAACCCACCAGGGAGCGTTTCCATTTTTCCGCTATGGTGCGCTGGGCCTTTTATTTCCAAATAAAAAAAAGGACTAGCCCCAGACAGAAAGTATCGTTTGTGTTGTTGTAGGATGTTCTTCTGAGGCGTGGACAAAGCTAGGTGTTATCCTCGACAAGGAGTAACCATCGTAACTAATAGAAAAATTATTTTGATTTTGAATTGTTGAATCCTTGTAGCTTTATTATTTGATCGGATGTCTTGTATATTATAAGAGTAGGGTTTGCTTTCGCAGGCTTGATTTTTAAAGATCGAATTCATGGGATTTCATTTAGGGCTGAGATATTGTTCATGCTCTTTTGTGCGTTTTTATCTTAGGAGAGAATATGCCTTTATAATTTTTCTTATCTTTTTTTTCAAGTGGTTATTCTTATACAACTGGGAGTGTTTATGTTTGCCTTCTTGAGTCTTGGTTGGAGTGTTTGCCATAATTTAGGAAGAGTGAGCCCGGCCATATTTCTCTTCCCATTCTCTTCCCCCTCCTCTCTGTCTCTCTTTCACCCCCTCCTCTTCCCTTCTCTTTCACTCTTTCCTCCTCCCCTCTCTCTGCTTGACTCTTTCTTCCTACCTTGTCTTTCATTTTACTCCTCTTTTCTTTTACTTGTTCTCTCCTCCTCTTTTCTCATTTATTCTCTCCTCGCCTCTTCTCTTCTCTTATTAAGTTCTTTCTTCTCATCGTGGCCGTTTTCCTTCTGCGCCTTACCCTGTTCCTCCGCTCTTCCTTTCTCCTACGCCCCCTCATCCTCCTTTTCCTCTTCCTCCTTCTTCTTCGTCCGCGTCTTTTTCATTTTTTTATTTTCCTTCTCCTTCACCTCCTCCTCTTCCTCCTCCTCTTCCTCCTCGTAGAGATTGCCCCGTTTATCCCCTCCTCCTCAGACACTCATTTGATCTCCATGCTCCCCCACATACATTACATTGCTTTTCTTTACACCTTCCTTTGACCTAGCTTTGGCCTCCTTTCCACCTTCCTTTGATCCCCCCCCCCCCCAACACACACATACACCCTACCCCCTTTCGCGGCGCCCAGACGCTTTTGTACAACGCTGACCACTTGCGAACCCTCGGCCTTTTTTACAACTCTCGTCTTCTAAGCTCCCTCCCCTGCCCCTTCGCCTTCCGTGTTCCTTTTCATGTACCCTTAGCCGCACTTACTTCAACTTCTTCCATCTCCACCCTTCGCTTCTCCTTTCCTACCTCTACTCCCGATCATCCCCCACTCTCTTCTAACCTTTCTGCTCCATCCCCAAATATTCCACTCTTATCTCCTCCTCCACCTCTTCCTCCTCCTCCACCTCCTCCTCCTCCTCCTCCTCTTCCTCCTCCTCCTCTTCCTCCTCCTCCTCCTCCTCCTCCTCCTCCATCCCCCACTATGCCTCTCGTCCTCCTTGTCCTTCCTTTCCATATCCCCTCTTTCCCTCCCCTCGCCCCCCTTACGCCCCCACCTCTTCTGCCGCCTCCGTGTGCCTACCCACTGGTTGCTTCGGGCGCTTTGTTTCTTTCACTATTCTTGCTCCAATGCAGAGTAAACAGAACGGATTTTTGCCCCGGCAAGTTTAGGGTTTGGTAGATATATAGATATATATTTTTCTTTTGTTATTTTAGACTTTCCTATTTGTGTGTTTATTTTCTCTTTGTATTCTGGACGTTCGAGTTGTGTGTTTTAGGTGATTGCAGTGTTGGCTCGCGATTGTTTTATCTTATGGCTGGTGTGTATCATTCTGTTCGGACACGAAGCGACGATCGTAAACTGGGATTGACTTTTCCCTTCGTCCTTTACGGGAGGTAAATATTTCTTCCACTTCCTTCCATCTCTCCTCGTCCTTCTTCTCGCTTCCTCCCCTCTCTTCTCCCCTTGTACCCTATCCCATTCTCTCTTTCTCTCTCTTCTCCTTTCTTCCATCTTTCTCTTTTCTCATTTCTTTTCTCTCTTCCTTCTCCAATCTCCCTTCCACCCCCTCTCCCTCTCTTGCTTTCCCCTTGTACCCCAGAGTGCAAATAGGGATGGTAAATAAAAGGGACTTTTTGATGTTGGTCCGAGACGAACGTAAGAATTTGCATTTTTTTTTTCTCTGTCTTTGCATATTGGTTCTTGGTTTGGTTGCAGACCAGGTTGTATTTTGTAGGCAAGTGTAGAAAGGCATGCAATGCTCTCAGTAGAATATTTACATATGCGGGTGTGTGTGTGTGTGTGTGTGTGCGTGTGCGTGTACGTGCGTGTGTGTGTGTCGTTTCGAGAAGATTGATTTTTGAAGGATGCTCTTGCGAAATACGTTTCGGCTGAAGCCAGATTGTATTTATTTAATCGTTTTGACAATACAAACTTCCTATTTCGCCTTTATTTGTTTCTCCATTGAATAAGTATTTTACGATAAAAGGATATAAGATGAAGAAAGGGCTATTTGCTTCTTTTCCCGTTGTCGCTAACCGATGTTTTTTTCTTTCTTTCCACAGGTGAGTGTGACCTTAGAGAAGTTCGGTGTCGTCAACCAGGTAATTCACCGGGATAATTTTTTTCCCCAAAGGAAGGAGAGGAAGATAAACCTTGCTTTTGAATGCATGATGGTTACTAACTTCTTAATAGAGGTGATATTGACCTTTCGCACCTTTGTTGCTTCGGGAAAAGAAAGATCAAACAAAAATAGTTTGTTGTATTAACAAGTTTAAAGAAATATATTTTGAATTATTTTTTTATTTTCTAAATGTTTATGGCATTGTAGGGAAGGAAAATTTAGTGTAGTTGCCTTTCATGATTATTTCTTTGTTGAGGGAATACGTAAAAGGAACTCTGTAAAGTACGATTTCATTTAGCTATACCCATTCGCAAAACCGAACAATAGATGCTTTGATAATTCAAGAAGCAAAGAAAGGAAACGGACCCAATTACGATTACTCTTTATATATTTTCATATATATATATATATATATATATATGTGTGTGTGTGTGTGTGTGTGTGTGTGTGTGTGTGTTATATATATATATATATATGTGTGTGTGTGTGTGTGTGTGTGTGTGTGTGTGTGTGTGTGTGTGTGTGTGTGTGTGTGTGTGTGTGTGTGTGTGTGTGTGTGTATATATAAATATATATATATATATATATATATATATATATATATATATATATATATATATGTATATATATGTGCATATATATGTGCAACATATGGACACACACACACACACACACACACACACACACACACACACACACACACACACATATAAACATATGTATAATGTTTTCTTGTTGCTTATCTTTCTTTTTTTTCTTTTTTATTTTATTTTTTTCTTTAATTAAGGCAACGTCATTTTAATCTTTTAAAATACACGCGGGTTTTGCATTATCACCTGCTGGCTTTTAAGCGTGTGAAATGAATCATCCGACCGAAATGTTTAATGAAAAGGTAAGCTTTATCTCCTTATGGGATCAAGGCAACAGAAAGGGTGCGACGACCTATTGCAGCGAAATTATTATTTTCCGTGTTTATAATTTTCCCCTAGTTTGTAATAACGCACCTTTCTTTATGCACTTTCTTATTCGGTTTATTGAATGGACTTTTTTTTTTTATAACCGTATTGAATGCACACTTTTGAATAACATTCATATGTACCATTTTTTTTATCTCCGTTATTAATTCTTTCGTTTCACCGCAGATAAAACGACTTTTTATTATCACCAATATCCTTGTTTGTCACTGTATACCATGCGCAGTTTTGCTACACTATCTACTGCGCCCCCTTAGTTATCACTACACACTGCTTTCCATTTTATCAAGTCTGTTTCAGTGCACACGAATTATCACTTTTTTTGTCATCATGCGCCATTTAATCATTTTACCTTTTTATCACTATAAGCATCCGTCGATTCCATCACTATATAGAACAGCCTAACCAGTACTATCTTAAAAAAGAAAAATCAATATCTAAATATTTATTCAGGCAAGAGCACTGGATCATTCTTCTCTTTGAATGCGAGGGATTAGCATGTGTTGATTATTTTTCCTTTTTTACTTGATATTCGTGTTTTTATGTTCGCGTGTTTTTTGTTTATTTATATTTTCGTGGTTGGTCGTAATGTGAAAGCGTTTTTCTCTCGGTTTCGTGAGTAGGCGTCGCGAAAGATAATGCTTGTTATGCTTGTTTTGATGTTTTAAGGTCATTTGATGTTTTGAGTTCATTACCACATCAAAGGTCGGTCGTTCTTTGTAATTATTTGGTAAAGCTGCAACTTATATCTTGTGAAAAGGACACGGGTTATTTATGATGAAAGTCGGCTTATATGTATGTTTTTTTTTTCATTCTTCTTTGAGGGAAAACCGTTTCTCGAAAGGAAACAGCGCGGCGGTTTAAATATTTATTAGATGGTAAAAATTGTTTTGCATTTGCACCAAAGAAGGAAAACTTCAGAGTGTTCTATAAGAATTGTATTTTTCTTTGGCCTTTGATGTATGCGTATGTGAGTATTCGAGTATGTATATATATATATATATATATATATATATGTGTGTGTGTGTGTGTGTGTGTGTGTGTGTGTGTGTGTGTGTGTGTGTGTGTGTGTGTGTGTGTGTGTGTGTGTGTGTGTGTGTGTGTGTGTGTGTGTAATTCTTGTATATATGCAGGTATATATGTATAAAGGTGCAATTTTGATCTGATACTCAGTCTCCAGTTATATAGTGATGTGTAAAGTCCGCTGATGGAAAGTGATTGCTTTGTTAGTGTTTAATGAAATGAATATCACGCTGACGGGCATAAACTGAAAGACTACCTGTAAGTGCTTGGAATAACACTTTTATGAAAATTTAGTATTTCAACACACGTTATTTTTATCCTTTTTTATTTATGTTATTTATGGTGGCTGGGCAGGTTGATGTGTAGTTAAGCAAAGAAAGAAACGCTCTTATATAGATCATGTAAGAATAATGCGAGAAAATGGACTGAAAATGTGTACAGAACAGGATGCGATAGACTGGTTTGAGAGAAACAACTCGGCCAAAGATGGCAGAAGATGGAGAGAGAAGATGGAAGGTGAAGGATGAGAAAATGATCGATGGCTTGAAAGGATAGATCGAGAAAAAGAGAGGAAAGGAAGAGATAGAATGAGGAGAAGGGACAGAACGAGAGAGAGAATGAATGAGAGGAAGAGGCAGAATGAGAGAGATCGAGAGTGAATGAGAGGAAGAAGGAAAGGGAGAGGACGAGAGAGGGAGAAAGGGAAGAAAGGAGGATGGTCAGCAAGATATTCAACGCAGGAAAACTGGAAAGTTGCCGCAAGTTTGATTACCCCGGCCTGCCTCTTGAATCCAAATGAGATGGTGTCAGGTCGCTGGGTGGTCGTGAGGAGGGAGAGAGGGAAGGAGGGAGGAAGGGGGAGGACAGAGGGAGGGAGGGAGGGAAGGAGGGAAGGAGGGAGGAGAGAGAGAGGTAGGGGGAGGACAGAGGGAGGGAGGGAGGACAGAGGAAGGGAGGGAGGGAAGGAGTGAGGGAAGGAGGGAGGAGAGAGAGAGGTAGAGGGGAGGACAGAGGGAGGGAGGGAGGGAAGAAGGATAGAGAGAGGGAGGGAGGGGGAAGGACAGAAGGAGGGAGGGAGGAAAGGAAGGAAAGAAGGAAGGAAGGAAGGAAGGAAGGAAGAGAGGGAGGGAGGGAAGGAAGGACATGGAGAGAGAGAGAGAGAGAGAGAGAGAGAGAGAGAGAGAGAGAGAGAGAGAGAGAGAGAGAGAGAGAGAGAGAGAGAGAGAGAGAGAGAGAGAGAGAGAGAGAGAGAGAGAGAGAGAGAGAGAGAGAGAGAGAGAAAAAAAATTGGGGGAAGTTGGTTAAGGGAGGGAGAATCGAGGGAGAGATAGGAAGGAGGGATAGATGAGATTGAGGTTAGGAGGGAGAGGAAGGTAAGAGAGATGTGGATAGGAAAAGAAGGGCGAAAGGATGGAGAAGGAGACGAACAGA
>BOPN01000166.1:263964-268964 GCA_017312705.2 Penaeus japonicus
TTACTCACTCCTCACTCATTCACGCGCTCACTTACTTTCCCTCGCATTTTCTCTTTCTCTTTCTCCTCCCCCACCTCTCTCTCTCTCTCTCTCTCTCTCTCTCTCTCTCTCGATATATATATATATATATATATATATATATATATATATATATATATATATATATAATTTTCTCCCATTCTCCTTCTGTCCCTCCCACCTTCTATTCCTACTTTATAGATCCCAAATGTTTTTATCATCACCATATCCAAATAGAATAATATTTTCTGTGTATTTTGCTTTGGAATATTTAAGGAGAATGCTTAGTAGCCAGACAGCAAGCTGAACACATATGCAGAACTTCCCTGTTTAATTTTCACTTCCGAGATGTAATTTGATTACATAGCCCCCCCCCCCCCCCCCCCCTCCCCTCTCCCTTTAAAGGAAGGAATACAAGGATGAATATTAATGAACAGCAAGGCAATGCATTTTCAAGACTCCGCTAAGGGATGATTATTCATAACACGACAGAAGTGCGTGCGTGTGTGGTTTTTTTTTTTCTTTTCTTTTCTTTTGGTGTAACTTTTTGTACGGAATCTAGTTTGTTTTGACTTTTTTCTCTTTTGCTTAGATCCTTTCTTTGACTGTAATGTCTTGAAACGGTATCTTAAGGGACGGTATAATTCGATCCGATTTTGAAACGCTTCTCGTCTTGCATCCTTGTTATCCAATTAAGGCGGATAAGAAGGGAGTACTTGGGTTTTTTATTTCCCTTCCCCGCGAAAGAAATTGGACGATGCATCTAAATTGGAGCTCCGAAAATGTTCTGAAATAAGATCACCAAGACGCTTTTGTTGTTGAAATTGTCTGAAATGAGATACAAGAAAGAGAAAATTTATTTTTGTAACAGCATCGTGAAACAAGAGTTACCGTCTACTCAGTATACAGAGCACACTCACACACACGTACACACACACACACGTACACACACACACTCACGTACGCACACGTACACACACACACACACACACACACACACACACACACACACACACACACACACACACACACACACACACACACACACACACACACACACACACACACACGAAGTACTGTTCAATAAATACATAAATGTGTGCAATATGTGTATGAAACAATAGAAATGGGGGCAGTTATACACACAAACCGACAAAGAAAAAGACCTCGTACTGATGACGAGGCTAATAGGCGCTTGAAAGATCAATAAAGGAAATATTGGGAAAAGATTACATGTCCTAAAATTGTATCATTGTATTTTGTATTGTGTTCTCTTTTTTGAAATAATGAAGATTCTTTGCTTATCATTATACTGTATGATGTATATTTTTGCCTTATTTTCTCAATTATATCAAATGAGGAAATAATGGAATCATTATCAAAACATCGCGACGCCGAAACACGATAAAAGTGAGGGCGGACCAAAAATATTCAGTTCCTTTGATGTCCTGAATAAAAATTACTTATCTACAGAGACACAAGTGAAATTGCGCCATAACTCTCAATTATCTGTCATCAGCTTATTCTCTTTACGTACCTTCGAACGGCACGGGAAAAGTAAGTAGGTGTTCACGTCCCATTAGGAATTAATTGTTTTATTGCATGCTCAGACCCCATGTACAGGTAGGGGGAGCTGTTCTCTTCGACGGTTGACGTTCGTTCTTTGCGTATATATATATATATACGAGAATGTGCGTATAGGTTTAGTAGGTATGTGAGATGGCTTGATCCTCAGTCATTCATGTTTTCACTATTTTTCCCCCTGGGTTTCATAAGAGTAATCCGATTTAACTGCACGGATGTAATAGTGCATGTATTGTGACCGCGAGTGCGCGAGGCCATAGAGAGTCAAACGAGCGAGGAGGACTGCCGACAGAAACCCCTTTTCATTTGTCTTGTTGGCAGCTAGACTCTCTGACGCACATGTGCACACGCAGGAATACGTACACGCACATTGATGCGCGTATTCATTTTCATTTTTTTTGTTTTGCTCTTTCTTTTTCTCTCCCCCTCCCCCTCCCTTTCTCTCATACTCCCTCTCCCTCTCCCTATACCTCCCTCTCTCCCTCCATCTATCCCTCTATCCCTACCTCTCTTCCTCAGCTCCTCCCTCTCTCCCTGTATCCCTCCCTCTCTCTCTTCCTCTATCCCTCTCTTCCTCCCTCTCTTCCTCCTAATCCCGCCCAACTCTATCAGTCGCAGCACCCGCGTTATTCTCTGTGACTGCCGCCCTCAACTCTAGTGTGTTCCTTCCGTCACAGAAATCGCCGATGAATCTTGACATCCCGATAACGTGCGGTGGACCTCATGTTTTTATATTGCTTCCGGAGAGCGTTGTCCAAGTCTTACGCCCGTGACATGTTCCGCCTCGCCTTGTTCTTATTGGGCAAAAGCGCCCGTACAACTTTCATCTCTTTTCTGTTGGACACGAGTATCGTTCGAGTATCCCTGTGTGCGTGTATGTGTGTGTGTGTGGGGGGGGGGGGCAGTGGAGGTACACCATGACTCATATCTGGATGGCAAACGCCACATTAACAGCTTTGCCACTTTTGACTCTCGGGGCATTAGCCAGTGTCAGAATCGAGTATGAATTACCTGCACATTTTCCAAGTGCTTTGTGATTTGCTATTATACCTTAATGTAGTATAGAGTGCTGTCGGGGGCGAAGAGGAGGAAGAATTCTAGATTTACAAATGACTTTGCTCTGATTGTCTTATTTTAGCAAGATGATTTCGCTCTTTCACAGTAACGTGTGTGTGTGTGTGTGTGTGTGTGTGTGTGTGTGTGTGTGTGTGTGTGTGTGTGTGTGTGTGTGTGTGTATGTGTGCGTGTATGTTTATTTTTGTAAAGAGGGAGCCAGAACATTGCATGTATAGGCTTCCTTTTGAGAGTGAGTCATTTTGGGAATTTCCCAGAGAAATCCTTTTTACTCGAGAATTGTTTTGGTAGTTGTCAAAGGTTTGGGACTTAAAAAGCGAAGTTTTCCCTGTCTCGCTCTCTTTTACTGTGTCAATACTTTTTACTCTTTTTCTCTTTGTAACACGTGTTACAAAGACGCACACGTACACACACACAGACACACACACACACACACACACACACACACACACACACACACAGAGAGAGAGAGAGAGAGAGAGAAGAGAGAGAGAGAGAGAGAGAAAGAGAGAGAGAGAGAGAGAGAGAGAATGGGAATGAGAGAGAATGAGAATGAGAGAGAATGAGAATGAGAAAGAAAGCGAGACAGTGAGAGAAAGCGAAAGGCAGAGACGAGTATCTAAGGTTACAAAGAGAGAGAGGGAGAGAGAATGAGAATGAAAGAGAGACAGTGCGATAAAGAGAAAGACAGAGAGAACTTATATCATATATCACATATATGCGTATGTCCCATTTTTCCATTCAATGCCCTTGACCCCTTTGCTCCCTGCCTCGGTGATCCAGCGGTTCCGGGTCTGATTACACGTATAGCTCAGCTCACAGGCCCAGTTAATTTTGCCGGTGATAGTCGTTGCTTTGCGGTTCCTGGTCTTCTCTGGTGCATTTGCTGTTTTTGTTTGTCTTCTTCTTTTTTCTATTTTTCTTTTTCCTATTTTTATGTTTTTTTTTATTTACTTTTTCTCTTTCTGTTCATTTTAATGTTTTTTATTATTATTATTATTATTTTCTTCCTGCTCCTCCTCTTATTATTTTTTTTCCTCTTATTCTCCTTCTTTCTTCTTATTTTTACTTAGGTGAGTTACTGTTTACATTCATCTTTTTTTGTTTTATCAGTCTTTTTGTTAATTTTCTTCCCTCAAATGCCAATATTTTCATTGTATGTTCATTTCTCTCTATCTCTATCTCTCTCTTCTTTCCTAGGCTTCCTTTCTTCTCTTGTTATTCCCCGTTTCCGTTTCGAATCCCTTTGCGGTTGGTTCAGCGCGGGCGGGTTCGTGTGGGCGTCGTGACCCGCCTCGGGCATTCGGATATTGAAGCCGCGAGACGTTTGCTCTCCCCGGATAATTAGATAATTATCTCACAAGTGCCCGAATAAATTGCTTCGTTCAAATAGATTGGGTTCACAGATGGCATTTCTCCGTCTCTATCTGTCTTTCTGTTTGTTTGTACCTCTCTCTCTCTCTCTCTCTCTCTCTCTCTCTCTCTCTCTCTCTCTCTCTCTCTCTCTCTCCCTTCCTCCCTTCCTCCCTCACTCACTCCCTTTCCCTTCCGTATTTGAACTTCTTTCGACCGTATTGGTAATTGGGACATCATTGAATAGTGGCCGCGATGAATGTGTCCTTCGCGAACGAGACTGAAAATTATTCCGATATTGGAAGTTCAGATGTCCGGACAAAGGCCTTCTGCGTCGCCACGTACGTATCTGGAGACTTGTTTAAGGTGGGGTGGGGGATGAGGTATGAGGTAATAGGGGGGGGATTTGGGGGTGGGGTGTGAGGTATGAGGCGAATGGTGAGGTTTAGGGAAGGTGGCAAGAAGGGGGTAAGGTGAGGGGTATGAGGTGGTAGGGGAGGAGGAGGAGGAGGTAGGTGAAGAATTATGAGTGCGCGATGAGGGATCTGAATGTGAGTTATGAGGTAAAAGGAGAGTGGAGGATGAAAGATAAGGGCGGTTATGAAGATCGGGAGGAGTAAGGATGGAGAAGGATTAGTGAGGTATATGAATGAGGCGAAGGGGGGATTGTATTGTGTAATGTATCAAAGAGTCTTTACCAGACAAAATGTATTAAAGTCAAGATATACGGGTAAAGCAGTATACACTTTATTTGGGAAGAAAATTCAAGATCTTGTAGGGGTAAGATAGGGCAAGAGAGAGAAACTTAACTCTCTCTCTCTCTCTCTCTCTCTCTCTATTTCTCTATTTCATTCTTTCTCTCCCTCTTTCTTACTCTCCCTCTCCACTCTGTTGTCTCTCTCTCTTCCTCCTCCTAAACTAGAGTTGCTGTGGCATCCTTAGCCTAATTGCTCGGGAGCCGGGAACGAATG
>BOPN01000166.1:286464-288964 GCA_017312705.2 Penaeus japonicus
CGGAAAAACCCACACACACGCACGTGCACTCACACAAATACAAATACCTAGACTGGCATAAAGGAATTGAAGAAGTGGATATAAAAGATTAAGAAAAATAAGATAAGATGAACTAATTTGGTTTAAAAATGATGAATAAATTTATTAGTAATTTTAACTGAATAATTATGATTAATGAGGATAATAATTATGTAGTAAAATAAAGGAATATAATAAAAAAAAAAGTCCACAGTTTCTTCTTAGTCTTGCTTCAAATGTTCATGGACTCTTCCTTGTGTTTTTTATATCTTATTTAATCGTCACGGAGTTTATTATTTTGCTTAAATTAGATAACTTTTACATTATTGTGAACGTCTGAGTTGTCGTGCGAGTGTGTGAATGACTGTTCATGCGCTAGTAATGTAAACTATTTTATTTTTATTTTTGTGAAGAATTTAACAAGCAGGTATGGAGAAGATGAGAAGTATACAGACAAATGTTAATATACGCCGTTGGTTTAGTGATGTAAATTTTATAAAGCAGTTTCTTGTATTCGAAATAAAAAGCAAACTATTTTTACACAGACTGTACACGTCGATAACCGACTGGCATCCACTGCCCCAACGTAAATTGGAATATTTTTAGATTAGTGATGTTATTTAATACGATATTAATTGTTTTTGTTTTTTTAAAAGATTATTTTAGGTAGCAAAAGGCACTTAAGTTATCTTCGTCGGCACTATTAGTTGATCCCCTAATGCTGTATTTGATATGTGAAATAAATATAGGAACACATCTTATTGCTCATAGACTGTCATACGCATCATTCCCACCCGCAGTCGACTTGACATCCGACCCCCCTCCCCCTTAACGTCCCTCCCCTCCCAAGTGACCCCCTCTTCCTCGGGGTAAATGCCAGGTTGTTCATTATACATATTACCTGGAGGCCTCATATGAAATCTGAGCCTCGCCAAATATGCAGGTGAAATCCCATGCAAGTAGAGCGCCATATGTTGCTGGCTGTGACATGGCGTCTGGATCTTGTTCCTTCTGGTGAACGGGGCAATGTGTGGTATAAAGGACAAGGGGATAAGGGGGTGGGGGGAAGAGGTGGGGGGGGGAAGGGAGAGGACAGTAGGAAAAAGAGCTAAAGAAGAGAAGGACTTAAGGGGAAAGGGGGAAGACAGAGAAGATAAATCGGTCGAAAAGGGAAAAAGTAGTCCCCGGAGTCGATTTGGTGCCTTGGTAATGACACCAGCGACTAAGCACTTCGCTATTATCATTCCGTTTTTTTTCACTCTCTTTTTATCCCCATTTCTATCTCCTTTTTTTCATTTCTTTTTCTTCGCTTTTGGGCAAGAGAAGGTTTCGGAGGATTAATGCAAAGACCCGGTGTGTTTGTCACAGCTTGATATTCCTCTGTCGCTTGGGAAAATTACTTCCTCGCCGATAGCTCTTGCTAGTCCTCTGTTTGGAAGGTGGGGGGAGACGCAGAGGCAGAGGGAAAGATAGAAGAAGGAGTGAGAGAGAGAAAGAGACGAGGGAAAGAGGATGATAAAGAAAATGAGAGATTTAGAGGAAATAAATGGAAAGATGTAGAAAAGGAGTGAGGCAAGATAGACGTAATGAAAGAGATACAGAGAGCGACACAGACAGACAGTAAAGCAAAATAAAAGATGTAAGAAAGGAACAAGTGGTAGCTCTTGTAATTCCTTTGCTAGGGTGAAAGATGAAGAGGAAGAGAGGGAAAGAGAAAGCTATTGGGATAGGATAGAAGTAAGACAGAGGTAAATATGAAATATAAAGGTTGTAAGGTAGAGAGAAAAATGTAAAGGGAAAGAGGCAGAGGAAAGAATTTTAGGAAACGGGAGAAGATTAGGGAGAGAAGAGAAGAGAAGAGAAGAGAAGAGAAGAGAAGAGAAGAGAAGAGAAGAGAAGAGAAGAGAAGAGAAGAGAAGAGAAGAGAAGAGAAGAGAAGAGAAGAGAGAAACGAAAGAGAGTGGTGTGTGTGTGTAGGAGGGGGAAGATATTTATAAGGGAGAAGGAATTGTGTATACCATAAATATATACACAAACACAATATATTAGTGAGGAATAAAAAGAATGAAAAAGAAAATCATAAAGGGAAAGAGATCGGAGTGGCAGCATCTAGAAATAAAATCGGAGAGGTACCAGAACACGCGAGAATATACGTGGATTTCAAGTTTAACTAACAAATGCTGCAGTTATTTCATTATTCACCGTCGCTGGACAGAAAACTCGAGCTTGAACGCACATTTTGCTTTCCTCCATTCGGGGAAAATAGGAAAATATGAAAAGTGCGAACTACTTTTCATGGTTGTTTATTCACGTGCTAAGATGGAGGGTTGATGCCCAAGCGAAGGCGTAGGAATACACGTGTAATCGCGCTTTGTTGTTAGTGGACTTGATATGCAGTATTTTTAATAGTATGATTATACGAATGTTTTAAGTTACTTTTTGTTATTCTTTGTTATTATCATCATCATCTCCGAACTTTGGA
>BOPN01000166.1:293964-296464 GCA_017312705.2 Penaeus japonicus
AACGAGGTGTTGTGTACCTTTACTTTATCCTTGTATTCTTGTTTCCGTGTGCATGTGTGGCGCGTCACTAGCTTTGACGTAAGTAGTGTTGTCGAGGGATGGGGGGAGCGGGTCTGCTGGGTCTAGAATTACGAACTCATTTACGGTAAGTGTTTGTACGCGTAGACCATTATTAAAAAGGGGGAGAGGGAGGGCCGGAATGAGAGTGAGAGTGAAATTTAGGGTTAGAGTAAGAATGAAAATATCAGAGAGAGTAAGAGTGAGTGTGAGAGAGACAGACAGACTGACAGACAGACACACTTCCGCATGGCTGCCCTGCTTCCTGTAAAGCTCACCTTAATCCCCCGAAGGCTTTTGTCTCCAATCGTTTCCACTCCCATATTGCATCCTCTTCCGTGTTGAACTGACATTCCTCACTCTGTTTCATCCCCTTTGCTTTTTCATATATCGTTAACTGTTCGTATTGACACCTATCCTCGTTTGTTTCTTATTTTTGGTTTTATTTCCATCCTTTGCCTCTTCCCTTCTTGTCCTTTCTTCCCCTTTTGCTATTTGAATGCATGGTCTAGTCCTCTCTGTCTGTATCTCTCTCTCTCTCTCTCTCTCTCTCTCTCTCTCTCTCTCTCTCTCTCTCTCTCTCTCTCTCTCTCTCTCTCTCTCTCTCTCTTCCTCTCCTCTCTTTTTGTTTCATCTCTCCCCTATTCCCATCTCCCTTTGTCTCCGTCACCTCTCATCATTTCACCTCTCCTCTCCTCTTTTTCATTTCATCTGTTCTTCTTCACTTCGTCTCTCCTTCATTCTCTATCTTCCACTAGTCTGCAGTCTCCCCTCTCTGTCCTACGCTGAAAGCTTCCACGCGATCCTGCTCCGACCTTCCTGTTTTGAACTCGTGAGTTGTTGTGAAGGTTTCGAAGAGTTGCCCAATCGCCGTAAAGCCCAAAGAGAGAACGAAAAAATAGACTATTTCATAATGTGATATAAAAAAAAAGATTGATTTGAAGATCTAAGCGAATGTGTGATTTGTGTTGTGATTAAAAAATTAAAGGGGGGGTTTAGAGGTAGTATTGTAGTATCGGAGAGGGTTAGATGGAATATTTTTTATATGTCAGCTTTATGATCAAAGTTGCCGAGGAAACGAATTTGTAGTTATCGTATACAGTTAATCAAAGAATTATGCTCGGTCGTGTTTTCTACGTGTGTAGTCGACATTTTGATTAATTACACTCGCTTCGGTGTAAAACTCAGACGTAACGGGTTCGTTGGCTGAATTTCGCAAAACAGCGAACCACGTACCGGTAACATCAGTGTTATTATTTTTTTTTTTAGATTGCCTTAAAGGAACCATCTCCATTCTTGCATCAGCCAATTACACCAATTTGTTCAGGTTAATAAAATTGTGAGCCTGGCTTTTCAGCGCATGTCGGAAACGTTGCGGTGGGAAGGATATTTCGTTTTGAACCGGTCATATTCCTTGCCAAAAGTTGCGAGGTAAACCAACACCAAGTTAACAAATTCTCTATCTCTCTCCCTCGTCCTCTCTCTCTCCCCTTCATCTCTCTCTCTCTCGCCCTTTCTCCCTCTCCCCTCGCCCTACCTCCCTCCCTCTCTCTAGCTCCACAAACAACCATCCACTCGCTGTATCCACCTGACTCCAGCTAGGCTCTCCCGAGACAGTATTTAAACCCTTCGCGCTGCATATCTTAGCTTCTGCCGACGTAGGTTTAGCCTTTTTCACGCTGTCTTCGTGTCGTCCTTCAGGTTACTTCTCTCGAGGGGGAAATGTGTGTATGTAAAGGAAGTTGGGGTATTAAGGGGTGTTTTCTTTGGAAGAAATTCTCTTCGCCTTTTTCTTTTGGACGAGCGATCTATTATTATCTTTAAAATGTATTATTATTCCGACTCTGTTGCCTTGAATTGTCTACGATACATTTTTAGCTTTATATGACTTCAAGTTCACCACTTCGACGAGGTGTACGTTTTAGGACCCGCGAAGTCTTTCAAAGTTTTATGTACGGCAAGACCAATGCCAACAAAAATAGATGAAAACAAGTAAATATTTGGGAACGTAAGGAAGTCCACAGGGAGCAAGGATGTAGTACGCCTCTCCTCCTTAAGAAGACCAGTGGGTAAATATTTTGTGAGGGAGCTTTGCGGGTGAGGGAGCTTTGCTGGGAATAGGGACCTGTGAAAGGATGATATATTCTCTCGGGATTTTTATTTGAAAGTATCTGCTATTTCTGTCACTATTTTAGCTATGCTTTTTATGGGAATTTGGATTTTAGTTTTTAATGATTTTGAGAGAAAATAGAGCTATAGCCTACTGGGTTTACTGATTATACAATTGCCACGTGAATATATTATTGTATGAAAGAATGATAATGTAAAATAACAACAATAAACAGACTAAGTTATTATATAGTTAAGACGTCATGCATAAAGTCAGTGTTTAGAACTTCACTAGTTAATATTTTTCGCAATATCTACTAGGGTGATATGAAAA
>BOPN01000166.1:308964-316464 GCA_017312705.2 Penaeus japonicus
CCGAAGGGCTGATGAGGGGACCAACTGACTCGATTCTCAAGTTGAGATTCCGCTCCTCTGGGAAAGTATAATACAGTTTTGCAGTGTGCTTTGGAGATATTATCATGGTTCAGATTATTATTATTTTTTTTTCCTGGGTGTTTCATAGAACACACACGCATATGTTATCATGAGCTTGAAGTCAATTGATGTCGTCTGCCCATTTTACGTGGTATATTCTACGTATTCTACATTCACAAGTTTCACAGGATGCTAAACATTAATGTAACACTTTAATTATGCAGAGGGCAGGTGTGCCTCGGTGTACCCGAAAGTTTCCCTCCTCGAGTTTCGGTCTGTTGACCGGGTATGACAGAAGAATCAGCTCAAAAAGGGGGATCTTGCAAATAGATAGGAGAATCGGAGAGGGGGGGCGGGGCGAAACACTTCAAAAGGAAGAGGTGAATGAAAGTTTAATAAAACACTTTTCTTCGGTGGTCCCTGGTTGGGTCGCTCGGAAATATTCTAAGTACTAATCCCCCTTGCAAATCCACGCGTCAGGCGCTATTAGGAGTGGGAGGTGAAGGCGAGGACGGGGGTAATCTACGGAAGCCTTCTTCGTCTCCTTTGTTCTCTTTTCTGCTTTGTGATGAAATTTTCTGTGATGCTCTTCACACACACGCGCGCGCGCGATCACGCGTATGCATACGCACACTCACAAAGACCCACACTCATACGTAAAGTTTTACAAAAAATCTTAATGTATGAGATTGTAAACTTCCAAGAATAAACTGCTCTAAGGTTACTTGATTTATTGCCTTATAATAGATTTATTTTTACTAGCATGTATTTTTTTTTGCAAAGGAGGACTTTCTGTTTCCTTTACTTGGCATCCATCTTGCCACGAGATTCCCCGTCTGGGTACACAGTATGATGGAGTTTGTCCTCTCTCTCTCCCTCTCCCTCTCCCTCTCCCTCTCCCTCTCCCCCTCCCTCTCCCCCTCTTTCCCTCCCTCCCCCTCCCCCCTCCCCTCCCCACTCCCACTGCCTCTCCATCTCTCCTCCCTCCCCCCTCCCCTCTCCCACTCTCCCTCCCTCCCTTTCCCCCTCTCTCCCTCTCCCTCTCCCTCTCCCTCTCCCTCTCCCTCTCCCTCTCCCTCTCCCTCTCGACACCCCCTTTTCTTCCTCTATCGTTCCTGGAGTTAGGTTGGAAAAGTTTGAGTTTGTACTTGAAAGATTTTTCCTTTTTTGAGATGATTGCGTCGGTCGATGATGTTCCAGTTTTCGTTCCCTCTGTGACCAGCACACCATTTACTTTATTCACTTTATGTGTGTTCTTAGATGCTGAGAGAGATTGTGAGAATGAGATTGAAACATACATGTGCATGTATATAGATATATAACAAATATATTTGCATGTATGTGTTTGTTTGTGTGGTCAGGAAAACTTCACAAACCAATTTTTCCTTCCGTTTACCCCCTCTTTACCTTTCTCCTTCTCTCATACTTAGCTTAAACTTGTATTTGAATAACACCCCTTTTCTTTGCCATTTTTTTAACGTTACCGGACGCTCAACAACTTTTCATTTCCACTGTGAGGTTTCCGTAGTTCTCGGAGATCTTCCTAGTGAAACGTGGGGTTGTTTATCCGTAGACTTTACGCTGCACTCGCGATCAGATCATTAGTATTTATTCATCCAAGACAGAAGAGCGATCATCATAACCCACTTATTGTGTCAGATTTTCCGATTCATGAATTAATTAGACCGGGAAGCACAAGTTCATGCATTTCGATGACCTGGTGTTTTAATTAATCACTGTTATGTAGGATATTTTTATATGTCTAGTTCACGTCTTTATCCAGAATAATTATCCTAATTACCAAAGAGAGAGGCGAGTTTCTGATGTGATTACTCAAGATGAGAATTTCGCAGATTTTCTCACGGATATTTTTTTCCTCCTCGTTGGTTGATGAAAGGATGTGTTTACTCACAGCGGCCGATTCATGAATCTATTTTCGTGGTCGGCTGATTCGCCCACTGCCTCATGGGGGTATCATGACCCGTGTTGGGATGTTGGGGTTTAGAAACGATTCTTCAGACTTTTCTTTTTCCTTAGGTTTTGGTTACTCTCTCTCTCTCTCTCTCTCTCTCTCTCTCTCTCTCTCTCTCTCTCTCTCTCTCTCTCTCTCTCTCTCTCTCTCTCTCTCTCTCTCCCTCCCTTCTCTTTTTCTCTCTCCCTCTCTCCCTTCTCTTTCTCTCTCCCTCTCTCCCCCCCCTCTCTCTCTCTCTCTCTCTCTCTCTCTCTCTCTCTCTCTCTCTCTCTCTCTCTCTCTCTCTCTCTCTCTCCCCCTCTCTCGCTCTCTCTCGCTCTCTCTCGCTCTCTCTTTCTCGCTCTCTCTCGCTCTCTCTCGCTCTCTCTTTCTCGCTCTTTCACACACACACACACACACACACACACACACACACACACACACACACACACACACACACACACACACACACACACACACACACACACACACACACACACACACACACACACACACACACACACACACACACACACACACACACACACACATACACACAGACACACGTGTACGTCTCGTCTTCCAATTAGAAATTATTGCAGATTATTCCGAAGTTCGATCTTCTCTCATTCATCCATTGATCACCTCTTTTTTTATTATTCTATCCCACGAAACCCGGCAACATCTAATCACTCTTTCTTTCTGTGTGTGTGCGTGTGGTGTATTTGTGTGTGTGTGTGTGTGTGTGTGTGCGTATGTGTGTGTGTTTTATCTGATTTTACCCACCACGGTTCCCCGTTTCCCTCCCCCTTCCCCCACCTTCGTATCTTCTCTGCGAGGGTCCCCTGTGTCTCCCTTATCTCCCTTCGAATTCCCATGCTGGAGCGAGGACGCGAGCGTTCCTCCCTTCCTCTCCGGCCGTAGTGGGATCGGACCCGGCATACAAAGGGCGTATATTGCATTATGAGCCGGTTAAGGGTTGTGCGTTGTCGCGGCCTGAATGGTAACTGCCGGCGCATCGTATTTTATCGACGCGGCAGCCAGCATACAGTATGCCGTACGCATACATACATACATACACACACACACACACGCACATACACGTACGCATTATATGCACGCTCTCACGTACGAGTGTGTATGTGGGCTTATGGCGAATGGAAAATATGATGTTACAAGATTCGCGGGATAAATCATCGAGAAGAAAAGGAAGAAGACGAGGAAAATCGAAGAGATGGTTGGGAGGAGATTGAACCTTGGAGCAGGTTGCAATAGAGTCTTGATGGAAAGTGCAACGTGTAAGAAAACAACTCGTATTTTGAACTGATTAGTCGTAACGTCTGGTCAAGCATTTCTTTGCAGTGCTTTATTGGAGTTTAATTGGGCAGTTGAGTGATAGGATGAACATAGTTAGGCTTCGATAAAAACACCCGTAACCGTTCAGATATATCCGCTCGTACTTTCAGGTTATTAAGAATTTGAACTAAATTAACATAATTTCAGAAAAAAAACGTGATTCAGTTTAAACGAACACATTTTCAATATATATGTGACTTCTAGTATACGGACACATTTTCAGGAAAAGATAGGACTTCAACTAAACAAAGACATTAACGAGAAAGATGTGACCTCCCTCCTGTTTTTTTTTTGTTTGTTTTTTTTTGTTTTTTTTATACCAAGAAGAAAATCAGTTTCTCCGCCAACTGTGACCCAAGCGGAGGTCCATTGGCCTACCATTACCGTCTGGTTTACATCTCGCTCTGCATTCTCTGAAGTCGTTCAAGGATACGCTTTTGACCCTCTTTCCAAACTCTGCCGAGGAAAGTCTCCATTTAGGGAGCAACAAACTGGGTCCTAACAGTCATTTTTGTCTTGCTTCCAGAGGACTTTTGCCCTCGCCTGGGGTGCTGGACGTCTTATGTATTTTTGCGTGTTTATTTTAGTTATTTATTTGGTTATTTGGTAGTTGTTTGGTTATCATTATGGTTATTAATGGTATTGTTATTAATGGTATTATTATTATTGTTATATTATATTTTTTTTCATTATCATCAATATTGTTGTTGTTATTATTATTATTATTATCATTATTATTATTGCTATCATCATCATAATTATCAGAACCTCCTTCAATCATCACTTTAAATTCATCCTATTTATCTCTATCATCATCACCATCACCATCATTATCATCATCACAATCATCACCATCAATCACCACTTTAAATCCATCCTATTTACTTCTATCATCATATTCATCATCATCATCATCATTATCATTATCATTATCATCACAATCATCACCATCAATCATCACTTTAAATTCATCCTCTTCACCTCTACATATCATCATCATCTCTCGTCTGGTTCTGCGCTCTAGATCCGTGGTTTTGATGAGGTCATGAAGGCTGGGCCAATTAACCTGCTTACTGCAACTCATTTGACCTCGGTTTGTTTTTCATTAGCAGCGTATGTTTGTCGCTCCCCCACCCGTGCACTAACTGCATCCGCTTTGATCTGAAATATTTTTGTGGCTCGAAATATGAGTGTGTTTATACATACATACATGTGTATATATATATATATATATATATATATATATATATATATATATATATATATATATATATATATATATATGCACACACACACACACACACACACACACACACACACACACACACACACACACACACACACATATATATATATATATATATATATATATATATATATATATATATATATATATATATATATGTATGTATATATATATATATATATTTATATATATATATATATATATATATATATATATATGTATATATTTGTGTGTGTGTATATATATGTATATATATATATATTTATATATATGTGCGCGTATGTGTGTGTGTATGTGTGTGTGTGTGTACGTGCTTGATACAATACATTGGATATTTGCTTATTTAACTGAGATGTCTTTTGCCGAACATCACTTTTGTTTACAAGTCCCCTTGCTAGGATATCGCGACCAAACATCTTGACTCCGGTTGCTTCCCGTCCCAAAATATCTCCATTTCCTCAGAGGTACGACAGTAGTGACGTCACATGTAAACGAAGACGTGAAGAAAAATCATAGCATTAAGAGGTAAAAATTGAAAGAAAAAGGAAACTTAAATATTCTTCACGACAGATTTATAAACGTGCACTCAGTCCTGTGCTAGCGGCTGATGCGAAGACAGGATTCTTGATATTTTTTATTCATGAGCAAAGGCTTTGAATTTTTTTTCCAGCCGAAGCAAGAAATCAAGAGGGATATATCGATAAAGTCTCCGATGTCCTTTAATTGATTATTGATCACCGTGTCCGGGGAGGGAAAAATCTCACTAATTGCTTGTGTGTAATTTAAACCATAAAACAGTTTTTATTTTATTTTAAGTTCTTTCTTGTCTATTTTCAGGTATTATTCTTTGACATTGGCTTATCTACCTCTGTTATCTATCCATCTATTTTGAAGCTTTTTATCTCTATCTGCATTCCCCTTAATGTGCGTGTATTTTTACATGCGCACACACACACACACACACACACACACACACACACACACACACACACACACACACACACACACACACACACACACACACACACACACACACACAAACACAAACACACAAAGTGGAAAGGCAATTAAACAAAATAAATAAACATTTTTTTCTTCACATTTCTCGATCTACAATCCGGACCGTATTACTCAAAGGGAGGAAAAGAGAACCCTCAAAGTAAAAAAATATTAACACATAATCATGAAAGAAAATTACTGCGCGGGAGAAGCAGGGAGAGAGAGAGAGAGAGGGGGGGGGGGAAGGGGTGGAAAGGGAGGAGTCAAGACGTGAGAGAGAGGGAGAGGGTAAGGGACAAGGGTGAATGAGAGGGGGGGAGGTACGACTAGTAGGTGAGGTGGGGGAGAAACCTCGTGCTTGTATTGAAAACCGATGGCGAGGTTTCAAGAGTTGGTAATGGTCTTGTCCGTTACTTCACTGCGGCCATACACACGAGAAAGAGAAGAAGAGAAAGAGATAAAGAGAGAGAGGGAAAGGGAGAGCAAAAGAAAGAGGGAGATTGGTCAAGAAGGGATGAGCGAGAGAAGAGAGAAATGGAAGAAGAGATCTAGACAAAGAAAGGATTGTAATGAGGCAGGTAGGTAGGTAGGTAGGTGGGTAGGTTGGTGGGATGGATGGAGGGAGGGAGAGTGAACGGGAGCGGGAAGGAGAAGAAGAGGAAGAGGAAGTGGAAGTGGAATGGAGATAGCTAAGAATTAAATCAAATAGAGGTCCATGACCCTGAAGAGATGTCCTAAATATAGCCTACATTACTGAAAATCATTATCATCATATACCGACGAGGGGAAAAAATTCATCTTACGTTTCTGACACTAGTGCTCAACATTCTTTTTGAAGTTCTTTCATTCAAAATTCATCTTGGATAAACTTTTGAAAAAAAGAAAGATTACACATCAGTGCTTAAAGTACATCGTTCATTAAGCCTCAGAATTCTACATTTTCATCTAATTATTTTTTTCCTTTGTGTGTGTGTATGTATTTTTTAATATTCAAATTAACATTCACCAACAATATAACAGAAAAACGGCACGATTTTAAGCCCTCCTTCCAGTCATACTGCCCATGCACAGATGAGACATAAATAGGTTTGCATCTGGTTTGAGGTCGCGACCCCGCCTTTAACAAATGCTTCCCGAGGGAGACACGACCTTAGAGCTTATACTCTGGCTAAGCACCTCCTCTCCCTTCCGTTACCTCATTACACTGACCTTTGCTTTGCTTTGCTTTCACTATTTTGTTTTCCACATTAACACAGTCGGCATTATCTGATAACGTGTCACTATTAGGGGAATGGGAAATAACTGGTTTCATCCTTTTTTTAGTTTTTTTTTCTATGTCGCGCAGGTGATTCATTACTTAGTTCTTTGTAGATATACGTAGATTCGCCAGCAGTAGTTTCTCCTGCACTGAAGAGTTCCGTGGTGCGCAATGACTATAAAAAAGAACCATTTATAGTAGGAAAGAGAGAAAAAAAAAGTCACGCGATACCGTCTTAACGCCGTTGGAGATTGTGTTGATGCTCGGGACGCGATCCCGTCGTAAAAGTTGCAGCGTCCGGGATTGTGAACGGCGGCGCCTTGCCTCGTACTGGAGTCACCGTTTATTAGTGGTAAACGCCTTGATGTCCTAATGTCCTGTGTCAGACGGAGGTGCTGGCGGATCACGGGTGTTGTTTATGAACTGCGAGTCGCTCTTTGCTGTGCTGTTGCGTGAAGGATTAGTCTGGTATCGTATTTTTTTTACTGTTCCTTGCACGTCTGGGGGATCAAAAGGAGGTATGGGTGGGGGGTAGTAGGGGTGTCATAAGATGCCTCCGACGTTTATGATAAAAATGTCTCATGATGAATGCTCTATGCTTTATGGTGAAGGTATGAGGTGTGTGTTTCC
>BOPN01000166.1:321464-356061 GCA_017312705.2 Penaeus japonicus
TTCTCTCTTTCTCTCTCTTTTCCCACATTCTTCAAATCTCTGCTTTCACATTACAAATCTTTCACACTGACTTTTTCCTTCCCCTGTTCCCTCTCTTTTTCCCTCTCTTTTTTTCCTCTCTCCCTCCGCCCGTACCTTCCGGGTAGATATCCATTCTTGACTGTAGCGAAGAAACGCACAGCACTCTACAAAAGTCATATGTGGGCCACGGTTTTCTTTATTTTTTTGTTCTTCAAATTTTCGTCTTTTGTTAATTTGTTATCATTTTATTTATTTTTCTCTTTTTCATTTTTTTTTTTAATTATTTTTTTCTAGAGTAATTGACTTTCATTACTTGTTTTGTTGACAAATGTGGATAATGGCGTGGTTTCTGAATTAGGGGGAGAGGGAGGATGAGAGGAGCGTGAGCGTGAGTGTGAGTGTGAGTGTGAGTGTGAGTGTGAGTGTGAGCGTGAGTATAAGCACGAAAGTGAAATTGAAAGTGAGTAAGAGATTGGAAGGGGAAAGAATTTGATAGAATGATAGAGAAAAAAAGGGAAGAAGGAGAAAAATACATCGATTTTAGCAAAGGAGCAGATCATCAGAAGGGAGCGAGAGCGAGTAATTAAGAAGTTCAAAGACTCTACAACCGACTCGAAGCGGCGACTGGACGACGCCATAAGCTGCGAATGAGCGCCGCGAAGAGTTTGTTATCTCGGAAGTTTAGACTGATTGTAGGGGTCGGAGGCGAAGTTCTCCGTGGGTTCGTAGGGGGAAGAGAGAGAGAGAGAGTGAGTGAGTGTGTGTGTGTGAGTGAGTAAGAGTGTGTGTGTGTGTTTGTGTGTGTGTGTGTGTGTGTGTGTGTGTGTGTGTGTGTGTGTGTGTGTGTGTGTGTGTGTGTGTGTGTGTGTGTTTGTGTGTGTTTGCGTATTCATATCTTTGTATGTTTGCGTTTCGTTTTGTGTCGGTGCGTTTGTAGGTTTCTTTTCATTTTGTTTGTTTTGGTAGACGTTCGATAACCATTTCTGAATTATTGTTGCGAATTAGGTGACGTGGCCTCTTTATTAATTTCAATATGCAGATATAATATTTACGAATATATTTAATTACAAATTCCACTAACGGCCTAGGACAGTATTCATTAAGTCAGGAGAGTTTATTGGAATACCGTTTTTTTAATCGCCCTCCCTCCCTCCCTACCCGCTACCCCCTACCGCCTACCCCCTTGCCCCCCAGCCCCCCTGCCCCCCTGCCCCCTTCCTACATTTTTGAATCCCGGCGCGGATTAAGATTATGTTGAAAAAATGAGGCTGAGAGTTCGGGAAAAATGAGGCGATCTCATTTACGAGGATGCCTGGCAGTGAGACCCGCATACTAGGATAACCTCATCAGCTTCAGTTTTTTTTTTATCTCTTACTTTTGTTCTGTTATTGTTATTGATTTTGAGCTTTTTGCCATTCTTGGGGGGGGTTTTGCTGTTGTTGTTTTTTTCTTTTATTGGGTTTAACGTTTCCTTGTTTTTTTTTTTCTTTTGTTTTCAAAGATGATTATTAATATTATTGGTATTATTATTGGTATTATTGCTATTGTAATTATTATTTTATTATTATTATTATTATTATTATTATTATTATTATTTATGCTATTGTTGTTAATAGTATTATTGTTATTATTATTATTATTGTCATTATTTCTATTATTCTCATTATTATTATTATTGTTGTTGTTAATGTTATTTTTACTACTACTACTACTACTACTACTACTACTACTACTACTTCTACTTCTTATACTACTACTACTGGTGATGGTGGTAGAGGTAGTAGTAGTAGTAGTGGTAGATGTAGAGGTACTGGTAGTAGTGGTAGTAATAGCAGTAGTAGTAGATGATATAGTACCATTAGGAATTTGCGAAAAGATCTCTTGTTTGGTCACGTGTATTGAGGTTGTAGTGCCGTAACATAATGGTCGGTGCACATCCGGGATACATGCATACACAAGCTCCTATAAACACGAAAGAACATGTTAGTAATTACAGGCACATACTGATAGCAGCACAGGTCTTTAATTACTTATGCGCCGATCGTTGCTTCCGCGTCTATTTTCTGCACAGCGCTTCTCCTTTATATATATATACATACATGTATTTGTATATATATAATACATATATTTATATTTATATATGTATATAAATATATATATATATATATATATATATATATATATATATATATATATATATATTTATATACATACGTATATACATATATACATATACAAATATACATATATATATGTATATATGTGTCTGTGTGTGTGTGTATATATATATATATATATATATATATATATATATATATATATATATATATATTGAATATTGTATATTTCTATTTCTATTTCTATTTCTATTTTTACATACATATTGCTCTAGTCTTTCATCCCCCTCCCTACACCCTTGTTTGCATGCTGTATTCTGTCAGGCTCCTCTTCTACATTTATATCACACGTGTCTTTACTTGTCAGATATGCTGTCCCTTTTATTTACTTCCAGCTCTCTTTTCTCGCATCTTCCTGATATTGCTCTGTCCCCCTTCCTCTCGCATCTCTGTTGTTTTATTTCCTTATATCACCCCACCCAACCCTCCTCCTGCTCTTCCTCTCTCTCTTCCTCTTCCTGCTCCTCCTCCTCCTCCTCATCCTCCTCCTCCCCCCCCTCTTCTTCTTTTTCATCCTCTTCCTTCTCCTCGTCTTCTTTTTCATCCTCTTCCTCCTCCTCGTCGTCCTCCTCCTCCTCCTCCTCCTCCTCCTCCTCCTCCTCCTCCTCCTCCTCCTCCTCCTCCTCCTCCTCCTCCTCCTCCTCCTCCTCCTCCTCCTCCTCCTCCTCCTCCTCCTCCTCCTCCTCCTCCTCCTCCTCCTCTTAGTCCTCTTCCTCCTACAAGGTATCGTCTTACCTTCGTCTCCAGAGAGTGGGAAAGAGAAAGAGAAATAAAGAGAGAGAGAGAAAAAAAAAGAGAGAGAGAGCGAGAGCCAGAGAGAAAGAGAAAGAGAGAGAAAGAGAAAGAGAAAGAGAAAGAGAAAGAGAGAGAGAGAGAGAGAGAGAGAGAGAGAGAGAGAAAGATACTCTACGTGGAGGGAAGAAGAAGAAGAAAAAAAAACTCCGCTCGTAAATTACATTACGAGTCCCCGCTGATAAACATTTCGCGAAGGTTTAATAAGAGCTTAAGGTAACGAGGGGTTCAGAGGTCATCCCAGTGTGGTTGCCTTCGTTTACATACATATGAGGGAGTTAAATCCCCGCTGACAGCTCACTCGCCGAGCTTTGATAACCTTCCTGTCTCGCCGCCGGGCACGGTGACGTCCTCCCGTGTCTCTATTCCTCTTGCTCCATTCCCCCACCCTCACCCTCTCTCTCTCTTTTCCTCTTTTTCTCTCTCTCTTTTCTTCTTTTTTCTCTCTCTCTTTTCTTCTCTTCTCGCCTCTTCTCATCTCTCTCCTCCTCCTCTTCTCTTCTCCCCTCTCCTCTCCTCTCCTCTCCTCTCTCACATGCTCTCTCTCTCTCTCTCTTTCTCTCTCTCTCTCTCTCTCTCTCTCTCTCTCTCTCTCTCTCTCTCTCTCCCTCGATATCAAAATGTAATAATCTTAAACACGGTTACTCAATTTTTGAAAAGTAGTACATGGTGAAACAGAGCAATTTTCCACTTTTGATGCATCTACGTGGTGTTAACGTTGCATGTAGTCCATTGTTTTATATTCAATCCTTTTGCTTGTAATTCATGATGTAGACATGTGTTTTTTAAATGTGTGTTTTTCTTGCGTATGCCGTTCTCTTTATGTCTTTTGTTTAACCAGAACCAAACGTAAAATGTATAGCATCCTTTCGTTTATTATTCCATTCGCATTATTCACCACCGGATGAGCCTGTAACTCAGAGAGTTATCACATGACTCTCTCATTTGCATTTAGATTATAAGCGACGTGGACAGCTGGGACGACTCTCACAACACCGTTCATAACTCCAAAGAGGAGGTGGGAAAGGAGGGGAAGGAGGTAGGAGGGTGGGGGATAGGGAAGGGCGAAGGAAAGAGGGAGAGGGGTGGAGGTGGAGGGAGGAGGATGGGCGAGGGTAGGTGGGAGGATGGGGATGAGGGAGAGGGGTGGGGAGAAAAGTTCTGTGATAGAAAATGTATTTTTAACCCAGGTCAGAGCCACGCGAAATACGGTAGGGGAAAAAGAGAGGCTTTGTTTGTTTTTGTTTTGTGCAGATTAAATAGCATGCTGGTCGTATTGTGTTTGTATTGTTTTGTGGTATATTTTCTCCGTCGTGCACGCTCTCTCTCTCTCTCTCTCTCTCTCTCTCTCTCTCTCTCTCTCTCTCTCTCTCTCTCTCTCTCTCTCTCTCTCTCTCTCTCTCTCTCTCTCTCTCTCTCTTTCTCTCTCTCTCTCTCTCTCTCTCTCTCTCTCTCTCTCTCTCTCTCTCTTTCTCTCTCTCTCTCTCTCTCTCTCTCTCTCTCTCTCTCTCTCTCTCTCTCTCTCTCTCTCTCTCTCTCTCTCTCTCTTTCTCTCTCTCTTTTTCTCTCTCTTTTTCTCTCTCTCTTTTTCTCTCTCACTTTCTTTCTCTCTCTCTTTCTTTCTCTCTCTCTCTCTCTCTCTCTCTCTCTCTCTCTCTCTCTCTCTCTCTCTCTCTCTCTCTCTCTCTCTCTCTCTCTCTCTCTCTCTCTCTCTCTCTCTCTCTCTCTTTTCCCATATTCTTCAAATCTCTGCTTTCACATTACAAATCTTTCACACTGACTTTTTCCTTCCCCTTTTCCCTCTCTTTTTCCCTCTCTTTTTTTCCTCTCTCCCTCCGCCCGTACCTTCCGGGTAGATATCCATTCTTGACTGTAGCGAAGAAACGTACAGAACTCTACAAAAGTCATATGTGGGCCACGGTTTTCTTTATTTTTTTGTTCTTCAAATTTTCGTCTTTTGTTAATTTGTTATCATTTTATTTATTTTTCTCTTTTTCATTTTTTTTTTTAATTATTTTTTTCTAGAGTAATTGACTTTCATTACTTGTTTTGTTGACAAACGTGGATAATGGCGTGGTTTCTGAATTAGGGGGAGAGGGAGGATGAGAGGAGCGTGAGCGTGAGTGTGAGTGTGAGTGTGAGTGTGAGTGTGAGTGTGAGCGTGAGTATAAGCACGAAAGTGAAATTGAAAGTGAGTAAGAGATTGGAAGGGGAAAGAATTTGATAGAATGATAGAGAAAAAAAGGGAAGAAGGAGAAAATAATATCGATTTTAGCAAAGGAGCAGATCAATGAAGGGAGCAGAGCTATAATTAAGAAGTTCAAAGACTCTACAACCGACTCGAAGCGGCGACTGGACGACGCCATAAGCTGCGAATGAGCGCCGCGAAGAGTTTGTTATCTCGGAAGTTTAGACTGATTGTAGGGGTCGGAGGCGAAGTTCTCGTGTCTGTAGGGGGAAGAGAGAGAGAGAGTGAGTGAGTGTGTGTGTGTGAGTGAGTAAGAGTGTGTGTGTGTGTGTGTGTGTGTGTGTGTGTGTGTGTGTGTGTGTGTGTGTGTGTGTGTGTGTGTGTGTGTGTGTGTGTGTGTGTGTGTGTGTTTGCGTATTCATATCTTTGTATGTTTGTGTTTCGTTTTGCGTCGTTGCGTTTGTAGCTTTCTTTTCATTTTGTTTGTTTTTTTAGACGTCCGATAACCATTTCTGAATTATTGTTGCGAATTAGGTGACGTGGCCTCTTTATTAATTTCAATATGCAGATATAATATTTACGAATAGAGCGACTGATAAATTCCACTAACGGCCTAGGACAGTATTCATTAAGTCAGAAAGAGTTTATTGGAATACCGTTTTAACGTCCTCCCTCCGTACCCGCTACCCGCTACCCCCTTGCCCCCCTGCCCCCTCCCTACCCGCTACCCCCTACCCCCTACCCCCTTGCCCCCCTGCCCCCCTGCCCCCTTCCTACATTTTTGAATCCCGGCGCGGATTAAGATTATGTTGAAAAAATGAGGCTGAGAGTTCGGGAAAAATGAGGCGATCTCATTTACGAGGATGCCTGGCAGTGAGACCCGCATACTAGGATAACCTCATCAGCTTCAGTTTTTTTTTTATCTCTTACTTTTGTTCTGTTATTGTTATTAATTTTGAGCTTTTTGCCATTATTGGGGGGTTTTGCTGTTTTTTTTTTCTTTTATTGGGTTTAACTTTTCCTTGTTTTTTTTCTTTTGTTTTCAAAGATGATTATTATTATTGGTATTATTATTGGTATTATTGTTATTATAATTATTATTATTTTATTATTATCATTATTATTATTATTATTATTATTATTATTATTATTATTATTTATGCTATTGTTGTTAATAGTATTATTGTTATTATTATTACATTGGTCATTATTTCTATTATCTTCATTATTATTATTATTGTTGTTGTTAATGTTATTTTTACTTCATTACTACTACACATTACTACTACTTCTACTTCTTATACTACTACTACTGGTGATGGTGGTAGAGATAGTAGTAGTAGTAGTGGTAGAGGTAGAGGTACTGGTAGTAGTGGTAGTAATAGCAGTAGTAGTAGTAGATGATATTAGGAATTTGCGAAAGATCTTTTGTTTGGTCACGTGTATTGAGGTTCTAGTGACGTAACATAATGGTCGGTGCACATCCGGGATACATGCATACACAAGCTCCTATAAACACGAAAGAACTTGTTAGTAATTACAGGCACATACTGATAGCAGCACAGGTCTTTAATTACTTATGCGCCGATCGTTGCTTCCGCGTCTATTTTCTGCACAGCGCTTCTCCTTTATATATATATACATACATGTATTTGTATATATATAATACATATATTTATATTTATATATGTATATAAATATATATATATATATGTATATATATGTATATATTTATATACATACATATATGTATATATTTATATACATACATATATACATATATGCATATACAGATATACAAATATACATATATATATGTATATATGTGTCTGTGTGTGTATATATATATATATATATATATATATATATATATATATATATATATATATATATATTGAATATTGTATATTTCTATTTCTATTTCTATTTCTATTTTTACATACATATTGCTCTAGTCTTTCATCCCCCTCCCTACACCCTTGTTTGCATGCTGTATTCTGTCAGGCTCCTCTTCTACATTTATATCACACGTGTCTTTACTTGTCAGATATGCTGTCCCTTTTATTTACTTCCAGCTCTCTTTTCTCGCATCTTCCTGATATTGCTCTGTCCCCCTTCTTCCTCTCGCATCTCTGTTGTTTTATTTCCTTATATCACCCCACCCACCCCTCCTCCTCCTCCTCCTCCTATTCCTCCTCCTCCTCCTCCTCCTCCTTCTCTTCTTTTTCACCCTCTTCTTCTTTCTCTTCTTCTTCCTCCTCCTCCTCCTCCACATCCTCCTCTTCCTCCTCTTCCTCCTCCGCTTCCTCCTCCGCTCCCTCCTCCTCCTCCTCCTCATCCTCCTTCTCCTCCTTCTCCTCCTTCTCCTGCTCCTCCTCCTCCACCTCCTCCTTCTCCTGCTGCTCCTCCTCTTCTTCCTCCTCCTCCTCCTCCTCCTCCTCCTCCTCCTCCTCCTCCTCCTCCTCCTCCTCCTCTTCCTCTTCCTCCTTCTCCTCCTCCTCCTCCTCTTCCTCCTACAAGGTATCGTCTTACCTTTGTCTACAGAGAGGGGGAAAGAGAAAGAGAAATATAGAGAGAGAAAGAGAGAGAGAGAGAGAGAGAGAGAGAGAGAGAGAGAGAGAGAGAGAGAGAGAGAGAGAGAGAGAGAGAGAGAGAGAGAGAGAGAGAGAGAGAGAGAGAGAGAGAGGGGGGGGGGGAGAGAAAGATAATCTACGTGGTAGGAAGAAAAAAAAAAACTCCGCTCGTAAATTACATTACGAGTCCCCGCTGATAAACATTTCGCGAAGGTTTAATAAGAGCTTAAGGTAACGAGGGGTTCAGAGGTCATCCCAGTGTGGTTGCCTTCGTTTACATACATATGAGGGAGTTAAATCCCCGCTGACAGCTCACTCGCCGAGCTTTGATAACCTTCCTGTCTCGCCGCCGGGCACGGTGACGTCCTCCCGTGTCTCTATTCCTCTTGCTCCATTCCCCCCTCACCCTCTCTTTCTCTTTTTCTCTCTCTCTTTTCCTCTTTTTTCTCTCTCTCTTTTCTTCTCTTCTCGCCTCTTCTCATCTCTCTCCTCCTCCTCTTCTCTTCTCTTCTCCCCTCTCCTCTCCTCTCCTCTCCTCTCCTCTCCTCTCCTCTCTCACATGCTCTCTCTCTCTCTCTCTCTCTCTCTCTCTCTCTCTCTCTCTCTCTCTCTCTCTCTTTTTCGTTCCATTGTTTTATTGGTTTTGGCGCCTAAGTTTGTTGTTGAAAAATATTTTTTACACATTTATTTTGAAACTAATATTTTAAAGGCTTTTCGTTCATTGAGTACAGTAAAATGCAGTTTATTTAGATTAATTACCATAAATGGCTTAATTGCTTTAAATGAATAATACATTTTCAGAGATGTGATAGAAGCCTGGTAATGATTTATTTTACAGATTTATTTAGATTTAAATGTCTCAGTAAATTAATTGGAGTGAATAGGCTTGGAGAGAGAGAGAGAGAGAAAGAGAGAGAGAGAGAGAGAGAGAGAGAGAGAGAGAGAGAGAGAGAGAGAGAGAGAGAGAGAGAGTGAGAGAGTGAGATAATGAGAGAATGAGGAAAGAAATATAAAGGCTGACAATGAGAAATCTGTAGAGTATGATCCACAGAGACAGACTGACCGACTGACAGACCGACCGACCGACAAACACAGACAGACACACGGACAGACAGACACACACATACACACACACACACACACACACACACACACACACACACACACACACACACACACACACACACACACACACACACACACACACACACACACACACACACACACACACACACACACACACACACACACACACACACACACACACACACACACGTGTGTATCCAGCCGAGCACCAGCAGAGCACTTCTTGACATGTAATCTCTTCATTAGTGATCGACGCGACGAGAGGATAAGCTGTCCCACGTGACCAAGCACATTATCTTTTCCTCTCTTTTCTTCCGTGTGGGTATCTTGATTGCGAGACTCCCGATTGAGGGGATCGCGTTGGATCCGCTCCTTCGGCCGTTTGTTAAGATAATCGCGTCTCTTTGGTACTTAGGATTATTTCCTAACTGTTTACATTATATGGATTAATTGAACAGGTGCGTCATACACTCCGAGTTTGTAAAGTGTTGCATTCGACGTGCTTTTAAAAAGGCTTGCTGCACTCACCGTGCTTTTAAAACAGGCACAATACTCTTTGTAAACAAAGTGCCGAGGTCGCGTGCAACACGTACGATGAGTTTGTTTTGTCTCATTTACCCGCTCGTGACGTCAGGAGCAGTGAAGTGTAGATTACAGTGACAGGGTTCGACGATTTGGGATTAAACGTTGATTATGTTTCAATGGGAATTTTCATTGTGAGGAGGATGTTAAAGATGATTAGGATGATGATGGTGATGATGGTGGTGAAGACGATGATGATAATAACGATGGTGACGATAGTGATATTATGATGACGCTACTAATGGTGGTGGTATTTTCTCAACGGCGTGTATGTGTGTCTGTCTGTCTGTCTGTCTGTCTGTCTGTCTGTCTGTCTGTCTGTCTGTCTGTCTGTCTGTCTGTCTGTCTGTCTGTCTGTCTGTCTGTCTGTCTGTCAGGAGGCTACCTGCAGATCCAATTACATGCGGCCCTAATGCGCTTATCCCCAAATTAGCCTATCGGGGAGTCAGGCTTCGAGAAATGATCGAGTCGGTGTCGGAATTTCGACCGACTCTTTCATTCTTCCTTTTTTCTTTCTTTCTTATTTTGGTTGTTTTTGTTCTATTTTTATTCCTCCTCCCCTTTATTCTCTTTTTCATCTTTTCCTCCTCCTCCCACTTTCCCACTCTCACCTCCTCCCACTCTCCCACTCTCACCTCCTCCTCCTCTTCTTGACTCCTCCATACCCACCTCTTCCTCCTGACCCCCTCTTCCTTCTAGTTCTTGCTCTCGGCAATTGCTTAACTGTGTTTTTAAGATGATAGTGAAAAAGAATACTAATAAGCAGTCGAAGTTCTGACAGTTAAATGATAATAGTAAGTTGTAATAACTATTTATATGCTGTATTTTTATGTTTGGTGTTGATAGTGATAATGATTATTACAATATATATTTCAACAAAAACAACTTAAAGAATGATAACAATTATAATACCAAAAGGACTACGGTTTATAGGGCTATTTGCACAAAGTAGATGCAAACAAGGCTATTATGACTTGCCTTTTGGTGGACACATTGTCGTGTTTACATAGCATAGTTGCTCATAGTCAGTGGCGCGGCGCTCTCAACACGTGTTTTCACAGTCTTTCAAACTGTATTTCGTCTTTTCACTTTACTCTTTTTTGTATTGTAATAAAACTGATTTTATGAGTATATAGGTATGTGTTTGTTTGTGTGTGCAAATACGGTTAACACTACATACAGAACCTAGTGTTTGTGTTTGTATTTTTTTTTTTTTTTTTTTAGTTTGATTTTTTTTTACATACACCAAGTTGCAGACAAACGTTGAACAGACTTTGATATGCATATTGTTAGACTTAAGATGGGGAAAGAATGAAACGAGAAGAGAAAAAATTGAATAAAGAAAGAGTGGAAGGAAGGGTACTAGAATATATATCATGTAAGAGAAAGACGGGAATTAAATTAGTGAAAGGGAAGTTTATTGCAAAAGGTGAAGGGAAAAGGAAGGGGAAGAATGGATATAGATGAAAATGGAGGGATAAGAAGCTAATGGGAGAAAAGTAAGAAAAAGTATTAGATAGAGAGGAAGACAACGAATCGATTTTCCATTTTCACAGCGAAAGAAGAGAAAAGTAAAGAAAACTTCATTGCTGATTGGTTTTCAGCTAACTTCTGTTTTACTTTCTTGTCCAAGATGTGATCTGTAAAGTCACAAGAAAGTCGTATTGATGAAATCAGATTCACTGAAACCACTTTCTTTCAGATGATGCAGACACAACAGAGAAAACGGATACATATGTTTTCAGGGGAAACTCGGTGATATTTTTTTTTATAACTATATCAATATTATAATCATATTTCTTTTTTTTGACCATTTTCAAAAAATGGTTAACGTATATATGTAAGCCTTCGAGGATTTTGTTGTTAACCTTGATTTTTCTTTCTTTTCAGGTATGTAATGATAAAGTTGAGTTGTCTCGTCACGAAAGGATGTCCTTATGTTGCAGTATGCTATGACATAGAAGGTAAGGCTGTTCTTTCTATTTTCATTACAAGAAAAACTACCATGTTCTCAGCAAGCGGTCAAGATCCCTTCGTAAGGTGAGGAATAATCAACATCAATCGTGCAGACTTCAGCTTCGTATTGGGTGTATCTCGACGAGTCAGCACTAAATTTGTATGGAATGTAGTACCTGTAGCAAAAGGAAAAAGGGCGTAGTAGCTAAAAGTAGCTGTTATGTTTTTCGAAGATCGTCTGCCAGTAAGCGAATCCCACTTTCTCTTGTGCACCTTCGTTTTCTATGGAGGTGAACTAGGTGGGAGACTATAGCGTTTGGTTGCTGTCCGTTTTTGAGAAGAGAATTTTACATAAAACTTAATGTATTTGCTGTCAGTGCCATCGATATATTCATGTAAAATTGCATGATAGAACTTCATAGAAAAAAGATAGGAGAGTATAAGAATACTTTGCATTACAAAGCTTCGGTAAACCTTATATGAGTTAATGTCTTTTGCGTCGTTTTTATATTTGTTTGTCCATATATTTTGCACCCGTATTTTTATAAGGTAGGGATTTTATAACTCTGCTTTTCTCTGAGTTTGTGTATGTGCAAGCACATGCGAATGCAAACAGATTCTACGCTTCCGAGCTCTCTTCTCTTGCCTTTCCTTTCTCTCTCTTTCTCTCTCTCTCTCTCTCTCTCTCTCTCTCTCTCTCTCTCTCTCTCTCTCTCTCTCTCTCTCTCTCTTTCTCTCTTTCTCTCTTTCTCTCTTTCTCTTACACACACACACGAACACGCACACACACACACACACACACACACACACACACACACACACACACACACACACACACACACACACACACACACACACACACACACACACACACACACACATATATACACACACATATACACACACATGCGCGTGCGCTCAGATGTATGTATAGGTCTGGAAACACAATGTACTGAAGAATAATTCAAGTTGAATGCAAGAATCAGTCATCAGACAATGCATTTAACACAGTATTCATAGACCTAGCGCTTCGTATGTCCATAAAAGTAAAAAAAATACACAAAAAATGTAAGACGAAGAAAAAGTTCCAAGAGTGAATGTAACCAAGCTTTATATGAACGTGCACATTTTCGTATATGCACACAAGCTTGTCTTACATGCACGCTCATGCAGACAACAGATACACATAGTCTACACAGATGCCCGAAGAGAGCAACGTGTTCCAACAAAAGAGCCGATTGTTAGCCCATGTGTTTTTTTTGGGGGGAAGTGTTCTCATGGGAAGCATCAGGTTCCGCCCTCTCTGAAAGGAATTGAAAATTAGATTTAAATCCCGCTCTCACTGGTACACGCTTGCTAACACTGTCGTTGTCAACACGCCTGGCTTCTCTTCCTCTTATTTTTGTTGTTTTTATTTATTTAGGTTTTCTTCTTTCTTTCTTTTTTTTAACCTTCCTTCCTATTTTTTTGTATAACGGCTTTTTGCTGACGATGTTCCCCCGGCTGTCGCGGCCTGTTTGTCGTTACGAGAGGGATATTGCAGTCTTCGGGGGAAGTTTCGGGAAAGACAACATGAGTGAGGGGAAGGATTAGATTTACGGTGGAGAGGAGGAGTTTGGAGAAAGAAGACGATAAAGAGAGGAGAGAAGGTGGAGGGGAAGAAAATATTGAGGGGGAAAGAAGGGATGGAGAGAGAGGAGTGTGGGGTGAGGTTTGGTGTAGAATATTTCGAGGTATCAAAGGAGCAAGGGGCAGGAAGAGAAAGAGGACTGGAAGAAGTGGGAGAAACACAAGAAAAACAGTGAGTAAAGAATAAGAAAGAAATAGAAAAAATAGATATTCTAAAGGGAAGTCGTAAACTGGAAGATAGGGAAGAGACAGCTGAAGGTCGAGGAGAATGATCAGCTTAAAGAAATAGGGAAAGGGGAGCACGGGAAGAAGAGGTGGGGGCAAAGAGGAGGAAGCACACGGACAAGGAAGGACATCCGGTTACGAAGGGTGGTGTAAATGGAGTGGGGGGGGGTTAAGGAGTCCAGAAGGATACGGGCTGAAGAGGGGGACGAGGCTAAATAAAGTAAAAGTTGGGGTAAGGGAGGAAAGGCTAGGAAGAAGACAAGGGTTAGGAAAGGACAGTGGGCGAAGGATATCACGAAGGGGATAGGCGAACATCCTCGGCAGAAATGACGAGGCAGACTGGGCGGACATTAACGGCGGCTCGGGAATGGAGGGCGGCGGCGTTTGACGGATCGCGGAGGTGTGAGCGTCGTTTTTTGATGTCGTTTTGGGAGGAGGGAGGAAAGAGGGGAGGGGAGGGGAGCGGGAAGCGGGAAGCGGGAGGAACAGCTGGTTTTCGAGCCTAACTTTTTTTCTTTGGAGGGGGGAGGGGTGGGGAAGACAAGGGGTGTTGGGGGTGGAGATGAAGTGGATCGGGAATGGGAATGGGGGGGTATAAGGGAGGGTTAATAGTACTGGGATACATGTTAAAGGCTGGCGAGGGAGGAGTTAAGAGGGAGATGAAAGGACGGTGATGGGAAACGTTAGAATAGGGAAGCAAGCAAGTGAGGGAGGAAGAGAGAGGGAGGGAGACTTTGTGAGCGGAAAAACAAGAAGGGAAAGATGAGGGAGGGAGAAATTTTGGAGGTAGATAGATGGAATAATAGAAAAAAAATATATAATAAATAAAATAGGGAGGGGAAAGGAAGTGAGAGGGTGTTGAATAAGTGAAAATTGATGAATCGAAATCAAAGCTAGAAAGAGAGAGATGAAGGGAGGAAATGCTAAAGCTGGATGAATAGATCATTGAAAAAAGGATGAAAGAGTAAATCTGATAAAAAAGGGAAAGGAATTGCAGTGAAAAGCGGCTTGACTGAAGAGAGTAAAATGGAAAGAAAGAAAAAATAAAAGAAGAAACTGAACTGGATATATATATATATATATATATATATATATATATATATATATATATATATATATATAGAGAGAGAGAGAGAGAGAGAGAGAGAGAGAGAGAGAGAGAGGGGGGGGATAGAGAGAGAGGGATATAATGAGAGTGAATGAGTCAAGTAAAATGATTTTCCTGAAACATGAAGACATGAATGAAAACGACGAAGGGAAGTACTGGAGTAATTTAAACAGGTGTCAATTGAGGATGGATGGGGTATAAGGGAGAGTCATAGGGGGAAGGGGAAAGGTGAGGAGGAAAGGACTTGAAAGGCCGTGGAGTGATCTGCCTCGGAAAAAGGTCAAAGGTCAAGCCGCATGTGATGAACGATCGGTCCAGAGGCACGCGAAATATGCTTACACATCCAAGGGGGACTAGTGCAGATGCAGCATGCGTGCGATGGGAGACATAGTTTCTTTGGCTAGCAGGAGGATGTCGGATTGATAGGGGGGGGGGGGTAGTGAAGAATGGAAGGAGTAGCTGAAAAGAGAGAGAGAGAGAGAGCGAAATCTGGATTAGGAGGGTTATGGTGTAAAGGAGGATAATGGATAGAGGAATGGGGGGCGAATATAGTGTACGGAAAGGAAGTGATCATGGATATAACAGAGATAGAGCAAGATGGCTGGGAGTTAGATTGGGGTGGGCGGGGGGGGTGCAGCTAGGTTAAGGTGGAAAGGGGGGGGGGGGTCGAGCGTGAAGACAAGTGTCGACGAAGCGGAAAGCGAGATGGAAACGTTACGTTTAAGGATACAAGAAAGAAGGGAAGTTCTCGCGGATGACCGAACAAGAATCGTGTAATGTGAGAGGAAGGAAGAAGGAAGAGAGAGAAAAAGTGAGAATGAGAGTGAGAGTGAGAGGGGCAGGGAGACAGACAAAGAAAATGGAACAGACAAGAGTGTAAGGAAATAGGGAAGGAAAACAAAAGAGATAAAAATGTCAGGGCACCGGGACATTAGGGCCGGTCTCATTCTTTCCGTATTTGTTTTTTTTTCTCTCTCTCTCTCCTTTACGTTCGGATAGCTTTACAGCCTGAATTTATCTGTAAACGACCCTCCGCCCCAAGTTCTTTCCGTGCCTCTCCCCTCTCTTCCGCTTTCACACTCTTCCTCTCTTCCTGTCTCTACTTTTTCTGTCTCCTCTCTCTTCCTTTTCCTTTCCGGTTTTCCTCCCTGTTTCCCTGCTAACCCTTCCATCTTCCCCGGGTTCCTCTCCCTCCCTTCCTCCATCTCTCTCTTCCAACCCTTCTTTCTTTCTCCCTTCCTCGCCTCTTCCACTCCATCTTTCTTCATTACTCCCTCCCTCCTTACCTTCCTCCCTTCCTCCCTCCCTCCCTCCCTTCCTCCCTCCCTCCCTCCCTCCCTCCCTCCCTCCCTACCTCCCTCGCCTACCTCCCTCGCCTCCAATCCCCTGCCTTCTTCTTCCTAACTCAAGCAATAAATAAATCAATTAATCCATTTTCCCTCCTTCCCTCCCTTTTCCCTCACTAACTCCCTCCCTCCCTCCCTTTCCCCCCCTCCCTCCCTCCCTCCCTCCCTCCCTCGCCTCTCCCGTTTTTTTTGTAGGCATCGAGGGCATTAAGCCACTTACAGTGTTTCGAGTAAATTGCTGGATTGTTTAGAAATTGAAATTTAAGGAACCATTCCGCTGGCTTTTATTGCATTTGCAGAAATGTTTTAGTCGACGAGGGCTCAGTGGGACAGTACAAAGAATTTGCACGTGAGGTTTTTATTTCGGCGCGCACAGAAGTATCAGCCTCTATTATCAGTGTGGATTTTATTCCGTGTTACAATGGATTTTTTGGGGCTCTCATATGATTTTTTTTTTTTTTTTTTTTTTTTTTTGGGGGGGGGTACAATTTTGGAGCTTTGATGTTTAAAATTTTGAGTATTTTTTGAGTGTGATATTTTAATTACGTGTATCTTGTCATTTTTTTCTTCCCTTTTTTTGACTGTTTTTAATTTCTTCCCTAATTAGGCGTCATTTTGGTGGAAAATGTGTGAGGTATGTTGGTTGAAATGATATCATTAGTCCGTAATGAATAAAACATAACGCCAGATTTATTTATATGTTGTTTATTTTTGTTTTAGTGTTGTTGTTTTTTTAAGTTTATCGGTCGAGTCGAGAGCAGTTGCATGTTGTCTTTATTTATTGTCTTTGACTTTTCTTTTACCCTTACGTTTATAGGTGGGGTAGGGGGGATATGGAGGGAAGTTGAACCACAAGTATACTAAGGAATGGACAAGGGCGAATCTTATTGGTTCTGCAGCTCGGTCTGATGTTCGGTTCTACTCCTCCCGCTTGGTTCGTTAACCAGACGTGGGGTGTTCGTTGTGGGAGCGGGGAGGGGGAGGGGGAGGGGGTGGAAATGGAAGGTATAGGGGTAGAAGGAGGAAGGTGGAAGAAGGGTAAGGGGGAGAACGAGAAGGAGGAAGAGGAAGAGGAAGAGGAAGAGGAAGAGGAAGAGGAAGAGGAAGAGGAAGAGGAAGAGGAAGAGGAAGAAGAAGAAGAAGAAGAAGAAGAAGAAGAAGAAGAAGAAGAAGAAGAAGAAGAAGAAGAAGAAGAAGAAGAAGAAGAAGAAGAAGAAGAAGAAGGGGGAAGGGGGCGTAGGAGGAGCATAGGGGCAGAGGAAAGGGGAGATGAATAAGAGGGAGGAGAGATAGAAATGGGAGTGAAATGAAAAGCCGAAAGGAGATTTGAAGGGGAGGCAGAGGCGAAAAAACAGGAAAAAAAATGAGAAGAATGAGAATGAGATGGATAGACCGAAAGAAAATGTTAGAAAAAGAAAGCGTTAACACTGGCACGCTTTGTGAGGGGGAATTGACGCGTTCAGTTTTTTCTTTTTTTTTCTTTTTTTTTGTTCATCACAGTGTTCTTTGTGTTTTGGAATATCGTGCCAACTTTTATTTCAACGCTGGTTTAGCCTGTGCAAATATGCATGGGGATGCGCGAAGGACTATGGCACAGGGACAGACAAAGAGACAGAGAAGACAGGCACGCTCATAAAGAGACAAAGAGAGAGACATAGACACAGAGAGGTGCACACATTAATGAAAAAAAAGACAGAAGGCACAACACACATTAGTAGTAGCCAGCAAAGCCAGTGAGAGACAGACAGAAAGACAGAAAGACAGACAGACAGACAGACAGACAGACAGACAGACAGACAGACAGACAGACAGACAGACAAAAAGAGAAAGCAGGAGCATGAACCGAGTGTGAGAGTAATAACGAGAGAGGGATAGATAAATAGATAGATGGGTAGAAATTGAATTACGCATTAGCAAGTAGCTTTCCATATGCAATATCAGGAAGACGACTGTGTTAATTATATCAAGGGCATCAGGAGCACGTGCTTGAAAATAGCCCCATTGCCCTCCGTCTATAAGGTCGAGATACGCATCTCAAGTCGAGGGAACTCCGACCTTGCCGGCGATGACAGACTATGGCTAATTACACAAACTGTTTAGCTGATGACTCCCAAAGTTGGTGCAAAGTCCATGCTTAATTAGGCAATTTCCTTTATTGATAATCTTCATAAATTTGCCAGAGATGGAGAAAGAGAGGGAGCGAGAAGCGGCGGCAGGAATTAACTTTGACAGTCCCCCTTTCTGCGGAAATGAAATGAGCTGGCCGAAGAAGGGAGGACAGGGAGGCGACGAAGGAAAGGGGAAATACAGGGGCAGGGAGAGAGAGAGAGAGAAAGAAAGAAAGAAAGAAAGAAAGAAAGAGAAAGAGAAAGAGAGGAGGGAAAGAGAGGGAAAAAAAGGAAATAAAGAGTGTCAATAGATAAATGAGAAATTTTTGTTAGGGAAAAGGGAGAATGAAATAGAGGAAGGCGTGTATATATATCCTCCTCCTCCCCTAAAAATAGAGACAAAGAAGGCGGAGATGCAAGAAAACAGGGGAGAAAACAGACAGACACAGACAGACACAAAGCAGATCGCAACAGGGAAAAATATGAAAAAGAACTTAAGAGATAAGAAGAACAAAGGTAGTGGAAGATCTGCTCAACTTTTGATCATAAACTTGTCTCGTGTAAATTGCAGAATTCATCTTAACGACTTCTGACTTGAGTGTGAGGACGCGTGCTAATGTGATATTTTATGGCCGTCGATGAGTAAACGGGAGGATAAGATTGCTCGAGACGGGCGTGGGTGGGGGTGGTTTAGGTAGGGGAGGGAGGTTGGGTGGGAGGGAGGGAGGGAGGGAGGGAGGGAGGGAGGGAGGGAGGGAGGGAGGAAGGGAGGGAGGGAGGAAGGGAGGAAGGTAAGGAGGGAGGGAGTAATGAAGAAAGATGGAGTGGAAGAGGCGATAGATAGATAGATAGATAGATAGATAGGTGGATGGCCGGGTGGGTGATCGAGAAATGGAATGAAGGGAAGGGATGAAAGAAGGGGAGGGCTGTAATATTGATAGGGAGAGAGATGGAGAACGAGGTAGAGAAAGAAAAGGAAAAAAAAAAAAAAAAGGAAAAAGAGAAAATATGAGTGCGTGCGTAGTTGGTGACGTAAGGTCGAGGGAAATAGTTGATGTAGAGGGAGGAGAAAGGCCGGGTAAAAAATTTATGGGGCGGATACGTAAGAACGAATGGACGGGGGGGTTAGAGGATAGTAGAGGATAGGAGGGGGGAAGGGAATTCTTTATGTTATGAATCTTGCAGCATCACGACACCAGGGTTACTCTTGGGTCACTTCCCCCCCCCCCCTCCTTCTTTCTCACGATGCTGGATGGTGGTGAGTGAGTGATGACAAGTAGTGATGATTGTGTGTTATGGGTTGATGGTCTCAATGATTATCTGACTTGAAAACTAATAATTTTCTAATCGGAATGACCCAGTATTATCCATTTCTTAATTATTTTTATTCCCTTCTTTGGCTCATACGTTCGTCGGTTCCAGAACAACACATTTCGTTACGGGGTACAGCATCGCATCATAAGTTTTTCCAACTCGGTGCGTGAGTTGGAGCTGGAGAGGAACACGGAGAGAAAGAGAGAAAGGCGGGGTGAAGAAACGGAAAGGGGGAGATGGGGCAGGTGCGAGAGCGAAACTGATGGAGAGAGCGAGCGAGATAAGAAAGAGAAAGATAATGAGTCTACGAAGGAGAGAGTGGGAAGGAGAGATCGAGATTAAGGGTTAAAGGGCAAGAGGGAGGGCGAAATAGCGAGAGATCGAGAGAGCGAGAGCGAGAGCGAGAGTGAGAGTGAGAGCGAGACAGAGAGAGAACGAGAGAGCGAGAGCGAGAGCGAGACAGAGAGAGAACGAGAGAGCGAGAGCGGCCCTGACAAGCTCCGACTGACACCCAACTTTAAGGTGAAACTCGATGTGGTCAGGGAAGGTCCGTCACACACCCGGAATCAGACGGCTTTCAAGTCGGGTCGGGTCGGGTCGGGTCGAGTCGAGACGAGTCATGTCGAATCGAATCATGTCGAATCGAGCCGAGCGAGTCGAGTCGAGTCGGGCCGGGTCGGGTCGGGTCGGTTTTCGGGTCGGTTTTGTTCTGTAACACGAGAGCAGAAAGATATGTCGATTGGCCTTTGTAGTCATAGAATTTTTTGGAGGATGAATTGTTATGCGAGGAAACATGAACCTTGCAGCGTGTACCGGATTAAAAGAAGCATAAGGGACGAGTGAAGGAAATGTATTTTTTTCGACATTTCTTTTTTTTTATTTGCCTTTGATATTCGAGATAAGATTGGAATTCAAGGAGAAGAATATAAAAGAGTGAGAATTGGAATTCGAGGAGAAGAATATAAAAGAGTGAGAGTAGGAGTGAGAGTGAGTGAGTTATTGAATGAGTGAGTGAGTGAACGAGAGAGAGAAAGAAAGAGAGAAAGAGGCAGAGACAGAAAGAGAGAGCGAGAATAAGTGAGAAAGAGAAAAGAAAGAAAAAAAACAGGAAAAAGTTTAATCAGATAGTGATGAATAAGGTAGGCGAGCAGAGCGCGGATAAGATAGGATAGAGACTCGGGGCTGGAGCAGAGAGATTGGATTAGGATATTTGTGACGGGTCATATGGTGTGAGACAGACTTTTAGGAGAAACTTCGATTTTTCCTCCTTTTTTGAGGGAGGGATAGAGAGAGGGGGAGCAGGAGGGATAGGGAGGGTGTGTGAAGGGGGAGGAGTGAGGGTGTGTGGAGGGGGGGAGGAGAGAGGGGTATGGAGGGGGAGGAGTGAGGATGTGTGGAGGGGGCGGAGAGATGTGTGGAGGGGGAGGAGAGAGGGAGGTGGAGGGGGGAAGTAAGGGTGTGCAGGGGGAGGAGGGAGGGTGTGTGGAGGGGGAAGAGAGAGGGGTGTGGAGGAGGAGGAGAGAGGGGTGTGGAGTGGGAGGAGGGAGAGTGTGTGGGGGGAGGAGGGAGAGTGTGTGGGGGGAGGAGAGAGGGTTGTGGAGGGGGAGGAGAGAGGGGTGCGGAGGGGGAATAGAGAAGGGTGTGCAGGGGGAGGAGGGAGGGGTGTGCAGGGGGAGAAGGGAAGGGATGTGGAGCTAGAGGAGGGTGGGGGGGGGGCGGTATTAGGAGACGTCGGAGAGGGAGACTAAAGATGTCAAGTCAACTCGGTCACCGAATTACGCGAGATGCGGACGGGAAGAGTAATTAACGAGGGTAATTATATCGCGTTGAGGGTCGCTGGGACGGAAGCCTGATGAATATTCGTATACTCTAGCATGTATCCTGTATATCTATTCGTTCACCAAATCGTACATTCATACAAACACACACAATCTATATCTATTTCTGGAGATTGTGACTATATATTTATTCCTCTATACGTCCATCTATGGATTTATTTATTTTATATTTATCTAAAAGATAAATTAATAAGTATACTCGATTATATATATATATATATATATATATATATATATATATATATATATATATATATATTTAGGGAAACATACAGATAGACAGATATATATATATATATATATATATATATATATATATATATATATATATATATATATGTATATATATATACTTTTAATTAATCGGATGGATGAGAGAGAAAGCGAGATCAAGAAAGAAAGCGAGATAGAGATAGATATATATATACTGTATATAGATAGATAGATAGATAGATATACATAAATAGATTGATAGATAGATATACATAAATAGATTGATAGATAGATATACATAAATAGATTGATAGATATACATAAATGGATAAATAGATATGTAGATAAATACACTAAATTATATATGTTTAGGTAGCAGAGGCGCACGTTACTGCTAGTGGATGTGATTAAGGTCTTATTCTGAGTTCTTTATTACCCTCCACGTTTATGTAAAAAAAAAAATCCTGTTCCTAACCCAAAGGAGACCGGAACCTCCCCTGCGATCCTTCTTTGGGCGCATACCAGTTCCCAATGACCCGCTATTGACCCACAGAAGTGTCATAAGTATGGGGGCCGCGGAGGGACATTAGTGGAGGGGAGGGGGGAGGAGCAGCGAAGATGAGTAGAGAGGAAAATATGAAGATAAAAAGGAAAGGGAAGGGGTATAAGGATAGCAAAGAGAAAGGGAAAGGGGGCAAGGACAGTGAAGGGAAAGGGAAAGGGGGAAGGAGGGCGGCGAAGAGGAAAGGGACGGCGAAGAAGGGCCCGGCGAAGAGTGTGGGGAAGGGGGCGTTGAGGAGGAATTGGAAGAAGGAAGGCAAGGAGGGCGGTGATGAGGGGAGGGAGGGGGATGGGGCGGCGAAGAGGAGGTGGGAATGTTTCGGCGAGTTAAGTGAACCATCATGACTCACGGCTCACCTCCGGCATTTTAATGGCGGCCTCCCTGTCCTCGGCCTCCGCTGGCCCTTCGTGCCGACCCACTTCTTCTTTCTTCGCTCTCTTATGCTTCATCTTATATTATTATTCTTTACTTGCTGTGTCGTTTTCGTCCTTTTCTCTCTTTTTTTTCTTCTTCGTCTGTCTTTAGAATACACTTACTTTTTATTTGTTTTATTTTTATTTTTCACTCATACTCCTTTCATCTGATTAAATTACACCTCCCGGCCTCTCCTCTTCCCTTCTCGCTCCCCTTATATTCCAACTCTCCCTTTTCCGATTGCTTTCTTTCCTCTCTCCTTGATTTCTCTATTTCTCTCCCAACATTCTAACACGCCATCGTCTCTCCATCCTCCGCAGTATCTTCTCTTCCCCTCACACATTTTCCTCATCAGTGTCACATTTTCCCGTCTGTCTACTCATGTTATTCCCTGATAGCTCAGCTCCCTGAAAAAGTTATAGGTGTTTCGCGTGAGAAATTCCGCTATATACGCGCTCGAGTGCACACACACACACACACACACACACACACACACACACACACACACACACACACACACACACACACACACACACACACACACACACACACACACACACACACACACACACACACACACACACACACACACACACACACACACACACACACACACACACACACACACACACACACACACACACACACCCCCACACACACACACACACACACACACACACATATATATATATATATATATATATATATATATATATATATACATACATACATACATACATACATACATACATACATACTTATACATACATACATACATACATACATACATACATACATGTGTATGTGTGTGTGTGTGTGTGTGTGTGTGTGTGTGTGTGTGTGTGTGTGTGTGCATGCGTGCGTGTGTGCGTGCGTGCATGTACGCGTGCGCGTCTCTCTCTCTCTCTCTCTCTCTCTCTCTCTCTCTCTCTCTCTCTCTCTCTCTCTCTCTCTCTCTCTCTCTCTCTCTCTCTCTCTCTCTCTCTCTCTCTGTCTCCTCTCCTCTCCTCTCGTTTCCTTTCCTCTCTCTCCTCTCTCTATCTCCTCTTTCTCTCTCTCCATCTTCTCTCTCTCTCTCTCTCTCTCTCTCTCTCTCTCTCTCTCTCTCTCTCTCTCTCTCTCTCTCTCTCTCTCTCTCTGTCTCCTCTCCTCTCCTCTCGTTTCCTTTCCTCTCTCTCCTCTCTCTATCTCCTCCCCACTCTCCCCCTCCCCCCCTCTCTCTCTCTCTCCCCACTCCCCCCCCCTCTCTCTCTCTCTCACGCATGCACGCACGCGAGCGCCCGAGCTATTTTTATTTATTTACCTGTAGATTCATTTATTTTACCCTCACTCTGTATCTGACACAATATAAAACTTGAGTGTCAGATGACTGAAAGAGCACTCGCACGCTCCTGAGGGAATGCGGGGGATTCAGTGCACTGTATTGTGGATATCGCCACATATCCTCTCGCTATAGGCACACAAAACGCAATAAAAAAGGGAAAGGGAATGGGAAAGGATAAGAATAGAAATAGGGTCAGTGAGAATGAGAGCGAGTTGAGTGAGAGGGAGTGAATGAGAGGGAGGAAAAGAGAAAGAGAGGGATAGAGAGCAAAAGAGAGAGAAAGAAAGAAACAGCGAGAACAAGAGCAAGAGCGGTTGACGGAGAGACTGATTGACGGAGAGAGAGAGATCAGTTGCAATGCCAAGAAGCGCATGTTGCCCGAGGGTGTCTTGACGTGAGTGATGGCGCGTCACCCGATCCCGCGCGGCACTCGCCATTCTTTCCCCTCGGCCAGGCGGAGGGCACTGTTGCTCTAGCGACGCCGCCCTTCCTCTGTGCTGTGGATTCTAGGAAATCTATTGTGGGTGTTTATCTTTTTTTATGGGTAGGCTGAAGGAAAAGTGTGTCTAATTGTTGTGGATTATGTTTCACTCCTTAATAAATAATTTTTATGATTGGTTTTAATTCGGATGAAGATGAAATAAATGTGTAGCGGATTATGTTTTCCTGTTTGCTGTTGCTGCTGTTCGTGTCAAGTGGACACAAAGCATAAGAGAAATTTATCGCGTAGGATACTGCCGACAAACACGATCGCGCGGACCCTGTCGATAACCAACCACCCAACCAACCATCCAACCAACCACCCAACCAACCAACCAACCACCCAACCAACCAGCTGATGAATCACCCTGGCGGACTCTTGCATCTGCCTGCACGACTTGGCAGTCAGACTCGTGAATATGTGGAGGAGCTGTCCCGGGAATGGGAACATGGGCCGGGCGCCTCACCCTCTTGCCCGGCGCTTGTCCTACCAGGTTCGTCCTCGTAACGCGTGGCTGATGTAAGGGAGCGAGTGTTCGTTTCTAAGGGTCCGTCCTGGTGCCAAGTCTCGGTCTTTTTAAGGTTTCATTTTTGCTTTTTTGCTGTGATGATAAGGGTGAGAAAAATTGCGATGATGAATGTGAAGCATTAAACATCAAGATTAATGTAAGTGATAAGGATGTTATAAGCTGCAATTTGTTTTTGTTTTTCACGATTACCATTTTTTTCGTAACTACTCTTGCGTTTTTTTTTCGTTTTGTTTGCTATGCCATTAGGAACAAACTTCCGAATATTTGTTCAACAGGCCTTTGTTGCTTTAGCCATGAGCATCGAGTGGTGGCTTTCCCATCTCCGGATTCAAGGAAGCGTGGGTTGCACGGTCGTGTTGCGACTTTCGGACCGAGACGCCTTTCGGTTATGACGAGATATATCCCGCTGCAAGGCGTGCATCCCCTGGGTGTGCTCGCAAACCTTGTCACGATAATGCCCCCGCGACGATTTATGGCGTCGAGCAAGTGCTAAGGCCATTTTCCCCTCTTGTTTTATAGATATAGTCCGTCGATGCAGCCGGCGATCATTAAGATCATCTCTTTTGTCACTTCTGGGGCTGCGGGACAGGCGAAAAAGAGGAGTTTTGTCTCAGCGTTGTTTCTTCGCTGTTTGTATATCCACCCCATTTCCTAATGCAGTGCACTTATGCTCTCTCTCTCTCTCTCTCTCTCTCTCTCTCTCTCTCTCTCTCTCTCTCTCTCTCTCTCTCTCTCTCTCTCTCTCTTACAAATGACGTAAAATTTCCAAGACCTTCGCTCTGTTTGCAAAGTCGAAGCACGGCCTTAAAGAGCGTTTTATTGCTGTCACCAGATCCCACAAACTGCAAAAAGGAGAGGAGCTGCAGTCTCGAGTTTCTTATGCCGGCAATGCATATAGTTAAGTTTCGCAAGGGCGGGCTTAAAAGATTTGCGAATGCAGTTACGGAAACTGTGTCGTGTTCCAGGGCACTTGGTTACTTTACGAGATCGATGCTCGTTATTGATTTTGACTTGTGCATCGCCCCGCCACGCTCGACAACCACCAGCAACGTGGATTTCTGATACTGCATAGAGTTCTTTGGGTCGTTATTGGGGGGGGGGGATATTGGCGTGTGATGTCGTAACTTTTGATAGGTTTCTTGTATGTCTTTATTAAGGTTATTGGCAGTTTTGCTATTTCGTTTGCTCAGATGTTTGCTCAGAACTTGAGCTATTGCTGTCAATGGGGTGTATATACGTATATATATATATACATATATATATACATATACACACACACACACACACACACAGAGAGAGAGAGAGAGAGAGAGAGAGAGGGAGAGAGGGAGAGAGAGAGAGAGAGAGAATACGGAAGTGAGGAGAAAAGATATAAAGAAAAGATGAACAAAATGAAAATAAAGAGAAAGAATTGGAGACTCATAGTAAGGAAAAGAAAGTGGGAATGGCGGAGAGATAGAATCAAAACTTGAAAGGGGAAGAGATCTGAAAAGTAATAGCACAGAAAATCGAAAAAGGAGTAGACAAAAGAGAAATAGTCAGATAAAAAGAGAGGAGAAAAGAAGGGAAGCATTAGAGAATCGACAAGACAGGGAAGCCGAGGGAGAAGATCTTAGCTCTCAACATATGCTTGGCGGATCAACAAACTTGTAATGAGAACTCACTCCATAGTTCGGTGAGAAGTTGATGGTTATTCACTTGCGAAATGTGTGTTGTTCGAGCGTGGTGGTAGTCGTGGCTGCTGGTAGTTTGAGGTAGTTGTTAGTTGCAGTAGTTATGCTAATGACAAAGTGATAGTCGTAGCTGTGATGGGAAGGCATTTGGTGTTAACACGGCGACGGTGGAGGCAGGCCACTGAAGGCTAATATAACATGGTTGCCGCATGCCGATGGTCTGTGGGGCTGAAGACGTGACCTTATGGAAGAACGCACAAGCGAGAGTATGGCATCGCGGCAGGGGTGGTACCTGGCGATTATGGCACTGTGGTAAGGGTAGTGCGTGGTTTCGAGGCAAGGATGTTACGTAATGAGGTTGTTATTGTGGCAGTGCTGGTCCGTGGTCCCGGCAGCGGAGGTACGTGTTATAGAGGCAGAGTGGGACGCGGCGTAGCGGGTGATGATGACCTTTGTAATACGGCGGAGGTGCGGGAGGCCACCGGGGCAGAGAGCCTGACTGAGGTCTGGTAGGAATCAATAAAGCTTTACCGCCGCCGCCCGCAGCCTCGGTCCTGACCAGGGAGGCTTAGGGCACATGTTGTGGCTCCTGCTGCCGCTGCTGCTGCTGCTGCTGCTGCCTCCTTCTCCTCCGCTCGCGTAGCTGCCTCCTGTTGCCTCTGCTTGCGTCTGCGTCTTCATGATTTTTTTTAGCTAGTCATTTGGATGTGAACTGGAGCTTTTGTATTTTCTTTTCATTTCTTTTATGATTATATCAAACCATATTTTGGAATAGGTACACGTACATATGGTCGTGGCACTCTTTTTCAAAATATATTTGTGAAACATTTCGCTGACTCGTTGCTGAGCGTTCGCCGTCAAGCTGTCAAATTTGTTTATTTTGTTGTCGCCTTTATTCCCGCCTCCACGAAGACGTAAAGCAATAAGCTCAGAGTGGTCATCCGAGAGAACGACGGAGCCAACACGCCACTCGGGTTACGCCGAGTTCCCCAAACCCAAGGCCAGCGAAGTGACCGAAGAAAGAAACTTCCTCCGCCGACACACCGTCCACCGGGAAGCAGCGACAAAGAAGCAGAAGGCTCTCCATTCCCGGCATTAATTTCACACCGCACATAACCAGTACTGCTTCCTCTATTGCCGCTGCGTCGCCCACCGCTGGTTTTAATACAGCAGCGCCTGCTGCCTTAACTGTTACGGCTGATGCCGTCGGGTCTCATACCTCTGTCCTAACAGCTGTCGCTGCCGCGGCCGCTGCTAATACTGGAAGCTGCCACGGCCGCTCCTCGGTGGTCACCATTACGGGAGATTCATGGACGTAAAGTCTCTCTCCAGTGGAAATAAATGTTATTATGCGACCATTATAGATATTTCCTGCCGTGAAAACCAGTTGTTCATGACTCATTTCTTGAGAGACACTTCGAACACCTTTTCCTTCGCTAGTTTCTTCTCGGAGGTGGAAACTGGAAATTCTATTACCCTTCTTATTTCCCCAAGAGCGAGGGTCCTCAAGACCTTACTGGATGCAGTGAACTCGAAACCAAAGGAATGAATAGTTTAAATGGCACTCGCAAAACTCCTCCATTTTACACAAGTTGGCCGTGGCGGCGGAAGGGGAACCGGTGCGCACTTTGAGGTACGTTCCTTTATAAAGTGGCCTCGCTCTGAGGTACTCATTCCGCTGCAACTAATTAGGAAGTATGTCAAGCCCAAGGAGCCGAGTCAGCTGTCTCGAGACGGGGAAATATTGGTCAAGGCGATATGGATGACCTCGTCAGTTCACGCGCCCTGTAGGGAGAACCAGACCCAAGGCAATAATAAGAAGCTCTTAATCAGGAGAAAAGGAGTTTGTACTGAAGTGTGAAGGAGGAGGAGGCAAAGGATGAAGAGGAGGAGGAAGATCTGGCGGAGAGAGGAAGAAAGGATGAAAAATGGCAGAAAGTGAAAGGGAAGCAGGGAAAAGAAGGAAAGAGAAGGGAGGAAGGGCGGATAAACTGAAGGAGAGAAAGGAAAAGGGGAATGTATGAAGGAGAGGAGAAGACAAGAGAAAGGTAGATGTGTGTAACACGAATCTGCCCATGACACTCTGCTGCGACAGTGAAGGTCGACTTTAAGTAGAGCAGAGAGCGCAAATGAACGCCTACGTTAAATACAATAAAGGAAACGAGAATGAACAAAGATAAAAATATATATATGTATATATATATATATATATATATATATATATATATATATATATATATATATATATATATATATATATGCATTCATACAAACACACATATATATGTACGTGTGTGTATGTGTGTGTTGTATAGGTGTATCAGTGCAGGCTTATATATGTGTATACAGTATGCGCACGAGTATATCAAGCATTGAAAAAGAACGAAGGCGACCCAGCTGTTCGGACGTCCAGGCCGGCCGTGCGGGATCAAGATGTAAACAAGCGATTCCAACGGGAACAGGAGACAAATACAGGTAATTCCATTCTCAGCTGAGACGGATATAAATAATTCCAGTTTACAGCCAAGACAAATTTGGATAATCCCTTCACACCTGAGACACGAGTAGGTAATTCGAAACATGACACGCGAATGTATAAACAAGCACCCCCCCCACACACACACAGACACACACACACACACACACACACACACACACACACACACACACACATACATACACACACACACACACACACACACACACACACACACACACACACCGTTTCAGCCAAACCAACATAGTTGCAGATGGTACCAACAACAGTAAGACAACGAAAGGTGTGGTTCCAGCTACAACGAGACAGTTACAGGTGGTTCTTACCATAATAAAACAAGGGCCAGGTACTCGAAGCTTCCATAAAACAGGGTACATATGTTGCAAAAGGTGATAGCAATTCTAGCCACGCCGAGGCAAGGGGCAGGTGGTTGCAAGATGGTTGCAAGATGGTACAGCAGTAAAAGATGGCGCGAGAGATTTTAGGACACTGCAACCCTTTGCTTTCGAGTCTTAAGACGAAGGCACACGTTTTATACCCAGGCAGTTGTCCATGAAATCAAGTGATACGACCTTTCTTCTCATTATATTTCAAAGGCAGAAAAATGAAAACCGAAATGCGTGAGTGGAACTCAGATAGCAAAAGCGTTCTCAAAACTGACTGGTGGCTAACTGTTTCCTCTCCCCGTCCACACCCCTCTCCCCTCTCCCCTCTTCTTCCATTACCCTCTCCCCCCGGCGTGACGGCGTTACGACACTCCCTCATGACGGGGGCAGAAAAAGGTAATAACTCATCATGAATAAGAGATGTCATGCGACCCTTAGTTGTGTGGGCTAGACACGAGAATATGTAGTATTCATGATATACTTCCGGGAACCTCTTGCGAGTGCCACGCGCCATCACAGTGACACTGGCATTATGTGCTGGAGGGGGAGGGGGGAGAGAGTGAGAGACAGAGAGAGAGAGAGAGAGAGAGAGAGAGAGAGAGAGAGAGAGAGAGAGAGAGAGAGAGAGAGAGAGAGAGAGAGAGAGAGAGAGAGAATATGTTAGTAGGGGAGAGAGACTGAAGGAAGGAAGGCAAAGGTAAGTAAAGAAGGGTACGGGAAGAAAAAGGGATGGAGTAAGAGAGATAGTGAGATATAATGACGGGAGAGGGGCGAAGGGAGAGAGGAGGATAGAAGGGAAAAGGAAAGAAAGGGAAGTCGGTTTATGGAGTCATCTTTTTGTTGTTATTGGTCAGCCCCCCACCCCCTTTTTTCTGTTTTCCCCCATTTTTCTAATCACTATCATTATTCCCGAAGGGCGTTGACACACCACCCTTTTCCCCCTTGCCTCGCATCGCAGCAAATGAACATATAACGGTTGAGCAAATATAACCTTATTTACGTCATGCATTATACACGCGTGATCACATACCCTCGGGCAAATTCTCAGAAAATGTGTGGCAGAAACTTGACGTTATCATCATTGATACATTTTCTTTCCATCCGACACGTGACTCCATGCTGATGACTTTATGTGGCACTATTGATACTTCTGATCATTCGAGAAGGTTTATGATGGCGCTTGATGGCGGAGCAAACGCCATCTTGCGATTTTCTTTTTTTCTATTACTCTTTTTTACTTGGGTTCTTTCACTCCACTTTTAAAGAACTTTTGTATGTCTATGTAATAATAAATCTATAGATCCGTTTATCTGTTCATCTATCTAACTATCACACACACATATAAACATAAACACAAACACAAACACAAACACACACACACACACACACACACACACAGAGATGCCCATTACCGATACTTGCATTGTAAATTTGTCTCTAAAGTTGTTATTTTCTCAAATTTGATACTTCATCATCAGTTTCTGTTGCTCATGTTATTCTCAACCTTAATGCTACAGCAAACTCTTTCTATTTTGAAGGATTTCTGTATTCGTTCTCTGCATTCCTTACCATCATTGCTACCAAAATCATCATTAGCATCATTAACCATCACTCACCAAATAAATTAGACGATAATAAAATCCTCAGCATCAACGCCATTAACATCACTTCAGCAAATCATATGATATAATTACCACATCATCATTAATCACAGTCATAATACCCCCCCCCCCCTCTCCCTCTCTTCCCGTCTTATCATACTAGTTCACGTTGAAATAAGATCCCAAAGACCCCCCCCCCCCTTCCCCCTTGCCTTCCACGCCCACGCTCCCTCTACCTCCTTCCTCTTCCCACCCCCTTCTCCCCAATTCATTCCCTCTCCTACCCCCTCCCTCCGCCTTCTTTCTTCTCATATCCCTTTCTTCACCCAGCCTTCGCACTCCCTCACCCACTTCCTTTTCTCTTACTCCCTCCTCCCTTTTCCTCTCCATTTAGCTTCTCCATCTCCCCTCCCCTCCAGCTTCTCCATCCTCCATCTTCTCACCCACCTCCCTCTCACCTTCATTCTCCCCTTTCCCCTTTCTCCTCCCCCTCCTTTCCTCTCCCTATAGCTTCTCCATCTCCTGTCCCCCCTCCAGATTCTCCATCCTCCACCCCCTTCACCCAACTCCCTCTCACCTCCTTCATTCTCCCCCTTCCCCTCTCTCCTCATCCTCCCTTCACCCCTTTTTTCTCCCTCCAGCTTCTCCATCCTTCCACCCTTCACCCACCTCCTCTCACCCCTTTTTCCTCCCCCCACCTCTCCATCCTCCACCCCCTTCACCCACCTCCCTCTCATCCCCTTCTCTCCTCTTCCCTACTTCCTTCTCCTCTCCCTCCAGATTCCCCCCCCCCTACTTCCCCATGACAGAAAGAAGCACCTCTCCACGTCACAACTTGGAACACTCATCTAAACTTTTCTTAATTGGGAAGGTCAAACTAGGCTTAACAGAGCATAAGGGATCATTAGATGTAATTGGGCTGACAAAGAGGAGATTATTATTACTATTTTTTTTTTTTTTTATCTCCCTCCCTCTCCCCCAAACCCACCCAGTGTCTTGTTTTTTTTCCCTCCCAATCATTATCATTTATTTTCTTTTAGTCTCGTATGCACTTTATCTTAATATATACAACCCACCATGACACACCCACCCACTTACCCATCGCTAAACCTCCACCCTTCACAACCTCAACCCATTCCTATCTCCTACCTCCCTTATTTCCCCAACCTTACCGTACCCCCTTCCCTCCCCCTTCCCTCCTCCGTAATAATTCCTAAGCGCTCGACACAATTAGAGAACTTATGTGGAGGGAAAAACACGAAAAGAAGATGGCTGACTGTTTTTCATAACGACCACTTCCGCTCCATGACTGATTGGGTCCGAAATAAAAGGGAAAAAAAAGTTTTTTGGGTTGTTAATTTTTGGTTTTCCTCTTTGGATTTTTTTTCTACAGTGTTGCTACTTTTGTTGATCATTATCAATGTAATATTACTTTGGGTAATGTTATTGTTATTGTTATTATGATAATCATTATTGTTATTTTTATCATTATCATTCTCTTTTCATTTACTCATCTTCTTCTTTTTCTTTTCTGTCTTCCTCTCCGTCTTTTTAATCTCTTCCTTCGTCATCTTATCCTTATTCCTATCCTTCTTCGTCATTTTATTATCATCCTCTTTATCATTGTCATTATTACTATCGTTATTACCGTCACTACTACTATTATTACTACGACTCCCATCCCTATTATCATTACCACCAATATTATCAAATTCATTATAGGAATAATTATGACCATCATTACTCTCATCTTAATTATCTTTTCTATACCCTCTTCTCCTTCGCATTCATTACTCACAGCATCCTGAATAAGACAACAGAGAAGAAGAAGAAAGACGTGCACAGAAGCTTGTTCGATTCAGACCTCATCCGAAGCTGTCATGCTGTCAGTCAAGCAGTCCCGTAAGCTGATGGGCTGAGATTGACAGATGATTAATATGTTGTTGTCGTTTTTTTCAAAGAAAGAATGATATGTGTTTTATCTCAGGTTTAAGTTATGTGGGGATGTTTTCTTGTTGTTGTGTTATTTTTCTATGTTTGTTTATTCATTTGTGCAGATTAAATGTTATTGCAATTTTCGTTGCAATAAAAATAGTGATAAATTTATTATTCATTAATCTCTACCTATTGGATATTGTTGTTCTCAAAGAATACTTTAATTAATGCATAATTGTATTATCTCTCTCTCTCTCCCTCTCTCTCTCTCTCTCTCTCTCTCTCTCTCTCTCTCTCTCTCTCTCTCCCACACACACACACACACACACACACACACACACACACACACACACACACACACACACACACACACACACACACACACACACACACACACACACACACGCACACACACATATGAGTTGTAAAAGTTCAATTTGTTCGTAAGTGATCTTATTGCTCGTTGTATCTTGATTCATCCTGCAACAATTGCACTAACAATAGATTACTATCATCGCCATTATCATCACCACACTCATCGTCTTCACCACCGCTAATCGACCGCTAAGAACAGTCCCTCATCACTTCTGCGTAACACACTCCAACTCGCAATAAAAGCCTTCAAAACACCCATTTAAAAGTACTAAACTTCTCTAAACGACTGAAAGAAAGAGCGAGCGAAAGAGAGAGAGGGAGAAAAAAAAAGAAGAAAAAGAAGGAAAAAAAATAATCATCAGTCTCGTTAGCAAGGCGGGTCGCTCAACAAACAACTATTTTTCTGATTACAGGTTTAGGTGTCGTAAAGGGGAGGTGTTCCCTCTCCTCCTAGCCCCGCCCATTGCCCTCCCCCCTACTCCTGCCCCTCGCCTTATGTATGCCTTATCCACTGTCCCTTCCCCTGCTTCTCTTTCTATCCATGCTACCCCATACCCTTTTTCTTACCTAAGCCCCTTCCCCTGTCCCTCACCCTGTGCATGCCCTGCCCCCTGTCCTCCTCCCTCTCTTTCTTCCGTTGTCCCATCCCATGGAATCCATGCCCATTCTCGTGCCCCTCTCCATATTCGTGCCCCTTCCCTTGCTGCTTCTTCTGAGCCCCACTTTACCCCCAGCCCTCTGCCCCTTCCCTCTCACTCCCCCCACCCCCCACTCCACACACGCTCCAAGCTCCGCCCTCTTACCATGGCCTGCAAGAGGTGCGCTGGAGGGGAGGACGGGGGAGGGGTACCGGTCAATCTTGAATAATTTCAAGGTATTATTGGTTAATGCTTTTCGATTACTCACGAGGAATAAATGCGAATCTCGTGTCTCGTGAAAAAACAGTTGATTAGAAGTGATTTTTATTTTACGACAGATATTCAGAGTGATCTGCAGAGTGCTGTAAGCTACTAAACGTTGATTAAACAGTGAGATTCCAATATCAGAGCAGCTGTAACCGCAGGACTTGAGATGAAATAAGACGTTTGAGTTGTAAAAAGAATGTAATAAGACACATACACTGTTTGTGATTGCGAATATGTATGTGTGTGTGTGACAGAGAGAACATTTTATGATCAAAAATGTTTATGTCTTGATACACACACACACAGAAATCGCGAATGACCGTAGCCTGATCGCATCAGCAATTTCGCACCAGCTAGTAACTGGAGCAAGCGATCGCCGCGGCAACAGCGCTCTCTCGGAATCGTCCCCGGCGTCGCCTGCGGCTGCGTGCTCTTGCTGTTGCTGGAGTTGATTTTGTTGCAACTGTTGTTTCAGTTGTAGTCGATTTCGTTGCTAGTGTTGTTGCAACCCTTGCTAAAACTAATGTTATCAATGCTGTTCATTTTGATGTTTTTACTATTGTTATTATTGTTGCAGTTGGTTTTTGCTTCGCGTTTTTACTCCTTGTCTACTCGGCCAGCGGAGCTTCCGTCGCGGTAACTAACACCAACCGACGATGCAGAATAGACGTCGCAGAGCCGCAGCTGTGATATAGAGAGCAAGTATTTCCCGTTCGAGTGAGGACGACCTTCGAGGCTAAAGGAATGAGCCGCTTTGTC
>BOPN01000166.1:356754-394254 GCA_017312705.2 Penaeus japonicus
CTGCAGCATCGGTCTTTTTGAAGGAAGGTAAACATTAGCTCTGTTTATCTTCTTGCATTCGTGCGGGTGACCTTGTTTGGAAGGAGTGGGCAGGACTTAAGCTTTTTTTCTGTGATCGGCCGGAGGCGAAAAAGTGCCGCACATTTCCATGTTGGGCGCAAGAAAGATGCAACATGCAAGACACTTGTAAGCGGATACATACATGTGTCCCATGTGAGCGTAGGCGCATGGTTGTGTCGGAGAGAGCATCATCATCTGAGTGGCAGAGAGCGCGGGTCACGCACACTCCAGCAGCTTCAGTCACCTGGCATCCGCCGAACCGAGAGGGTGTGTTGCGCCGGTTTCTCGATCCATTGCTCCCCCCCCACACAACCCTGCGTGTTGTACCCCGGGTTGTTGGTAGTGTGTGAGGTAGTCCTTTTTCCGTGGTTGTGGTAACGCCGGTGCTATGGAAGTGAAGTTCTGTTCTTTCAATGTTGCAATGGTCCGTCGTGACCACAGAGCGAGCGCAGTGTGATAGCCGGATGGAGAAATGGAGTGACCTGTTATTTGATAATAACAGGTCACTGTGCAATGGGAATAAAATATAATTGAAAAGAGCAAGTCGTCTGCCACAAGTTCAACGACATAGTGTTTGTGTTTTTCTCGGAAGAAATCAATGGTGGTCATGTTCTGTGTTTGTGTTTGTGTGTGCTTTTGTGATACCGGCGCGCGTGGTTCCATCTGCAGGAAGCACATCCTGGTTAACACGAACGGTGTTGGAAGCACTAATGTTGTCATCAGGTGACAGAGCCTCTCTAGCAAAGTTGGTAATCGCGGCCTGGTGATGCTTAAAGGGAGATTGCGATATTGGCATGATCAATATTATGATTTTTTTCAGTGTTTTCTTAGTTGTGTATGTATATATTATTTTCCTGTTATGCGTTTTTTTTATTTCTCTCTGTGAATATGGAAGCTAATATAAGGTGGTAATCATGTGTGCTTTGTGTGAATGTCACAGCAGAACCAAGTGACACCAAGATTATTTTTCTTTCCATATTGATGATAAAATAATGTAATAAGTGCTTCGCGTCTCGTTGTAACGGAGGAAGACATTACATACAACAAAGTACAGTAAGTGCCGGATATATTTGCCAGGCGAGGCTCATTTTGTGTTCGAGAAAAAAAGTTTGATTTTTTTATTCTTTTTTATTTTTTAATGCGTTTCCATCAATCTGTATTCTATTATTTTCTGGTGTTTCCTGTTTAAGGTTTCTATTAATTAAATATCTTCACGAAAATTATAATGAAATGAAGTAGCTCATGTAACTATATAGCTGTTTATCGGAATCACCCGAGGAGTAATAAGACAAGAAGGTCGCCATCACCGTAGTCGTTGTCGTCCCCGTTCCGTTAAACGAGACGACGACCTGTTTCCCGACTCCCTAGTTCGGAGTGATTAAAGATCAAAAGTGTTTCTTAATCAGAAGTCGTATCACTTGCTTTCGCATCCCCCACCCCCACCCAACCCCAGGGCATCATTATTGCGGCGTATCTGTAATCGGAGGGAACGGCCTTGCAGCGGCGGGGATTCGGAAGCCTCCAAAGAGACGCGGGGGCTCGGCGGCGATGGGCAAATGTGGGCTTTTCGGTCCGGGCTTTGGATTTGGGATCGGGGGCCAGATGGCAGCCTGTCCCGAGTGCTGGAGGTGACGTGATGGTTCTGTCGGCACTCGAGTATTAGTACGGATGTGTTTGTCTCGGTGTCTGTATGTGCTTTTGTGTGTGTCTGTGTGTCTGTTTGTGTGTGTGTGTGAGCGCGCCTATGTCTATTTATCTAGGCGCATAGGTGTATGTGCGTGCGTGTGTGTGTGTGTGTTGAGAGTGATTTGTACAGACAAATGTAAAATAAAGTATCGTGCCTCACGGATTTTAAAGGGGATGATGTTCCCTGTCTTGGCTGCGAGGACCCAAGCATCCAAAGACAAACATGCTAGTCCCAGAGAAAACAAAATAGAAGATCAAGCTCTGCAGTTATGACAGAATATTTCCGCAACAGCAAACACGTAAAGAATTTAAATGATGTAGGCTGTCGAGGCGGGACGGCACAAGACGCGGTTTCAGCACGGGGGGAACCTGTTATCCTCCTTCAGAAAAGAGGGGGGAAAGCCGAACATTTCTTTACAGGATTTTACAACGTGACTCTGATCGCTATTTATTGCGGGTTTAACCTCGTTTGTTGTTCCTGTGCTATCATCTTTGTTCTCTGCGTGTTGTTTAGATATATATTATGTATATATATATATATATATATATATATATATATATATATATAAATATATGTATATATATAAATATATGTATATATGTATATATATATATATATATATATATATATATATATATATATATATATATATATATGTATGTATGTATGTATGTATATATATCATATATGTAATATATATATTGCATGGATAAACAAATAAATAAATATATATATATATATATATATATATATATATATATATATATATATATATATGTATACACACACATATATATCAATATCAATATATATATATATATATTGTTATATATATAGTTATATATATATAGTTATATATAGTTATATATAGTTATATATAGTTTTATATATATATATATATATATATATATATATATATATATTTATTTATTTATTTATTTATATTATCATTTGATTGATTGAATAATTCATTGAATGACGAATCCACTGATTTATACTAGACAAATATTGAACAAAATAAAGGTTTTCTATTTTCTGTATGTATTATTTTTCTTCTTCCCATGCTCTCTCCTCATTGTTTTCGTCGTTTTTCCTACTTTTATGATAATGATAATGATGATAATGATAAAAGTAATGTTGATAATGATGATATTGATATTTATTTTGACGTTAATGATAATGATAAGTAGAATTAATATTAGTAGATGCATATTAATGAATACTATTGATATTATTATTATTGTTTTTATTATTGTTGTTATTATTGATATTATTATTATTATTGTTATTTTTTATTATTATCATCATATCTTATTATTAATGCTTTCGTTATTATTATTATTATTATTATTATTATTATTATTATTATTATTGTTATTATTGGTATTATTATTATTGGTATTATTATTATTATTATTATTGTTATTATTATTATTATTATTATTATTATTACTAATAATAATTATTGTTATTATTTTTATTTCTATCAAACATCATCGTTATACTTATTGTTGTTGTTATTTTGTAATTATTATTATTTTATTATCCCCGTCCCGGACCCGCCCCATCCCCATCCCCGTCACCACCACCACCACCACCACCACCACCACCACCACCACCACCATCATCTTACCGTTTTCATCCTCATTCACCTCTTCCTCCTCCTCTTTCCTCATTTTTATATTACCTTTTCTGTCGTTTTAAGGAGATGAGAGAATCGGCCACACGGGCAGACGAAGACATGTCACGACACGTAGAATAAAAAATAGCATTAACTCTCCCTTCGCTTCGATTATTGGTTATACTCACTTCAATACGCTACCATCACAATAACCACCATACATCATATGGTTTGAAAAAGAAAATCTATCGGTTGCCATGGTTGCAATGCTGAATTGTGATGTGTTGTATTTATGAGAGCCGTGTCGGTTACTATGGCAACGCTGCCTTCGCCACGGTGATCTTACACATAAGGTGTGGGATTCTGTTGATTGTAAGTTGCAGTAATGCTACTTCGAGGACAATTCTTTTTCTTTTTTTCTTTTTTCCCCCGTAATTGGCATTTGATAGTTGTGTGTGGTTGTAGTGAATGGTAGATATTTATTGTTGTTCAATATTGGTGATGATGCTGGGAGTGAAATTCATTCATTCATGAATGGAGGTTATTATACATACACGATGTTTATAGATTGGATTTGTATAATAGCAACGGTAACAGTAATTTGATGGGATTTTGATATTGAAAGCGGTAGGAATAATTGATTTACATTATTGTCGACAACATGTTGATGGTATTTTTGTTATTAATTTTGATAATATAAAGATGGCAATAAGAGTTGATAAGGTAGCAAGATGAGAAAAATTATTATGGATGTAATATCACTCACTCAGAGGAATAATGAATGTTTATTATAAAATGGGATGGTAAAGGAGCAATAATCCATAATCATAATTGTTCAAATATTGACAATATTTATAATTTTGAAACTATTGTGAATGACATATTGCTGTTACTCATACGCATAACTGCAATGCTGTCAACGATGAACATGATAACGCGTTTGTGAGGATAATAACAATAATGACGATAATAATAGCAGCAGTGACAGTAACCACTTGAAACGATCCTGTTAACGACCTGCCATAACCGTAATCATTCTGATCACGAGATCGTAGAAAACGTTTCCATAGCGGTGACGAAAGCTTACAGTATTTGTAAAATGGGTCTACATTTCACAAAGGAGAAGAGAGGAGAGGAGAGATGAGGAGAGATGAGGAAAGGAGAGAGAGGCAGGAGGAGACCCAAGTGAGATCGAATGCACAGGTGAACCATTAGGGGGATGAGAAGATTGAGCCTGAAACCTGATTTTTCTCCCTTGGTCCATTGTGGCTTCGGGAGGGAGAGGGGGAGGGGGAGGGAGCATAGAATGAGTTAGGGAGGGAGAGGGAGGATCAGAAGAGGGGGAGGAGGGGAAGGAGGATATAGGAGAGGGATGGGGAGGGAGGATAGAAGAGATGGAGGGGGAGGGAAGGAGGATATAGGAAAGGGATGGGGAGGGAAGATAGAAGAGATGGAGGGGGAGGGAAGGAGGATTATAGGAGAGGGATGGGGAGGGAGGATAGAGGAGGGCAAGGGGAGGGAGGATAGACGAGAGGGAATAGGGGAGGGGGGAGGATAGACGAGGGGGGATAGGGGAAGGGAGGGAGGATAGACGAGGGAGTAGGGGAAGGGAAGGAGGATAGACAAGGAGAGGGGAGGGAGTCCTTGCCGTTGGAATGGATTTTTTTTCTTTTATTACCTGCTAGAGGTTATCTTGGTGGGATTTAGGGAATTTAAAAGTTTGAAACACTCAGTTTGCTGTGTGCGTGTGTGAGTGAGTGTGTGTGTGTATGTATGTATGTATGTATGTATGTATGTATGTATGTGTTTTATGCGTTTGAAAGGAAAAAAATACTGCCTGCGTGTATGTGTAAGTGAAAGTGGATGTGTATCTGCTGATCTACCTTCGTGACCTTTCATCTATTCACAACCTGGTCTCTTTCCATGGCGTCCCCCTCCCCCCAGCCCTTCGCCCTCCACATTCCTCTCGCCGCCCTTCGTCTATTTGTCAGACCTGTGTTTTCTGTATCCCCTTCCTCCGGTCCCCCTTCGCCTCTGATCTCTTTTTTTCTGATTCTCTTATCCTTTTTTCATTTGCTTGTCTGTCTCACAGTGGCTTTTACCTCTTTCCCATTCCCTTTTATGTGGTCGAGTCATGGTGTCGTGAGGATCATTGTGTTTAGACACGCAAATACACAGGAGAACGCACATACACGACACACGTTCTCTCTATATCAGGATGTAATATAATTGCCCGATTTGATACAGCTTGGACTAAACCGTATAACCACTTCTTAACGTAACGTCACATGCAGCTGAGATCTGTATAGGGATCGAATTCGTCAGTGATTATGGAAATTAAAGCCTCTCTCCTTTCTTCCCTCCCTTTTTCCATTTCCCTTCTATTTCTCTCTCTTTTATTCGCCCTTCCCCTTCCAATACGAATCATTAACAATTTTAGCTTTCCAACATTTTACTCCGTCCTGCCGGTCAGTGGAATCCAGTAAATTGTCATTCTCTCCGACGCCCCTCGATCTCCCTCTCTTGCGCCCACGCCCCCACGCCCCCCCCCCTCTTCCTTTCCCTCCAATACCCTCCACTCGCTCCTTTCCGCACCCCATCCCCACCCCATCCCCACCCCATCCCCACCCCATCCCCACCCCATCCCGACACCCCCCGCCGTGACCCCATGATGCTCCGTCCCCTACATTTTCTGACACATTGAACCACGCTGACGATGACGCGCCCTTAGAACGGGTCGAGGGAAGCTGCAGGTTGTTGTCGGAGATGCAGTCGGTTGTCGGGCTTTACTGTTGTGTGTGTGCGTGCTTGTTTGTTTGTTTGTTTAGCTGGAGGATGGATTTGTGTCTATTTGTTTGTTTCATGGAGGAGAGATGTATTTATTTATATGTATATATATATATATATATATATATATATATATATATATATATATATATAATTGTGTGTGTGTGTGTGTGTGTGTGTTTGCATTAATATTTTAGGCAAATCAGTATATTGAACAAATATGTGTTTTGAACGAGTGTACATCAAGTGAATAATGTGGAGAGAGCGATGGGGATGAATTATTAATTGGATCGTGGGTTTTTGAGAGAAGAAAGGATACAGATTGCTAATTAAAATGTTGGCTTCATAAAGTGTATAAATATGAATGTTACTTGATACATTTTTGGCGGTAAACAAAGTATATATAAGGTATGCTGTATATCAACGCGCACACACAAATTGTCCGTAGTTTTTTCTAAATGTCTTTCTGTCATTATATGTTTGAACATTTTTGTCTCCGGATCTAGATGCAGTCATGCATACTTTCTGACCTTTCATACATACATTTATACATACAATCATGAATGCATGCATGCATGCATACATACATGCAGGACTGTGTATGCATATATATATATATATATATATATATATATATATATATATATATATATATATATATATATATATATACACACACACACACACACACACACACACACACACACACACACACACACACACACACACACACACACACACACACACACACACACACACACACACATACACATTAATGAATATATATATTTATGTATGTGTATGTGCATGTGTTTATGTATGAATATATGAATATATGATACACACACGTATATACACACACACACAGAGCTACTCAGTTTGTATACAACATATTTCGAGAACCAGAACATTTTTCCTCGTTGTTGAAATTTACTGCATTTGATTTGATATTTAGTAGTAAAAAAATCTGACGAAAAGTGAGTTGACGTTCGAATTCATGCATTGCCTGATAGTCTGCAGTAAATGTCAGATTTTATTTGGGCAAAGAAAGAAAAAAAAGAATTAGGAACCGGTGATTTATGGGAGACCTGTGAAATATAATGAAAAGTTCCCCTTGGGGTCCGGTGCACGAGCGTGAAGATATTGCCATTACAAGTCTGTGTTCGCCGCGGCAGACAAGAATAATACTGGAGACTTCCTGACGAGACGCGGAGAGTAATGAGCCTGCTCGCTACACATATTGGGGCGCCTTCCACCCTGCTGCTACGCCCGCTGCTTGAGATTCACTGCCCGACCCGCCGGTTCGTTGCGGTGGGCTGTGTTTGTGGGGTTATTTTATTGTTATTATTAGATATTTATGGTGTTCTATATTTTTTTGCTAGGTTGATATTTTTTTGTTCGCAAATCTCGTTGGAGTGTTTGTATTGTTACTACTATTATTTTTATTATTTTTATATATTTTTTTTTTTTTTGAAAGGGGGGGGGCTGATTGGTAGTTTTCTTCTTTCTTTTCTTTTTACTGTGTTATTTTTATGGCTGGATCATTAATTTTGGATGGATAGATGGAGGGGTCGCGTATCTGTTTATTTTTTTATATTTGAGAAGAAATATTTGAATTTTTTCTCTAGGTCGTATGTTTTTTTTTATAAATCTTAATCTTTATTGTGTTAGCGTTCCAGGGTTTGTTTGTGTTGCTCTTGTTTATAATTATAAGTTTCAGGAGGGCGGAATTAGGATAAGATAACATGTCAGACAGAGTATCAAACTTCAGATTGTGTTGTCTACGTTTGGTAATTGAGTTAGTGAAATCGGGGTATAAATAACCGTAGAGTATAGAAGGCCCTTGGTTAATTTAAAGTTTTATTCATATGCTTTACATTATTGATACATTATTAATGTTTTTTTTATATGTATATAATCTACATTATTAATGCGCACACATGAATATACAAAGCTGAATAAGAATGTGGAATGGCGTACTGACAGAAATACGAAATTAGATCTCAAATGTTTACAATTACATCAAATTTTGTAGTCGTTTGCATATTTCCCTTCCCTCTGTGAATTCCTTTCTTTCCTCTCTCTCTTTCTCTTCCTCTCTCTTTCCTCTCTCCCTCTCTCTCCCTTTTCCCCTCCCTCCCACTCTCTCTCTCCCCCTCTCTCCCTTTCTCCCTTCCCCCCTTCTCCCTTTCTCCCTTTTCCCCTTTCCCTCTCCCTCCCCAACTCATCATTTATCTTTCTCTCTCCCTCTTAATCTACCTCTCCCTCTTTCTCTTTCTTCCCTCCCTCCCTCCCTCCCTCCCTCCCTCCTTCTCTCCCTCCCTCCTTCTCTCCCTCCCTCCCTCCCTCCCTTCGAGGCAGAGATCTTCTCCTCCTTGCTTGGCCGACTTTAAAGACGATAATCTCCGGTCTGTATGATGCTCGTGTCAGTCCCGAGTGCTTTTCGTTCGTATCCTTTTTTGTTACGTTTTTGTGTGTGGAACTGGAAATATCGTGTTTCATTTGATTAAATTCGTGTTGCTGATTTTTTATTGTTGTTGTTGTCGAAGGTGAGTGTAGAATTTGAAAACTCGTGGATTATTTAATTAAGATTTTTTTTTCCTTTTTTGTTAGAAAACCAATACGTAGTGGAATATGAAGTCAGTGACTTGCGAAATGAGTTTCTTTTGTTAGGGTATTGCTTGCATCATCTCTTTCCTGTATGTGGTTTAATGTGTTTTCAGTCTTTATTTTTCATGGTTTGTCATGTCTATAAATACATTGTGCCACCATTAACGCTTCTTTGATTATATGTGAAGGATGATACAGATTTAAATGTTTTATTTGTATTTATTCTTCACATGACTTTCCACAACGAGATATATATATATATATAGATATATCAAGAGAATGCTGCATCCAGAAGGCACTAAAACTTAAAACGTTTATTTTGTTCCTTGTCATTTCCTACTGTGTTTTCCCCTCATTCGTCCGATCACCGAGAGCACAATAGAACGACTTCCCGCTTGTTACCAGGTTATTGTCGAGGCCTCAGCATCACGGGGGAGAGGGAGGGCGGGGGATGTTGACGTTGATAGGATAGCGAGTGGGCTGGGAGAGAAACGGCTCGAGTGTGGGGCACTGTTCCTCGTCTCGTTCCGGCACTGTCTGGCACTGTTCTTCAGGTTTGGTACGTTGTTATCTCCGACCTTTGGCTTAGAACGGGGATAGAGAAGAAGGGAAAGGGTAAATGGGTTAGTGAGAGACATAAGGCTTCACATGCTATTCTGCCACTTTATCTCGACAGTGGCTGAGGTTTGATAATCAACGTAATAGGCTTAGGTGTACTCTAGGATTTTTTCCTTTGCCTTATTTAGTCAATGAAACGAAGGGTAAATTTGGTTACTGTGCTTGTTTAAAGTGAGCGAGGAAATGGTTTGCTCTACATGTGTAAAACGCCAACGGACGCAAGTCACTGTTAATCATGGGACGACCTCGAGCGTGCATTGGTGCAGTGATATGAGATTATATTGTGCAACGGATTTGGTGTTTCGTCCATTATCATAGAGCACATACACAAAGCCTGACACACACACACACACTCTCTCTCTTTATCTCTCATTCTCTCTCTTTCTCTTTTTCTCTCTCTCTTTCTCTCTCCTTTTCTCTCTCTCTCTTTCTTTCTCTCTTTCTTTCTTTCTCTCTTTCTTTCTTTCTCTCTTTCTTTCTTTCTCTCTTTCTTTCTCTCTCTCTCTTTCTCTCTCTCTCTCTCTCTCTCTCTCTCTCTCTCTCTCTCTCTCTCTCTCTCTCTCTCTCTCTCTCTCTCTCTCTCTCTCTCTCTCTCTCTCTCTCTCACTCTCTGTGTGTGTGTGAGGGGGGGGGGGGTATTTACACGTGCCTTCGTACGTAAATAGATCACAGGGCTCATCTTTCGCCTGGACTCGATCCAATGTCAGATAACTTCGGTAATGAAAGCGAGTGAGTAATGCATTAGCGACCTCTCCTCCGCGAGCATGGCCTTTGTTTTCGTGATCGCCGAACTCTCGTAATCTTTGTCGGTCGTTCCGGAGAGGAATTGGAAATAAAGTTGTTCGTTAAGGTCCCCAAGGATGCTGTGGCTCTTTATCCTGATCACTTTTGGGAGACTCTGGGGTGCTCCGCTTTCGAGGGTGGACTGTTTCTTGCCTTGGAACGTACTCGCGATAAAGATGTGGGCGTAAGATGTCTTTTCTTCTTTTGATATTTATCTATTAGATTAGATTGTGCGTTAGAATTGCTGTGTTACAGTATACACATTGCTTTTAAAGTTAGTTGGTTTTATTAATTAAACAAGATGAGAGAGAGAAAAAAAAAGTAGAAGAAAACTTTTCCTTATAATTACGCCGAGGAGGGAGCACTTCAAAGGTAAGGCCTCAGATACTAAACCTGGGAATAGTTGGCCTGCTCTTGACAGGAAATGAAAATCTCACGTTGTTGGATAAAGTTGGTTGGCGCGTCTCGGGGTCGCTCCAGAACGAGAAAGTCAATGCCAAGCTGTTCGGGTCGGAGGAAAAGGTTAATTATTTGCGTGGTCAACCTCTCTTTGTCTGCCGCTCGAGCTGGATATCGGGTCTTGATAGCTTCTGATCGCCTCTCAGGACGGCGGTAATGGCAAGGGGGGAAAAAACATGGGGAATAGAGGGGTGGGGGCTATCAGGGGAATCTCTCTCTCTCTCTCTCTCTCTCTCTTTTTCTCTCTCGCGCGCGTACGCACGCACGCACGCACGCGCACACCCACACGCACGTGCACACACACACAATCGCACGTAATTTTTATCGCATTTATTGGGTGTAATTTCATCAGATAAACAACTCTTATGTTGAAATCCTTCTTCAGGCCCTCCCTCTCCTTCCTCCATCCAGCCTGATGCTGTTAGAGGGTTATCATTTTAACCTGATTCAATTTCATGCTGTTTTCTCTAACCTGAACTAGCCTTTGAAACTCTTTTTTACCTCTCTGCTGTTATTTTATGGCCGTAAAATGTATACGGTGTTTTTGTTCACATGCTAAAATTTGGATATTGACTTCGGGCCCTTGTTCTTCAACATCCCCGAGGCATGTTTCCTATATTCATTTTCATCTCTATTTTTATCAACCGTTCTTCTTGCTAAGCGTATTGTGAAGTTAAGACGTTAATGGTCATATTTATTCGCTATTCGAATAATTAATAAACAGCAAATTACGTACAGTGGACGAATTGCCTTTGTCTTGAATGTATCTAGTTGATTGTATTATTAGACGAGGCTTTTAAAACAACTGACACCCTCTCTCTCTCTCTTTCTCTCTTTCTTTCTTTCTTTCTTTCTTTCTTTCTTTCTTTCTCTCTCTCTCTCTCTCTCTCTCTCTCTCTCTCTCTCTCTCTCTCTCTCTCTCTCTCTCTCTCTCTCTCTCTCTCTCTCTCTCTCTCTCTCTCTCTCTCTCTCTCTCTCTCTCTCTCTCTCTCTCAATGGTGCTTGTGAGTCCTGTAGCGTGTGCATTGTCCGAGGGAATCAATCCAGGGGAACTCACACAGTCCCGAAGAACATTGACACAAGTGGCTCAGGACAATGCTTGTGACCGCGGCGAGTCTGTTTGTTTCATCTCTATGCTCATGTGTGTCGGCAGGCCGTTTGTTGCCATGTTGCATCTGTTGTCAAAGCACTGCTCTGCACGCATGTCGCGCTTTTGCGAGGAGATCTACTAGCACAGTGAATATGATGACGACCGAAATAGAAGGAGATGCAAAGGAAGTCAGGTGTTCATATTCTTTTGGAGAGTAGAACAGAGAGAAATGGTAGAATATATACAAAACAGAAAAGCAACAAGAAAAACAGAAAAATTGGCCGAGAGCGATTGTTCAGTTGTAGATTCGAGAGTCGTCGAGTTGTAAAGAGAAATGCAAGAAAGAGAGAAGCAGATGCATTGAGGTTTGCGTGAGAGGGAAAAGATGCCGTGTAAAAGAGAGGGGAATGGGCGAGGGAAATTGAGTCACAGAGACGTTAAAGATAGACTATGGGATCGTGGGGGGCGGGGGGGGGGGCTGTACGGTGAAATATGGTTTGCATCGCTTGGAGGAGGAGGAGGGCTGTGGAGGGTAATTCGAGAGGGGAGAGGTGAGGGTGAGGGCGAGCGAGATGGGCGTAATGGGACGTTAAGGTGGTTATGCAACCGAGTGATGAGGGGTTTCTGAATTACCTTCTGCCGGAACCTAATTTTCTTTCCCATTTCTCCCTCGCTTCGGATTTTCCTATCCCATTTTCTGTCGCACATAGGCTCTCTTGATATAGTGTGCACGGGCGTGTGTATGTGCAAGCGCACGCGAATGCGAACAGATTCTCACGCTTTCGAGTTCTCTTTCCCATTGCCTTTCCTTCTCTCTCTCTCTCTCTCTCTCTCTCTCTCTCTCTCTCTCTCTCTCTCTCTCTCTCTCTCTCTCTCTCTCTCTCTCTCTCTCACTCTCTTTTTCTATATTTCTCTCTTTTCGTCTTCGTCTTCCTCCTCTTCTTTTTCCCTCCCTCGTTCTCTCGCCTTCTCTCATCAATTCTACCTATCCTCTCCCTCATCCTGTGTTCTCTCTATTGCTTCCCGTCAACCTTTCCCACTCCCCCTCCCCGTTCTATTCCCTTTCCCTCCCCTTCCCTCTTCTCCCTTCCCCTCCCCTTCCCTTCTTCTCCATCTCTTCCATCTTCCCTCACATGTGTATACTCTAACGCATGTGCAGTCATACATATATGCATCAAAGCTGATGAAGCCAAGCCTAAGAGCCTGGATCTCCCCCTGCGAACACGGCTTTGTCTCTTGTAGTTTGAGGAAACGCCAAAAGCCAACCTAGGGTTATGACCAGCACGATTTAGAGCCGGTTTAAGAGACGCTCTGCCATGCCCTCGCGCGATCTCCCTCTCTGAAGGAAAAAAAATAAACAAGAAATATTACGCGTTATAATCAGTGGCTCGTCTGCGAGAACGGCGGATTGGCGGCGCGTCCCGTTTGTTTGTGTTTTATGCAAATCCTGGCGGCGGCGCTGACAGTGGTGATGGAGCGGCTTGATATAAGGCAGGTAGGGACTCCGAGGGACCAGCGGGTGACGTTGTTGCGAGGGAACTAATCTTACTTTGGGACCGCGGTGATGCATTCTTCTTTTCTTACATGTACACATGTTTTCTTGTGGGTGTTTTCCCAGCGCTTCGCGGTGCATATTATTTGTTATTCCTACCCTTCAGTCCCAAGAGCACGTGATATTGGATGTGTGCTTAGTATATATATATATATATATATATATATATATATATATATAGGCATGAATATATACACGTCGTGTGTGTGTGTTTATGTGCTTGTGTTTGTTTATGTCAATGTTGATTTGGTGGGCTGTGCGGGTGCCATGTGTTATTAGTTAATTAGGGTGACTTTGGGTTATTGGCAGTGTCTCAGTATTTCCAGAGACGCCATATTGATCCTAAACTGGTAATGAAACTGGAGCCTGGCCGCGTTTGTTTGTTTGTCGAGTCAATATTGGTCACAACCTTCCCACCCTCTCCTGCCCTTCCCTCCATCTCTCTGTGGGTTTTGTTATCTAGGAGGTGATTATCCGTTCCTTCCTGCTCCTGTGCCGCCCCCCCCCCCCCCCCCCCTCTCTCTCTCTCTCTCTCTCTCTCTCTCTCTCTCTCTCTCTCTCTCTCTCTCTCTCTCTCTCTCTCTCTCTCTCTCTCTCTCTGGCTTTCTCTCTGGCTCTCCACCCCCCTGATAATAATGATGATGATGATTACGATGATTACCACTTCATCTTTTGTTTGTACTAGGAGCCCGTCAGAGCAGGCATATGCAGTGTAAAGAGCGCCCGGACTAATCCCGGAATGCCCGACGCAGGGAGAAGGCATCAACAAAAGAAGTGGAATTTATGCGTTAGCCACTGTGGTTTGGCTCATGTTTTTGTTCGGTGGGAAAAGGCGTGTATTATTTGCTCCTTGTTTTTCGGGAAAGTGGGAGTTTTCTTTTATTGTTTTTTTTTTTTGTGTGTGTAAGTCGATTGGTTTTCGGAATAAATCTAATCATGATAAGTGAAACGGTATTTTTTATGGGTTATAGTTTTTTTTTAATCTGATTAATCGAACAGCCGGTTTTTTCACGATTTTTTCTGATCATTAGATACATTCCCACAGACTGACAAAATTGAAGCGAAAACATTCCTTGTATGTTTTTTTTTTCTTTTTTAATTTTCTCCAAATGTATCCTCTATACTTTTCGATATCGTGACCGAATTTAAACGATTCCACCAACCGAATTTAATACGAATGACACCACATGAACTATCAGTCACACGACCTCTTTGAATGAGCACCGCAACTTTAAAACTCCATCTGTCACGTTATTAAAATTCAGAATCACAACACATAGTCTATCCTCCTCCAATATCGGGCCGATTGCAACAGGGGAGGGACATAATCACAAGCTCGAGCGCTGAGTTGCCGTGGGTGATACGTTAATTTCCGTGTGGCAGTTCACGTTATTAGTGCTTGATGGGTGTGAGGTTTTTTTTAGCGTTGTTGTTGTTGTTGTTGTTGTTGTTATACTCTTGTAGGTGTTGTTATTGTTATGATTATTATTATTAGCATGATTATAATGATGATAGTAGTAATAGGAATGATAATAATGATAATGATAATGATGGTAATAGTAACGATAATAATAATTGTTACGATGATGATGGTTTTAGTGATGATGATGATGATGATGATGATAAATGATGATGATGATGAGGAGGAGGAGGAGGAGGATGGGGATGATGACTATTGCTATTATTTCTATTATCGTCACCACCATCACCATCATCATCATCATCACCATCATCGCGTAATATGGGGGGAAACATTACTCCGACTGGGCGACTGAGTGAGCGTTCGGAAATGATTTGGATTGGGATTCCGCGGGTGGTGCCTGCTTGCGGGCCGCCGATATCGATTAGGGCGAGTGTGCATGCGATGGGATTTGGGGAATTTACTGATCGGGAAATGGATGGTCACACCCGCAGATGTAGTTAGGTTGGTGCTTTGGTATGTTTGCCTGGGTTGCTATGTTGGTGCGCGAGTTTGATAAATCCAGTAAGCCAGCGGCGCTTGATTCTGCGTGCGTGCGATGAAGGAGCCGGCTCGACGATGCGCCGGTCGGAGGAAGTGGGGTTGCATGACCTTACGGGAGTAGATGAAGCATGGCGGCGAAGTGGTAGGTCGCAAGCCGAAAAGCTGCCGAAGGAGGTTTCCGCGCGGGGCCTGGATATCGACAGAGCCTCCCGTTTTCCGCGGGGATAACTTCTCGCTGATTAGTGACTGGGTCGTGGTAAGTCCGTGAGATACGAGGTCGCCGGTCGGAAAGGAAAGGGCAGAAGGAAGCGCGGAGTTGAGATAAGAATGAGAAGAGGGAGAGGAGAGGAAGATGTTCGTCTTTGGCCGAAGCACCGCGAGTGCGTCTTGTTGTTGAACCGCTCTCTGTGCCCGCGTTTCAATCTTTCGTCTTCTCTTTCTTCCTCTTACTCTTATTCTTAGTCTTACACTTCTTCCTCTTCCTCTTCCTCCTCCTCTTCCTTCTCCTCCTCTTCTTCCTCCTCCTCCTCCTCCTCCTCCTCCTCCTCCTCCTCCTCCCTCTCCTCCTCTTCCTCCTCTCCTCCTCCTCCTCCTCTCCTTCTCCTCCTCCTCCTCCTCCTCCTCCTCCTCCTCCTCCTCCTCCTCCTCCTCCTCCTCCTCCTCCCTCTCCTCCTCCCTCTCCTCCTCCTCCTCCTCCTTTCTCTCCTCCTTCCTCTCCTCCTGTTCCTCCCTCTACTCCTCCTCCCTCTCCTCTTCCTCCCTCTACTCCTCCTCCCCTCCTCCTCCCTATACTCCTCCTCGCTCTCCTCCTCCTCCTCTTCCTCCTTTAACCAAGGCCCTTCGATTGCTGTTTCGCATCGTCTATCGGTTTCATAGGAAATTTTCCTTAAGTAGAATCGCAATCTGACTTTCATCTACATATTTATATTTCGAATTTAACTTCGGTCTTATACGCACGTGCGGCTCTCGCTATGATAATATCTCGTTTTTTTTTTTTTTTAAAGGTATTTATAATACGGAACATTGGGCAAACAATGAGCGGATGAGGGTGTGATGGTTGTGAATGGAATCGGGTTCGGCAAATTGAAAATGGCGGCTCGTATGGCTGCATAAGATTGGATATTGGTGTAAATACGAGGTTGATATATTTTTTTTTTCATATAGAAATGAAATTGAATTTAAGGTGATGCGTTGGGAATATGTGCGTTATCAGATTGAAAGTAGTATATTCGTTATCGGATTGATGGGAATATATTATATATGCGTTATTAGATTCTAGGGAATAAATGCCTTAAAGGGAATACATATATATATATATATATATATATATATATATATATATATATATATATATATATATATATATGTATATATATATATATATATATGTATATATATATATATGTATATATATATATGTATATATATATATGTATATATATATGTATATATATATATATATATATATATATATATATATATATATGTATATATATATATATATATATATATATATATATATATATATATATATATATATATATATATATATATATATGTATATAGTTTATAAGTTCTCGAACTGGAATATAGGACACGATAGGGTACGATAAATGGTAAGGATATTATAATAGACTTTTAAAATCCGTCGCCAAAAACGGCAGAGCACCCGGATTGTTTAATAGGAAATGCTCATTGCTGTCAGTACCATCAGCGAGTTCTGATTGGCTGGCGATTTCGATTCAAGTTCACTAGTGGAGTTGGTCGGCCGGAGGGTCAGAGAAAGTTCAGACGGTGTCGTTAGCTCATGATATGCAAAGGGCTTCCGGAGGGCAGTGGTCGTACCTGGTATTAGGTCGCCTTGGGATCATCGATCAATTTCATCTCCTTGAGTTGCTTTACAGTTAACGGATTCTCATTTATCGTTTATCTGCATTTTTTTCTCTTTCTCATATATATATCTATATCTATATATATATATATATATATATATATATATATATATACATAAACGCTTATATTTTCGTATTTGAAACTGTCTCCTGGCGTGTGGGCATTTATTTGTCTTTCGCTTTTTCTTTCCCTTTACTTATTTTTTCTGCCGTTGCATTTTTCTGCAGCCCCCTCCCCCCCCTCCTCACTTTTATCCCCTTGTGTTCGCTCGCTTCCATTCTAGTTTCTGTCCTTTTCAAAGTGTTGCTTATGGGTTTTACGCGACTGTGTGTTTCCCTCCTGGAAGTTATAACTTACAACGCCCCAACAACACTCCGGTCTCGTGTTTACCTTTTGCTCGGCTTGCTGGATTTTCCGCGTCCGAATAACACTCCTTTATTTTCGTTTCGGTTATCCTTCGGAGGGTGGTCCTACTTTTCCTCCTTTTCCTCCTTTTCCTCCTGTTCCTCCTCCTGCTGCTCCTCTTCCTCCTCCTCCTCCTCCTCCTCCTCCTCCTCCTCCTGCTGCTGCTCCTCCTCCTCCTGCTGCTCCTCCTCCTGCTGCTCCTCCTCCTGCTGCTCCTCCTCCTCCTCCTCCTCCTCCTCCTCCTCCTCCTCCTCCTCCTCCTCCTCCTCCTCCTCCTCCTTCTCCCCCCATCCCATTTCATGGAAGCACCGGCTGGTGCCCTTCTCATCTTTTCTTATTTTATTCTAAGATTGTATAATTTTCATCATATGCTCACCCTTGCCCCCGTGTTTTTCCTGTGTGTTGATATAGTATCTCGTGAATATCATTTTCTTTCTTGCTGCCTCCTTTTTTCCAGAAGAGGATAAGGTAAAGAAGAAATAATTTTATTGTCTCTATCTCTGACGCACGTACATATCCACGCCCACAGACGCGCGCACTTACGCACACGCACACGCGGACATACACACAAATGGTGTCGCTGATGGCAAAGACGTAATAAGGGAGTGGTAATGGGAGGGAAACACACACACACCTACACACACACACACACACACACACACACACACACACACACACACACACACACACACACACACACACACACACACACACACACACACACATACACTTTAACTCTCCCCTCCCATCCCGCTCTTCACTTCTCACATATCTCTCTCCTTTGTTTTTATCCTTTACTTGTATAGCTGTGCAGGTTTCAGTTCGTGTTTTTTGAATTGATATTTGACGGACGAAAAACTTTTCCTGAGCATTTGGAGCCGTCGCGGCGAGACTTCGACGTAAAGCGTTCCTTGATATCAGGTCACGGTCTTTGGTTTTTGTTTTGTTTCGTTGTTACTCAGGGCTTTGCCTTTTAACTCGTACTTTTTTCTTCTATCGTTGTTCTTATTGCTAAGTTGCTCTTGTGTTATTGTTTTAGTTATGGTAGTTTTCTTCCCAGTTCTTTGCTTCCTCTTCTTCCTTTCTCTTCCTTTTTTTCTTCCTTTTCTTCCTCTTACTCTTCATCTTCCAGTTCACCCTCTTCTTCCTCTTCCTCTTAATCTTGCAGTTCACCCACTTTTTCCTCCTTTTCCTATTCATCCTCCTTTCTCTCCGTTCCCTTTTCATCCTAATCCGTCACCTTTCCCTCTCCCTCCTCCCCTCTACCTCTTACACATCTTCCTCTTTATGAACCCGTAACTTCCACTTAGGTCACTGTCTCAGGAATCAATCTGTGCTGGACTTTAGGATGACAGGATGAGAAGATATTACACATCCTGGAGATCGAGTCCGAGGCTTTAGTTCCCCCTGTATGACAGTCATGGCAAGTGGCGTTTCTTATCCTTTTATCCTTCCCTTTTTTTAATTTCTCTTCCTGCCATCACTTCCCAGCTCTTAGACTCCTGACACTGTGAGAGAGAAGGACCGTTGGCAGGAAGGTCTCCCGGGAGTCGCCAGGGTAGGGAGAGGCGTCTCCTCAGCGGCGCCCGTAGACTCGGTCGTCGCCGGACCCCTAATGTGCTTTCCGTGTCGAAATTTCGCGTGTTTAATTAGTCCTGAACCTGGCTCTCTGTTCGGCTAATTACGGTTGAGTGTAATTAGTCTTCTTGCAGTTTTTAGAGATTTCTTTCTTTCGCTAAAGTCGGTAATTTGATCCCTTAGTGCTATGTCTATTTGATATTTTAAAAGCGGGTTTTCTCATAAGATCTAGAGGGTACTTGCCTTGAAGTTCTCTGTACTTCTGTAAAAAGAAAAAAAGAAGGTGAACTATCAAAGGGAGTTAAGGAAAATGGAGAAGCAGGGACAGAGGGAAAAGAAAGATGGGAAGAGAGATTAGAAGCCAAAGAATTTGTCAACTTCGTATCTTCGGGTATTGTTGGAGTCAGTCTCGGAAAGAGTTATGGTGTGTGAAGGAGGGAGGAGGAGGTTGCCAGACGTCGCCTCCTGCCTTTTCCGATAAGAGCGACGTCAGGATGGTCTTGCAAGGGGGACGGCTCCCGGTATCGGCCCTCACGCCAGTTGCTCCACGACGTGATAACCGGACTTCGCGCTAATGGAATAATAGACCGAACGAGCCCCCCGGCGATCGACAGGGAGCGTCTCATCCCAGGGTCCTTGAGCGCGGACACCCGGGATGGCCGGCGCTTGCTGGAATATCCCGGATAGGAATTGGAACCGCTCGGGAATGGGGTGACTTATTGCCAGTAGAAGTGTCTAGAGGTCGGAGATTCTGGCGAGCTGCAAGGCTGTAAAAATACTGATTCTATCGCCGTGAAAGGATAGTAAGAGCTGTAAAGACTAAGGGCGGGGATAGTCTGCTGTACCCTGGAATCGCACAAACCTACTTTTATTTGTTACATATTGAATATATTTTGTTCCCTTCAGAATGTTCGTGTTCATGAGCAAAGTTAAGATTGGGTCAGTGCCTCCGCCAAACGCGTACCTCTTTCTTTTCTGTCGAAGACAATTTCAAATTCAATTATGAAAGTTAGTGGCTTGGAAACACTCAATATAGAAGGAGAGCAACACAGCTTGTCAATGGCGACGCAAAATTTATCGTCTGTTTTCGAAAATGTTTCCCACCAACGATTTCTGATGGAGAATGGCAGCCGGTCGTCAGCGGGGGTGCGCGGCTGCTCATTACGCTTCCATTTTGCAGATGAAGCATCGGCAATTATCCGGAGAGAGAGGAGGCTCATGTTGATAGGGATGTTTGCGGAAAACTCTTTCTCCCTTTCTGTCTGTGTTTCGGACATTTTTCTTTTCTTTTTTATTGTTCCTCCTCACCACCCTCTCTCTCTCTCTCTCTCTCTCTCTCTCTCTCTCTCTCTCTCTCTCTCTCTCTCTCTCTCTCTCACTCTCTCACTCTCTCACTCTCTCATTCTCTCACTCTCTCACTCTCTCACTCTCTCACTCTCTCACTCTCCTCCCCTCCCCTCTACTTTCGTTTCACTCTCTCGCCCTCCGCGCCCATCCTCTTATTCTTCTGCTCTCCCACCATCTCGACCTATCAGTTCTTCCTTCTTGCATCCTTCTCTCCTTCCTTCCTCCCTTCCCTTCTTCCTTCCTTCCTTCCTTCCTTCCTTCCATCCACCCTTCCTTCCATCCATCCATCCATCCATCCATCCATCCATCCATCCATCCCATCTCTCCCCTCCCTCCCGCCCTCCCTCCCATCGGTGACCAGCTCCGGTAGTATATGGCTCTGGTTCTGAAGTCATTAAGGCCCTCCATCACTCCGCGGCGTTATGAGGTGTTGGCTGTCCGGCCGGAATTAATGACAGTCTTAGAGCGGTATTAGTCAGCTGAGGCTAATAAAGACCCCACCTGCGGCAGCCCATGGCCCGTGTATCCTCGGCTGAATGCTGACTTTCATCCCCGATATTGGAAGGTGATGGCCATTATATTTTTTTTATTTTTGTTATTGTTGTTTCAAATGGCGGTGCAGATTCTCCGGTGTTTTTTGTTTTCCTTGTATTTATCATTTTGCAATATATTTTTGTTTATTGTTTGGCGTATTTTTTTCGTTTTTTTTCTTCTTTTTGCATTTTATCTTTATTCAAGTTGGTATCTTTTAACCCTTCTTTCTTTACATTGGAATGTTTTTGTTACTTCGGACCCTATGGTAAAAATCAACAACCTGTATTCCCAGCAGGTATTTGTAGCTATACCATTCCCGTCTCAGCGGCTCATTACATCGATGCCAATAACAGGTGGATGGCCGGATTGTTATTACACTAGTCCTAATATCCTCCTTAATGGTTATTTGCCAGGGGTGGTGTCCTCCCAATGGACTGGTAGTGCGAGAGAAGGATAACGGGAGAGGGTCGACGGGGGGAGGATGGAAGGGAGAGGGAAAGGAAAAGGAAGAGACACAATGAGAAAGGAAGGAGAAAGAGAAGAGTGAGTGAGTGTACGTGTGCGTGTGCGTGGGATTTAAGGACTTTAAAAGTTTTAAACCCTCAGTTTGTGTGTATGTGTGTGTGTGTGTGTGTGTATGTGTGTGTGTGCATGATTGTACTTGTATATTCTGATTTTATTACATTTTGCTTCTTTGATTTCTTAACTCTTATCCTAGCTATGTAAACGTCTGTCAAGGAAATAGAGATGCAAAACTATAAAGATGAGAGTGTATACCTCTTACAAGAGCATACAAATCAAATGCACATGTAAAGGCAGACAAACTGGCGCAGATAAGCCATAAAAGAGAAAGAAAAATCAAGAAGAAAAGTAATGACGCCAGGAAAGGGGAAAAAAAAAAGAATTCTGGAGACCGCATCTTCAAGGTGGCGCACGACACATACCGACTCAATTTGACGTAACGCAGAGTGATGGCCGCCATTAACGCCGCGTTAATGGCTTATGGAACGATGGTTTGGGCCGAAGGAGAGGAAAACAAGACAGACTTTAGTAACGCAGGATTTTCTCTCTCCTACGCTACGCTTCCCAGAAATTAGTTTCTTTTAGAGCGGCGCGCTTGAACATGGCGTCTTTATGTAACCTTTTACGTAACTGCACAATGTTTTGAACAACGGTTTAAAAACATTTTTGGTAAACTTTTACTTATTGTTTTCCGTCGTTGCAGGTACAATGCGATTTGTATTTTGTAATTGGGCGTTCGACGGGAAGACAAGATGAATCTTTTTACCTTTCATTTGTATCGGCTATTAGAACGGCAGGATTCTTTGGGATGTTGTTATCATAATGACCTCCCAGGGGAAAGTCAGTGAGGAAGACTTCAATAGAATCTTTGACATCGTGGTTTTGTGAAGATTGAATATGTTCCTTTGTCCACTCAAATGGTTTAAGCTTCGTAAAGGCCGGCTGTAAGACCATCAGCCTAATCCCACACCGTGAAAAATCGTTCTTACACCCATCCTTTCATTACAGCCTATTCCACAGCAATTGGCTATGAATAAGAAAAATCTGCCGGGGATCTTGATGTTCATGTGCTACTATGGTGTGTTTACGGTCTCTGGAGTTCTCGGGGCAGTGTGGAGCGGAGCATGCTTGCCTCTCCTCCCATCCTCTCCCCTTCCTCCCCTTCCCTCTCTCTTCCCCCCCTTCCTCTCCCTTTCCCCTTCTGTCTCTTCCTCTCTTTCAACCCATTTTCTACCTTTCCCCTCCCTTTCTCCTTCTCACTCTCTTCCCTCTCCCCTTCCTCTTCGTCTCTCTCTTCGCCCTCCCTTTCCCCCTCCCCTTCCTCCTCTTCCCCCACTCCTTTTTCCTCATCACCCTCCCCTGCTCCTCTCCTCCCCTTCCTCCTCTCTTCCCCGAACTTCCTTTCCACTCGTCCCTCTCTCTCCCTCCCCTCTTCCCCCAATGTCGTTAGGGTGCGTCCGATGACCGGTTCTGGGGCGGGCGGCCGATCGTCGTTTACGGCAGCGTTTGTCGGCGATAATAGCGATATGATGTGATTTTGTCTGCGTGATGGCCCAGCTAATGCTCCTTAGCTAGGTTCCAAAAAGGTGTATTTCTGGTTCTCGTTTCATTATTTTTTTTTGTGTGTGTATGCGCGCGCTCGTGTTTTTTTTTCTGTGCGTGTTTGTTTGTGCATTGCGAGTCCTCTTGTCATGTTTTTTGTATTTCCCTTTGTTGTTTATTTGACTGACCTTCCTTGAGCTAATAGATTTTCCATTTTCGAACAATACCCTTTGTTCCTTCTATCCTTTTGATACTTGAAATCAGTCATATATTCTTCTTTTTCTATTTTCGTTATATTTATATATTTTACTTTTTTGGAGGAAGGGCTTAACACGAACCCAGTTTGTATCTGTCTCATTCTTTCGTCGTCTGCTGATCCAGGGTTCTTGCGACCTTGTTCAGTGATCATTTAGATATTGGACGGGGCGAAGTCCGCCGCGGCACCGGGTTTTACGAGGGCCCGGCCTGCCAGAGAAAACTTCGGCCTCAACCCTTGCTGAAATTGACGATCGTCGCCAGCCGTCCTTTGCTCTCTCTCTCTCTCTCCCCCCACCCCCCTCCCCTCCGCTCGGAAAGGCCACTCCTCTGCTCCTGCTGCTTATTATTATTTTTTTCTATTTTTGATTTATTCTTCTCCAACTTCTTATGGCTTCAGCTCTTCTTCCCCCCTCCTCCTCTTCCTATTCCTCCTCCTCCTCCTCCTACCCTCCTCCCCCCCCCTCCTCCTCCTCCTCCTCCTCCTCCTCCTCCTCCTCCTCCTCCTCCTACCCTCCTCCTCCTCCTCCTCCTCCTCCTCTTCCTCCTTCCCCCACGTGTACAGTAATCTTTACAGTTCTATCTCCTTTTTTTATCCCTGCTGTTCTTTTCCATTATTTCTCCTCCTTCCAGTACTTGCAACACCGGCCGATGTCGACATTCCATCAGCAATGTCACGTCAACACAAGTGGTCTCAATAAGCTTCCAGTTTTTCATCCTCAACCCTGTCGTCTTACTTTTACACTTCTCGGTAAACAGTGAGTCGTTGCTGTCGCGGTTGTAATCCACTGGAATCGGCTTAGGAACAGTGCATTTTGTGGCATCGTCTCTAAGGACTACGGTATTCCGTGAACGCGATTCCTCCTCGTTCTGTTTCATATTGTCAAGGGTTTGTCGCGCTCGTGTACCTCGCCTGCGGTCAGTTTGGGATAAGGTATCTTAGATAAATGGGGGAGTGGGACGCGTGTCTTCTGTCTCTTTTAATGCATGGCCACCTTGTCCCTCATGACCACCCGTGTCCCCATCATTGCTTCATGGCCGACTCAGCCTCTTTCTCTCACTCATCCGCTTGGTGCCTTGGCCAACTGCCCACCTCCCCTGTAGGGCTACGAACCCTAATTCATCTGTCCTGTAATGACACTAAGCCCCATCCATCTGGTCTTTAGTAGCGTGGATATTTCCGACCTCTCTTGACTTATTTTTTTTTATAAAATAGGTCGAATAGTTCCGACCTTTTTTCAGCATGAAGAACTTTTCGATGGTATGATTTTTTGTGAACTTTATCCCTATGATTCATCTGTAGGAAGCCCCTTTGTGGTCTTTTGATAGGCGTTTGGTGTACAAATTGATAATTACTGATGCTCTGAATGTCCCCCCCCCTCCCCGCTCCCATCTCTCTCTTGCTCTCTCTCACTCTCTCTCTCTCTCTCTCTCTCTCTCTCTCTCTCTCTCTCTCTCTCTCTCTCTCTCTCTCTCTCTCTCTCTCTCTCTCTCTCTCTCTCTCATTCTTTCAACCTTCAGAGTTTGTAAAATTTAAGATCCTGTTCTCCAGAGAGAGAAAGAAGTTAGCCAAGGAAGATGATAGAGTGAGGCCAGTGTTCCCGACCATATCGCAGCTGGTAACTCGCTCTCCGCGTTATCTTCCATAACTTTCGCTTAATTCCACATCACTTCCATCTCGAGTCCTCTTTCAGTTCATTTCTCCTTATCTTCTGCTGATACGGTTCCTGGTTCTCCATCTCTTTCTCCCTCTTGCTCTTTTTTATCCATCTCTTTCTCGTCTCTGTATCTATTTCTTTGACTTATCAGATATCTTGTCTTTCGTTTCTGCCAATAGGACCTTCTATTTCCCCTTCTTCAATCTCCCCCTCTCCCTCTTCCACTCTCTCTTCCTCTTTTTCCCACTCTTTCCCCCTCTACCACCCCCACTTTCTTTCACCCTCCCCCTCCCTCTCCCTCTCCCCCTCCCTCCCTCTCCCCCTCCCTCTTCCTCTCCGGTGAGCTCCCCCTCCCTCTCACTCTCCGGTGGACCTTTTCAACCTCTCCTACTCCCTCTCCTTCTGCGTCTCCTTCTCCTCTCCCTCACCCACCCCTTCCCTCTCCCTCTCCCTCTCTCACCCCTTCCCTCTCTCTCTCACCCTCGCCCTTCCCACGCCCCGCCTTCATTCCCTTTCATCTTGCCGACTCTCTTGTTTTCCTTCCGTCGACGGCTTTTGTCGCCCCTAAAAATCCTTTCGCTGAATACCACACGTACTTGATGTATCGTTTATTTTTAATTTTAGCGGATTTTATCCCGGATTCCTCTTTGTTTAAGTTCGATTCGTACCGTTTAGACAAGTGAAAAGGCGCCGGTTTGGGGAAGGAAAATGCGATGTTTTGGGTTCTTGGTGGATAGGCGAGTGAAGCAGATTTCTATTTTGATTTTTGATTTTTGTTTTTTATGAAGACATGAATTACAATATAGATATTGACGATGTATTTGGAAGTGATCATATGAAATTGTAATTGTAACATATATTATTTTGTATAATAGTAATGGCAGAGCTGAAAAAAATATATTTGTGTGATAAGAAAAGACTGCTAGTGTTGACGGCAACCATGTACAAAGGGACGGTTACCATTGTACATTATTGTGATTGTTATTTTTATTGCATGTATTATAGTTATTACGTTTGTTGCTGCTCTTTGTTATTATTCTCATTATTTTAGCATAATTATTATCACTATTGTTATTATTATTATTAGTAGTAGCAGTAGTAGTAGTAGTATAATTTTAATTATCGTTATATGTTATCGGTATCATTATTAGTATCATAATCATTATCGTTATCGTGATCGTTATTATCATCATTATCATTATCATTGTCATGATCATTAATATATTGATATCATCATCATTATTATCGTCATCATTATCATCTTCATCGTCATCGTCATCGTCATCGTCATTATCATCGTCATCGTCATCATATAAATAATAATTATTAATAATAATAGTTATTCAATGAGTGAGGTATTAACGACCGCACACCCGCGACACCTTACACCCATGCCATAAAGCACACTTTTACGATGCCCAGAGGTCGTGGGGTAGGAGGTGTTCGCGTCTCTGCCGTATAACGAAGGGAGCAGCGATGGTGATGTGGTTCGGAGAAGTGAATTTGACTTGAGTGTGGGGAGAGGGAGAGTACATTAGTGTGTGCCATTACTGCCGTGACGTGGTGCGTGCGTTGAAGGGGGAGAAGTCGAAAGAGCAAAGGGGAGGGAAGAAAGGGAGGGAGTGAAAAAAAAATATATACAAAAATAGATTTATATGGAAAGAGAAGGGGAGATGGAAAGTTTGTGGAAGGGAGGAAGGGAACGAAAGAATAAGGAAAGGGTTGGGGAAAGACATATGGAGGGGAAGAGAGGAAGAATGAAAGGAGAGAATATATAGATTTTTTTTTAAAGAAATAATGTGAGAAGGAAGGTTGAAGGAACGAAAGAAGTAGAGAAAGAGAAGAAGGAGGATTGGGAGGATGTAATTAAATAGTTGTTAATGTGACACTAATTATGGACCTAAAATTATTAACCAATGCATTATTCAGTTTATCATTAACTTCGTATTTATCCAACTTATCAGCAATTTTCCAGGAGCATAGATATACATTAGCATCCTTATAAAATATAACATACTAAAAGCCCACCAAGTTCATATTTATCCTATATAATGAAGTTTTAAAGAAGTTTCCGGGTAAATTTGCCCTTTAGCCCCACCTTACTACTACATCCTTCCATGCCATGTATAACCCTAAGCCCTAAATCTGTTTTGACTGACGTTAAGAGGCTCTCCATTCCAATTTTGTTTTAATTCTGGGTTATTTTTGCGGCAGCCCTACCATAATGGAGTTCCCGGGCCGAAAAAGTTCCCCCCTTACCTCGCACTTCCGAGCTCTCTCCTCTCGCCTGTCTTTTCGCTGCCCCTACCCCCCTCCCCTCTCTTTCTCTCTCTCTCTTTCTCTCTTCTCTCTCTCTTCTCTCACTCTTCTCTCTCTCTTCTCTCTCTCTCTCTTCTCTCTCTCTCTCTCTCTCTCTCTCTCTCTCTCTCTCTCTCTCTCTCTCTCTCTCTCTCTCTCTCTCTCTCTCTCTCTCTCTCATACTCTCTCTCATACTCTCTCTCTCTTCTCTTCATCCCAATACCCCCCCTTCTCTCTCCCCCTCTCTCTCTCCGTCTCCCTCTCCCTCTCCCTCCTCTCTCTCCCTCCTCTCTCTGCCCTTCTCACCCCATCCCTTTCCCCGTCCCCATCTTTTTGTCTTACATTTCTCTATCCCTTGGCTTATTTTTTTTATCATTTTCTTGATACGTAATTGATGTTTCTGAATCAGCGCGAACTTTGATCAACGGAATGGACATCTGTGGTTAAGTTTTGGTTTTAGAATGATTGCCTTTACGTCTTCTGATATATGCACTTTGTCTCTCTCTCTCTCTCTCTCTCTCTCTCTCTCTCTCTCTCTCTCTCTCTCTCTCTCTCTCTCTCTCTCTCTCTCTCTCTCTCTCTCTCTCTCTCTCCCTCTCTCTCTCTCTCTCCCCTCTCTCTCTCTCTCCCCCCTCTCTCTCTCTCCTCTCTCTCTCTTTCTCTCTCTCCTCTCTCTCTCCTCTCTCTCTCTCTCTCTCTCTCTCTCTCTCTCTCTCTCTCTCTCTCTCTCTCTCTCTCTCTCTCTCTCTCTCTCTCTCTCTCTCTCTCTCTCTCTCTCTCTCTCTCTCCTCCCCCTCTCTCTCTTTCTCATTTGCTCTTCTCCTCCTCTCTCTCTCTCTCTCTCTCTCTCTCTCTCTCTCTCTCTCTCTCTCTCTCTCTCTCTCTCTCTCTCTCTCTCTCTCTCTCTCTCTCTCTCTCTCTCCTTCTCTTTCTCTCTCATTTTTTGTGGCTGGAAGGTAGCTGAGAGATCAAAGTTTTTAAACTACGGTGATAAGTAACTTCCTAGGAAGAAATATCAGTATCCAAGCCAATAACCTCAGAGCTAAGGATATCTTCGACTTTTCTTTATTTGTTTCTTTCCCTTCGCCGTTTTACAAGATCAGAAGATCGTAAACTCCTCCCGTATATCCGTGTCTTGTGTCTGCTGCTCGATACCGTGATCCGGAATGGTGACGAAAGAAAAGGGAAAAAGAAAACTCATTTCGTCCAAAATCAAAAAGTACTTACCGTCGTCGGGTTGCACTGTGGCCCTGCAAGGTCTAGTGACCAGCTGCTCCCGGGGTCTGATGCCAACTGTTCCATCTGCTGCCATCTGGCGGCCGCTCGGAGAGAGCGGTTTTGCGACGACTTTCCGGCTCCCACTTACTCCATATTTTTTTACAGATTTCATTTATTTATTGGCACAGGCTTTATATCATATGTATTTGTTTATTTCTTAGAATTTTTACAGTATTTATACAATATTTGTTTATCTATCCAAACAAACATGAATAGTATCTATACAATATTTACACAACATTTATTTATTCACATCTACATAGCATCAACATAGAATTTACGCAATATTTATACAACATTTATGATTTCCCAGGATGTTTTCACCAACCACTTTGCGATTGTTGATTGGATAAATGTACCTAGTGTTGTTTAGCTTCGAATTAATCTCATGTTAATCTTACTGCGAATATCGGTGTATGTAACTGGCAAGTCTCATTACAACGTTAACTTTGATCTAAGGGAATAACCTCAATGATTTTATTACTCGCTGCGTTTGAACAGAGGCGAAATGGGAATTTTGTTTTGAATTAGGAGGAGGCGAGTGATGATAAGGACTAAAATTCGGTATCAGCAAACGGGAATCGCGGTTTGTCGCCACAGTGAAGGGCAACGTTACAACATTCACTGTGATTACTGCAATGTCAGCTCCTAACGAACTTGTCTGTCTCTGACGAATGCAATTGCGTGGGTCAACAGCGAAGTGGCGAAGTCAGATTCCTCTGTCGAGAAACCGTCGACAGACAAAGGGAAGACGAGAGATACATGCTAACTAAGAAGACCGACAAGGAAGGAGAGACAACGCTCATCTACTTACGTGATCCTTGCCGTGTTAGTGTTTAAAAGATTAAAGTCGCACTCTTTAGGGAGGTCTTTTCGTTCAACAAACGGATTTTATCCTTTCATCCGAATGGTATTGATACTACTTTGCTTGAGTTATTCGAGTGTCCAAAGACTGATGACAAAGTAATAAAATTATGGTGTTTTTCGGACAGCCTATTTTTCGAAACTTTTACTTCGAGTCAGAATCAACATTTTCCTCAGCAGGAGACCGAGTACCGTGGGCGTGAGGGGGACTGGCGGCGTCGGACGCAAAGCAGCGAGAAACATTCTGTTAAAAATGTCACGCCGCAAACCACGGCCATTGGAAAATCGTTAGCTTGCGTTGTTACGGGGTGCCTTGGAAGGTCCCTCAGACGCATTCCTCAAGCCCCGAGAGACCTCTTAAAGCGCGACCTTCCACCGGTTCCGGACGTTGGACACGAGGGGGTTAGGTGGAGAGGGGAGGTAAGGGGTGGAGGGGAAGTAGGAGGGGAAGTAGGAGGAGGAGGAGGAGGAGGATTCATTTGAAAGGGGATAAAGCGTTGCCGGAACCTTTCACTCTGCGCGGAGTCCTGCCTTGCTACACACAAGCATATCATCTACCATACTTTCGTCATCTCAACCCTTCATCCTCCCTTCCACCCCCGGCTTGCCATCCTCCACTCTCTGCCCTTCTCCACCCAGGCTCTCTCTCCTCGCGCCCCAGGGTCTACACTAAAGAAAATAAAGGCGAGAAACCCCGAGGTCTCCGCTATAGCGTCCAATAAACACCGCCGGACGGAGGACAATGGCTCCGTGGAGAGACACGGAATGCCTCTCCTGCGCCGACTGAAACGCCACTTCAAGTTGACCGGTTGCAGGGAATGAAGGAGGAGAATGGGGGAGGAAAGGGAGAGAGGGGGGGGGGGGGGGAGGGGGGGAGAATGAGAGTGAGAGTGAGTCGAAGGGAAGGGGAATAGGGAGGGAGCAAGGGGAGCAGAGAGCTCCTTAGGTTTGGTCTACAAGTGACGTTTATGAAAAAGAAGAGTCACTGGAGAGAACAAAATACCAGAGACGAGCCGGTTCCGGTGGGGTTGGGAGAAGGGAGGGAGGGGAGTAAGAGAAGGAGGGGAAAAGGAAGGGGGAAAGGAGGGGAGTAAGAGATGAAGGAAGGGAGGCGTGAGGGACTGGAAGGGAGGGAGAGAGGGAGAAGGGGGTTTAATGCGAGGTCAGCAGCCTGACGCTGTCTGGCCTAGGTGCATAAACTTGTTTGATATACAGATGGAGTCAGATGGGTTTGAACAGAGGTAGAGGAATAGTGAAAAAAGAAGAAGAGAATTCAAGAACGAGATGAATGACAAGAGACAAGCAAGGGGATGTGAAGAGAAGAGAGAGAATAAAAAAAAAAACAGAGGCAGAGAGAATAACGCGGGATAAGAAAAGGAGCCAAGAGAGAGGGCGGAGAGGGAGGCTTCAGCAGAGATTTAGCTCATACGGTTTTGTAAGTATAAAAGAGTAGATTTACGACTCGGCGCAGTTTTGAAAAGCAAAGAATTAGGGGAGATTGTTTGAATGGATATCTCCGGCGGGAACGCGTGAAGCGGACGAATGGAAGGGGGCGGAAACTGCTAAAAAGGAATTTCATCTTCGAGCAAGTGGATACTACAAGTTTCGGGAGTTTGGAGTTTGGTGATGAAGATGGTGTTGGGTGATGAGGATGGTGGTGTGGGTGGGGAGAAGGATAGGGTTAGGGATGGTGGTTGTAAGAATAAGGATAGGGATAGGGATGGTGGGAGTAAGAATAAGGATAGGGATAGGGATGGTGGGAGTAAGAATAAGGATAGGGATAGGGATGGTGGTTGTAAGAATAGGGATAGGGATAGGGATGGTGGTTGTAAGAATAAGGATAGGGATAGGGATGGTGGTAGTAAGAATAAGGATAGGGATAGGGATGGTGGTAGTAAGAATAAGGATAGGGATAGGGATGGTGGTAGTAGGAATAAGTATAGGGATAGAAATAGTGGTAGTGGGGATAGGGAATGGAATGGTGGTTATGGTGATAGTGATGACCATGTTGCTATTGGTAATGATGGTGATAGTGTTAATGAGAAGAAAAGAGAAGAAGAAATAGGAATTGAAAGAGGAAAAGAGTAAGGAAAGGAGTAATTTTATTGTAGGAGAGGGAGTAAGAGTAGGATTGGGCGGAGGAGAACGGGAGGAGTGACGATAACAATAGCAGCGAGGATGCTGAGGATGAATTTAAATTCATAGAATATTCTAGACGCGCATGAACACAAACATTAAAGGAAATTTCGTTGTGGTTTAGTCTCATAACGTAGGCTTATAATGCAAAGTTAGTAGCGTTAGTAACGAGTTAATCTAAAACCGTATAATAGCAACGGGACACAGTCATTTAGCGGATTATAGGATTATGATCTGAATGGACAATACGGTAACATGGTAATGAAGTCATATATATGAGGTTGTTGCAAATGCAATCTACATTGCATGATAAGGTGGCGAAGGGCGAGCACTGCCTAATAAGCGAGGCTATTGTTTAATTAACGCTTAATTTTGGATACATGTGGCTCGTGTCTTTGGTAAAGCATGGTGGATATATTAATTATTTAAGTGTTTATTTTACCACATAAAGGTCTGACAATACATATACTATACTTTTAGCTCTGTGTCTTTTCGCATGTACACGAAACGACACAGACACAGAGAAACAGACAGGCACACACACACACACACACACACACACACACACACACACACACACACACACACACACACACACACACACACACACACACACACACACACTCTCTCTCTCTCTCTCTCTCTCTCTCTCTCTCTCTCTCTCTCTCTCTCTCTCTCTCTCTCTCTCTCTCTCTCTCTCTATCTCTCTATCTCTCTATCTCTATCTCTCTATCTCTCTCTCTCTTTCTCTCTTTCTCTCTTTCTCTCTTTCTCACATACACTCAAATACAGTATTACATATACGCATATTTTCCATGAACTGCAACTGACCCAATACTATCCCACATATGCAGTAGTCTTATAGTGAGCCGTCTTATAGCCACGCCACACGCTCACAGGTCGTCAAGCACTAATGAAACATGGCCCATACATTACCCGGTGCGCTGGCAAAGCATTTATGCCAAGTTATACACAGACAACCGTAACATAATGGCCGGGGTGCTGACGCTGCTGTGGGTCCCTCGCTGGAACCCGCCCTTTGGTTCTCTCGCTCTCCGGTTCTCTCGCTCTCTGGATATCCCTTTTTCTCGAAGTCTGTATATCCGTTCATCCATTTATCCACATACACGCACACGTAAAGTAGATATAGTCTGAGTTATCAAGGTACTATCCACAAAGTTTTATGATTCATATAGTTATCTGGAATCTAGACATGAAAGGGAGAGTGCATTAATATCGACGAACTGATGTCGACGTTGAGGGAACAGCTGTTGATGTCGACAATTTTCTCTCGGTGCAGGAAATCGGAATCAGGAATATTAATGTTTACAAAGGCAGGCTCTGAGCTAAGTCTTTGATGTAGAAAATTAGTTTTGTCCTATAAGAGATCCCGAGGAAATTCTGAATGGAAGCGTCTCGATAGTTTCCTTGTTTTCCCTCTTCCTCCTCCTCCTCCCTTTCCTCCCCCCTTTCCTCCTCCATCCCTCCCCCCTTTCCTCCTCCCTCCCTCCCCCTTTTCCTCCTCCTCCCCCCTTTCCTCCCCCCTTTCCTCCTCCCTCCCTCCCCGTTTTCCTCCTCCCTCCATCCCCTTTTCCTCCTCCCTCCCTCCCCCCTTTCCTCCTCCCTTCATCCCTCCCTCTCCTCCTCTTTCTTCTCGTTCTCCTCCTCCTCGTCTTCCTCCACCTTCTTTCCTCTCCTCTCCTTTCTTCTCCACTCCTCTCTCTGCAAAACTATTTTTTTTCTCGCTCCTCCTCTTTCCTCCTATCCATCTCTCCCTCTTCCTTCTACATTTGTTCCTTCCCTTTTCAATTCCTTACCGTCCTCGATGACTCTCACTTACCATGCATGTGCTTAATCACACGGTAAGAACTCATTTTTCGCGGTCCAATATTTCACACAACTTAAAATTATAGGATTTCGAAGATCGGGGAGCGCGGACTGTAGGTTAGAGAAAGAGATAGAGAAGGAGAAAAAAGAGAAGAGTCGCAGATGCACATAGGGAGAAAGATGAGCAAGATATGAAACGAAGGAGGGAGAGAGATAGAAAGGGAATATATGTATATATATGTATATATATATATATATATATATATATATATATATATATATATATATATATATATATAGGAAGGTCTCAGTTCTTCATAATTTTTCTCTTATGTTCCTCCACATTATTTTTCTTCCATCTCGTTTTTTTGTCCCTCCGTCATCAAAAGAGTCATATATACAGTGCTCAAAGATTCTTAAAGATTTCTCAAAACAAATTACATGGACTTATTCTTTTTATCTCTGGCAATAATGTCTGGTAAGTGGGATATAGGTATGTTTTTTTCAATCGATAGGAAATATAATAATATCCTTTATCGGCAACATTGAAGAGAGGCCATTAGTATTGGCAGTGGATTATTTTATGAGCAAAGCGCTGCTATGTATTCTGGTACAGGAAATGCTGATATATAACCTGCAGATATCGGTATAACGAGGAGCATTTGCTGTATTGTCAGCATGGATTATATTGCAAAAATACCGAGTGAGATTGCCAGGTTCCGTGTTTTTATTATTGTTTTACTCACACACACGCACACGCGCAGGCACACGCGCAGGCACACGCACAGGCACACACAAATGTATATAAAATGTATATATATGTATATATATGTATATATGTATATATATGTATATATATATATATATATATATATATATATATATATATATATATATTTAGATATATATATATATATATACATGTACATATACATTATCTATCTATCTAACACACACACACACACACACACACACACACACACACACACACACACACACACACACACACACACACACACACACACACACACACACACACACACACACACACACACACACACATATACATATACATATACATATACATACATATACACATTTACTTATATACTTATATACTTAAACATACATATATATGTATATATATATATATATATATATATATATATATATGTATGTATGTATGTATGTATGTATATGTAATGTATATATTTACATACATATATACATGAAATGCATTCTGATTGAGTGTGTGTGAGAGAAGGGGAGGAGGTAGACGTGTTTAGATTAATTTCCTGTGTTATTTATTTACATTTATTTATCTTTGCTTTGTTTATACTATTTATATTTCCCTTTCCGTAGTCCCTTTTCATCTCTCTCCCACCCGCATCTCTCCCGTTTATTCGATTCATTTCGTAACAGAATTTGGGTTTGTAGGGGAGTATCGGCTGTGCTCGACGCGTGCTCTGGAAGCAGCGATGAGAGCCCTATACGGTGCGCAGTGTTTGGTGAGGCAACAACATCTCTCTTGGCCAAACAATCTGATTCACAAAACCTGATTGCCGTACGGCGAGGGTACTTTTCACGTATTTAGGTTCAGAATTGGTGAATAGGTTCCCTGTTGTATAGGAACATGGGGACTGTATTGTGTTCGGTTTATGTTTAAAAAAAAAAGTGAAATGGGAATGGGCTTGTGAGAGAAGATGTGATTTTATGTATCGCCAGGGGCTCGGTCGTGCCAGACGACCTGCATATCAGATTTATTAGTGCGAACGCATAAATCTTCATGGCCCATTATAACACTTTGTCAGGAGTTTTGCTTTTCATTCTAATTATTTCTTTCAACTTAATTTCTGGGTCATTATAGCTTCCAGTTTTTGTTTCATTCCAATTATGTATTTTATCTACATTTAAATGCTACTTCGCTATGACTCAGCTAGTGAATTCGCACGTAGCAGCTAAAGAATTGGTAAGCGATTATGAAGTGTATTTTGTGTCTTATTTTCCATTGCATGAAGCTGCAGTGCGTCTCATCACTGCTACATTTTCATTTGATATATCTGATGTGCAGTTTATATTTGCTTCAGGAGACTGTAAGGATGCATGCAAAGAGATGAGGAAGTACAGATAGAGAGTGGGACGGGAGGGAGGGAGAGGGAAAGAGAAAGAGAGTGGGAGAGAATGAAAGAGAATGAGAAAGAAGGAGAGAGAGACGGAGAGGGAAAGGGTGAGAGAGGGAGGGGGAGAGGGAGAGAGAGAGGGAGAGGGGGAGAGAAAGAGAAGAATAGAGAAATCAAAAGGCGCTTAGTGGGAAAAGTGAGACAGGAAGAGGAGAAAAGTAAGAGATGAAATGAAGTTGAAAGAGCGAAGTACAACGCACGAACGAACACAACAGAAGAGATGAGATACCAAGCGAGCAAAGGAGCAAATGAACGCAGAGGGAGAAAGAAAATGTATATGTCCGGGAAAGGGAGAAGTGTTGCCGGCTGCGATCAAACACACTGCATGAAAATGGAGCTATTGGAACTGCATAGTAATTTCCCCTTTCCCCGGTCGGTTCTGCGCCTGATTTTTGTAGGCGACAGCTTAGCTACAAAATTAATCCCATCGGTGCTCGCTGTTGTAATGCCGAGCTATTGACTCGGGCTAAATTATTTCCTTTCACATTCGCCCGTCGTATTGTGCTCGCATTGGCGGTGACAAATGGGAAAGCCTTTTTAGCTTGCTTGCATAAAAGGCTAGAAATAATCATTCCTCAGTCTGGCATGCAGTTTGTGGATTTCCCGTGGGACGGAGAGAACATGTTTTTCATAATCAGTGCCAAGAATCAGTCGTTATTATCCCCTCAGTACCTTTGGAAAAAAAATATATATATACTTTATTGGTTATGACGTTGCCTAAGTTTGGTTTTCAATATGATTTTTTTTTTCAATCAGGGATGAAGAGAGTGTTTAGTCATAGTTTAAGTTATCTATCTGTCAATCTATCTATCTATCTATCTATACATATCTATCAATTTGTCTACGTATTATATATATATATATATATATATATATATATATATATATATATATATATATATGTGTGTGTGTGTGTGTGTGTGTGTGTGTGTGTGTGTGTATGTATGTATGTACATAAATATATGTAGTGGTATATATGTATAATAAAGATGTATTACACATCTACATATTATATATTATTGTATTGTTGCATTATTGTGTATAAACACGAATGTCAACAATATTCCTTGGCTGAGTTGTATCTCCTTGCCTGACTTCGCTTCGCTGAATAGAATGTCACTCTCTCTTCGCTATTTGATGCGTTTAGCTTCTCATTTTATTTTTGTTTATCTAATATATTTGCTGCTTCGTGCAGTTGCATATAAACATGAATTATGTTAACGTAAGAAGAATGAAATTAGGTAATATTCATTGTCAATCACTCCACATTTACCTCTGAAACAAACAGGATATTGTCATATTCACGGATCTCGTTGCCTTTGATTTTTACTTTAGAAGTAACAACGTATCGAGATTTGTACCTGTTTTTTTTTTCTTCTTCCAACCGAACGACGAGAGACCAGTTGCTAAGAGAAAGTTCTCCTAACTTACTCCCTTCCCTGCTTTCACTCCCTCGTTCCTTCCTTTGTGTCTCCGTCTCTGGTTTGTGTCTTTTGACGGGCAACTTGGAAACTGGACGATTTCCTTTGATAACGGTTTGCAGAGTATGCGAAGGCAGAGAAGGATTGTCGTTTAATGTTGAACAACTTTGCAATAACCGCGACTTTCATTGTTTAGCAGGGGATGGGGTATGAATGTTAAGCAGCGGCTACAAGAAATGTTTTTATGTGGGTTTGTTTGTGACTATACACACACACACATACATATACTTATACTTATACTTATACTTATACTTATACATATATACACTCACACACACACATATATATATATATATATATATATATATATATATATATATATACATATATATATATATATATATGTATATATATATACATATATATATATATATATATATATATATATATAGTCACGTTTTTCTTTTCGTTTTTAAAAATGCAAAGAAAGGAACATCCTCTCTCGCTTAATTACGTTCCATTTCTTGAAAAA